>CP136068.1:97363424-97963424 GCA_032622095.1 Siphonodentalium dalli
AGTCAACGAAATACTGCGCTTTTTCGGTCTCAGGTGAGAAAACATTTCGTGGTGTAATTCGTATTGGGCGTACTCGATTTCTTTGCATGGAGTACTCTGGTAATTTGTTTGCGTAAATAATCGTTGTGATTGGCTAAAAAAACGATGTGTTTTCAGCGGCGCCCGTGCCTTTCATTTAAATTGTACAGGAAATACGATTGCGGTCATGACACGCTCAGCTCAACTATATATTAAAGGAACCCACCGGGACACCCCTCACACCCCATATTAAAGCCCATGGGCTCTTCCCCAAATAATCCATCCAAATCAATTCAATCAAAGAGATAACATTAATTCAATTGTATCCGCTTTTGCCGTGTTCAGACATGACGATTTTCTGTGTGCTATATCTCCAACAACAACAAACCGTGGGGTGAAGGAGAAGATCACTCGATCTTTTCGACCATCCCGGGCGCTTCGCGCCCATCTACTCACTTTATTATTGCGGTCATTTATGTGTTGAACGCTGTTGGGACAACATGAATATGATCATCGACTATGGACCATTTCCCTGACACAAAGCGATCTAAATGATCTAGTTTACTAAACTAATCTTATTCCCCTTCTGTACTGGTGAACAAACGCTTTCATTTTCAACTTGATTCCGAAATATCGAATGTGATCGAGATTCGAATCGACGAATGCACAGCCCGGCCCCCATGGATTTATTTTGTCATTTAATATACTTATTAAGTAACTTTCTTTGGTCGTAACATATATCAATATACCATAACATCATTTGGACCATATTCATTGGCAACCAAACTGGTTTCAAGCGACAAATCGCTAGAAAATTCGCAAGATTGTCAAGATGTAGCAAAATTCAAAGGGTTACGGGTGCGGGTGTACTCCGTTGATGCCCCGTTTGCGCGGAGTTAGAAAAGACGGGAAAAGTCGCGTGCGGCGATCTGAATAAACCGATTTCTTTTCGTGGTACAATTGGAAAAAGTAGAATTGTACCTCAAAACTGGAACGAGATAGCCATGGTAACTCGGGCCACTGGCCAATCAGAACATGGCTTTAAGCATAGTTAGACAGGGTCGTATTACAAATTTATATGTTCACGCTTTCTCGTTCACAATTTGTGGAAGACCCAAGTTATATTAAGTGTTATATATACCCCTTACTGGATTGTTGATCAATTCAAAGCAATCAACAACGCAGTAAGCATATATCATTATAATACCAGCGTAGCAATTATACCTAATATGGTATGCTTGTTGGAAGGGCATATTGATGTGGGGCAAATATAAGGAGTAGTATCAGTATGAGAGATGACTTGTTTCGGATCTCATCGATTACAAAGAAGCCCACAATTAGTGTATATGCCCACATCCTCCACACTAACACCGGTTATGCGATATCCTTTATTATTATCCATCCCTTAAAGGGGTACTGTACGCCAAATGTTGTTGTTGGTTTCTATAGTCTCCGAGTCGGAGAATAAGGTAACAATTTTTCCATTATTTGAAAGTCTGTTGAGTACGAAGTCATGTTACGGATGACAAATTTACCGGAATGCAAAAATACAAATTGTCGTTGTCGAGTAATTTTTGTAAAGTTTTCAACCAAATGAATCAAATAAAAGTTATATTATATGCATACTAGTCCCATATAATCATTTAAGTTATTGTATCGTCGCTAGTCAGTGAGTGGCTTGAGTGTTCTCCCCGTATCATCATAATATTTTAAGTGATCGTGTGTGCGATCGGTTTAACAATCCAGTATCCCTCAATTACTGTTTTTGATTACGGTAATTCGTAATTTAATTGACGCCATTTTATGGCTCCAGTCATAAATTCAATTTATATCAAATTATTAACTTTTAAATTATTAAATTTTAAGATAGCCTATTAACCTGAGCGTTTACAGAATACATCTTCGACTCAAATTACTTATGTTTCTATATATTATCGATATTAGATCGTTATTGTCACCGGAAATTTAATGAAAATGGCGTACAGTATCCCTTTAACTAACACCATTTCCGATTGGGCAAAAGCCGCCACGTGATAGTCCTGGAAAAAGTCATATTGGACTCCCGAAAGTCATATTGGACTCCCGACTGTACAATATGCCTTTTCATATTGGACTCTGTGACGTCACGAATTAACTCTATTGCGAAATGAATCGGCGAAGTTGTGATGCGCGCGCAACATTGATGGATTTTAGCAGACGTTTCACTTCCGCATTGAGTTTTTTCTCACTTCCGCACTGACTTCCGTGTTTACTTGTCCAAATCATGCTTTCTGATGATCAATATACGGTACAGGCTTTTATAGAGAATTAAGTGCCGACAAATACCAAAAATAACCACAAAAGTGTTATTTCCAAAATTTGGATAAACATACAGATGGATAATAAAAATGTCATTATACAATGTTGTGGACAGTATGAGTTTTTCTTGTACTCGTCCAGGTTGTGGTGAAAAGTCATATTGGACTCGACACTGGCGTGTCTCGTCCAATCTGACTTTTCACCACAACCTGGCCTCGTACAAGAAAAACACATACTCTACGCAACATTGTATAATAACTTTATAATACAATTTACCTTCCTGGATCAACACGCTTTTCTTCGAAAATTATATTTGAAAAGTGGAACCAATGAAACCATTAAATTTTCGTTGTATTCTAAATGCAGCTTATAAAACTGCCACATGAATGTCATAAGCAACTGATAAAAATTACATTAAGAAATATAATAGTTATTATACAATGTTGTGTACAGTATGAATTTTTCTTGTACGAGTGCCCGTTGTGGTGAATTGTCTCGTCCAACATGACTTTTCTGCACAACCAGCGCGAATACAAGAACACATACTGTACACAACATTGTATAATGACATTTTGTATTATCCATCTGTATGTTTATCCAACTGATGTCACCCGGTGTTTTGAATTTTTTTATAAAAGTCATATTGGACTCAATTCGAGTCCATTATATATGACTTTCGGGAATCCAATATGACTTTTTTCCCGGATTATCATGTGACGGCTTTTGCCAAATCAGAAATAGTGTTAGTTAAAGGATGGATAAATATATTAATTAATAGAAACTTGTCCAGAAAGGTGTCCTCGTGGCATGATATTAGTTTATTCCATAGTGTATATATAAAACTTGCTGGGAAGAGATATACCGTGTTTAAAATGTCGCGTTTTTACAGGTGAGATGTGGATTGACGGAGAGAGAGCCAATGATGGTTCGCCGTGGAAATATTTGGACGGGGACAGCTTGTCATACACTCCGTCAGGGGCGGTGATGAATGTCGTTGGGGAGTTGTGTGTCAGCGTAGAAGAAACAGTAAACTACAATTTTAACAGCGCCCTGTGCAGTACGAGGAAGAGATTTTTATGCGAAGCTGACTGTAAGTTTGAGACTGGTCCTTCATTACCCTCCATGGCTATTATAAAACTGCACGTTGCCTAGAGGGTATTCGTCAGAGGCTGTTCGCATTGGCGCGTTCAACTGCAGCACGCCCCTGAACCAGACCAATCCATTTGCACCCCGACCCCAAAGCAAACTTTTGACAAAACCTATATTTAAAAATGTTACTGCTGATCTAGAAACAACACATATCCCACTAATTACTGGTTGGAATATCAACATAATGTGAGCTGCATATAGACCCCATCCCCAATGCGGATGTTTGCTGCTTGATATCTGTGTATCTTCAGTGAAATGTGGCAAGCATGCATGTGGCCTATTCATAATTACCATCATCGTCATAATCGACAGCAGCAGAGATAGTATTATCGGTCCAAAACAGCATGGGATATCGGTTGGATTGATGCTGTGTTGGACGGTGATCCACCCCATCTCTTCTATAACGGAATCATGGGCGGGAGTTATCTTGTTTGTATGTCTTCGGATTAGGCCAAATGGACACGTTACGTATATGAACATAGATGGAATCCGTTCCCCAAGCATGATGATAGCAATGCGTATAACAGAGGTAATTTGCATGTTAAATAAACGAGATTAATAAGTAATGAAAGCCTTCTTTTCCAGAGATTTTCGATCGGTCGATCCGAAAAAAGGTATGTAAACAATACAATGAACGATCGTGTCATCACTTTACCTTTGAATGCAGATTAATCGCGGACATGACAGCTGATTAATCACAAGCAATAGTCCATGGATGCCCGGGATCCACGTGTAAAGGAAGTACACCCTTTTCAATCCCTTTATAGAAGTAACGAGAAAAGATTTGGTTCAAACAGCATCAATCCAACCGATATCCCAAGCTGGTGTGGACCGAGAAGACTTGGCCTACATCGTGTTAGTGCACCCGTATGTGGGCAACTGTGGCAATTTCTTACTCTGTAGATTATACACCCAGGCTCAGGGTCTTGATTTATGTCTAAAATTAACCCTTAGTGCGGACTCTAACCCTTCCATGACTGCCGTTTCGTGATTTTTTAAAAACCCTGTGTCAATGCATTCCCTTATATATGTGCGAGTCGCCCATATATAGGGAGTCTCCGGTAGGAAGCATCGCATACATCCGAAAATACATTGGCCTAATAATATTTATCATGACATTGTAAGCACTTTCATATGATATTTAATTCAGGAAGCTCCCGTTATGAGAGGGTTAATGGATACTAAAACAGATATATACTATTAAATAGCATCGGGAATGAAATAGCTAAAACACAAATCATTATCACGTGACCGTGTTTTCTCTCCATAGCGGGTAAATGTTGGAGCGGTGTCATCGGAGTGCAGTTTGGGATTTGGGAGGTTATTGGCAGCGCAGGTTCTCGTTTCAACATGGCAAACACAACTACATCAGCACTTTCTCAAGTACACGCAAAGAGCGAGTGCATGAAAATTGGTGGCCATCTTGTGTATGTCGAAGACGAGTCGATGAGGCAGACACTGGAATATTACATGGTCGCCAATGGCATCAGTGAGTATAAAGGCCCTTCCACATGGCACTTCAACACATGTCGCGCGTTTTTCTATGGCAATTGTGTTTTTGCGACGATTGCGTTTTCTGCGGTGACGGCGTTGTCTGCGTTTGCTATGAGTGTTGCATTGTTATCCGTGTATTTTTATTTAAAGGGACTGCATGCGGAAGCGATGCACAATCACAGTCCAAAACTGACCCTATAGACTGAAAACTGCTCTGCTTCTAGTGTCTTAGTTCTATACCGGCACTGAAAACGGCGGAATTGACCGGACAAGCGCTGAGAAAAACAAGCGGTACGCCGGATTAGAGAGAGATACTTTAATATGAGTCAGAGATGTCTTCTGTAAACGTTCATGTTATCTTAAAGGGGTAATGTAGACTAAATCCGACCATTTATCGGATCATTTCCTAATGTACTCAACATAATATATGCAACAAATGAATGCATATGAGCCATGGATGGGTGCAAAATACAACCATGTGCTATATATATATATGAACGATGTAAACAACATGATTAGTTATAATGAAAATGAGTTAATGACTCGAGCCATAAACTCATTTTCATTATAATTAGTATGTTGCTTTACATCGTTCATAAAGTAAATGTGTGTATTTTCACTCAGTCATGGTTCGTTGGTTCGTTGCATAAATATATTCTGTGGAGTATAATAGGAAACGGTCCCATAAATGGCCGGATTTAGTCTACAGTAACCCTTTAAAATTATATGTAATAGTTCAATATAAATTGACATTAGGGCTCCAGCTATAACCTAAGCTACGAATTACCATGTACAAGACGTAATCAAATTAGTTCTGACGGATAGTGGTAAACTTGGTGTAAAACATTGATTAAGGGTGTGAACTCAAGCCACTCACTGACTATACAATACAATTAATGAGTAGCTGGGATTATTATGCATATAATATATAATTTATTTGATACATTTTCCTGAAAACTGTACACCCATATCTCGATGACGAGCGTTCTATATATTTTCATTCCGGATTATCTGTCATCTGTAACAATACTTCGTACTCAGTCAAATGTTGAACATCTGATTAACTTATTCTACAAAGCAGAAACTATAGAAACCTACAACAATATACAGTTGTCGCCCGTTGTCGAGAGAGACATTGAGATTTGTCACCCGCTCGAGAACGGAATGTCTCCCGAGGAGCGAAGCTCCGAGGGAGACCTTCCGTTCTCGAGCGGGTGACAAATCTCAATGTCTCCCGAGAAGAAGGGCAACAACTGTTTTGTTATCCGATTATACTACAGAACATATCCTTGCCATCCACACGCACGATATTGCACTGAGTCGTGAGTGCTCTCTTTCCCGATTATGTATATTTTCAGTAACTACTTTTCTGTTCCATAAACGATAGTCAAACTGTTACGCGTTTGATAATCCGCGTTTATTGACGTTCATTTTGGTGGTCAAATCGTCAATATCGGTCCATGCAATGTAAACCAATAAGACATATAGGTATGCTCTCGTCTTCTGCAATGCATATTCAATGACGTCTTGTGCGCGCAATTTACTCGCGATGTTCGTTTCATAACGGTCTTCCCCGAAAGCTATTGGGAAGTTGTCAATTTCATTAATGTACATTCATATGTGTCAGTGCTCATGGCGATCCTCAAATAAAATACTTCTATGATCACTTTGCAGACATCGCGGAGGATTAGCGTACAGGACCATTCATTCGCGACAAACGTATGCATTACGTTGTCTACCAGCGAACATTTATAACCAACCAACCTAAAGAGATCATCTCTGTCAATCTTGCATCAAAATGTCGACATGAACAAATTGAATCACCGAGATGTTTCGATGTAAAAAGTAAATAATAACGCTTGTCCGATAAAAGTATCAACTTAAAACTTACGAATATTAGTGTTCACTAGATATATGCAAATTAGCAAACACCACAACTGGTGTGTTTTGCGAATCCGTGGGGTATATAAGATCTATGATTTTTTTAGTACGTTGTAGTGATGCGAAGTAGATGAGTTACTGCATGTGTGTTTGGAGATATTCTTGCAATATAACATGAGACGGGCGACAAAAACAATGTCTCCCGGGTCAGCGGGCGACAGTGTGATTTGTCGCCCGGCACGTGACAGCACATGGGTCAATCAGAAGTGTGGAAAATAGGAAGGAAGATAACAACATTTAATGTTAATAAAAATGGTTACGTATAACATAAACATACATGGTGACACAAAGATGCGTATATCTCGTTTAATCCCAGAGCATACATAATTGCTCATTGATCTGATTGAACATCAAACATACATGAAACCCTTTCTTTACTAAATCGATTCTCCCATCAGTTTTAAATGTATATAATCGAGTGTTATATCGTTCATATGGATTGATGTTCATGAAATAAACACAGGAAAAACAACCAGATAGCATAATTGCAGGAGTATTCCTATTCATCGATGCATGGGAAATTGCCAGGCTATAATTATCTCAACATTTGTTTTGGGAACTGGTCGTCACTGAATATTTAGTAAACAAAGAAATACGTTTATTTGAGACGTCTCTCATATCAAACCTTTCTCAGTCCATAGCTAGGCATGTGTTGTCGCACGGTTGTATATATTACTCGAACACAATATAACCTAGAATGCACTCACTGGAGCCCATCACACATTTGGCATGTTGTGTGGTGTCTTGCCAACAACAGTTTGAACCACGGGTGCTGGCCTCTCGTTTGAGAGATCGATAACAAATATCTAGATATCAAATCTCTGTTCATCCATCGCTGAAATAGTTGTGTGTACGGACATAATATCCCTGTTATGATGATATGGACCCCAGTTGGCTGCATATTAGGAACGATAACTCTATCCGATCTAATTACAGGTGAGACATATTGGTAGTGTTTTTTACCTGTTAACCAACTATCAGATTTAGGCCACTCCGATGCATGGTGTATTATCTACATGTATATTACGTGAGGACCTTGATGGGGATAGCTTCAGTCTTGAATGTTAAAGTGATACACTGCGCTCGCTGAACGAAGTCTCTCCATGTGAACGATGTATTATCTACATGTATATCACGTGATGACCTCGATGAACGATGGGCAGCTTCCGCCCTGAATATTAAAGGGACAAAATGCACTCAGTATTTGAATATTAAAGGGACATGAATAAACACTAGTGTTTATATTAAAACATTTCATAGCGTTTTATAATAAACACACAAAGTGTTGATTTTCCAGACACACTTTATAAACACTATTTATTATTATGAAAAATAATCACGGGGGATGATTGTTAAAGTGACACAAGGCACTCGCTATGGATGAATGTTAAAGTGACACTAGGCACTCACTGTGGGATAATGTTAAAGTGACATTCGCATTGAAAACTTCAAAAACTTCAAACGCGTTGACGTGCGCGTTACTAGGACTGACCCGCCGTTTATAAGGGTATACGTATTGGATGGTAATTTGGCGCCTATAAAAATTACTAAGTTTTTTGAAATTTTTTAAGTTTTTTAAATTTTTGAATTTTTTGAAGTTTTTGAAAGTTGTGAAGTTTTTGAAATTTTTGAAATTTGAGAAATTTTTTAAGTTTTTGAAATTTTTGAACTTTTTGAACTTTTTGAAATTTTATAACTTTTTGAAATTTTTCAATATTGTTCATTTATGAACGATTTATTACCAAAATAAAACCAGATAACAATGCAAATTAAGTATATATGTGGATTTAAATTACAATTGATGCAACCATTTCATATTAGCGCGTGTTCATTTTTTTACAATATGTCCTTCCGGTATGACGTAACATGTTCGCGGAAGGACAGACAACAGACAAAGATCCGAACCGAAAACATTACTTGCGTCCAGCATGGACTGGCGCAAGTAAATATATTAGTTTCATGATTGCGCCACCTCAGAATTTTGTTAAAACAACTAATGATTCAAATTATTACACCAACTACGGCAAAATATTATCACTGAAAGCGTCTAAATGCGGACCAACAATCTAATAATCGGATTATATACACACCAGATACTTCGCAATACGACCTTTAGTCTATACTCCAACTGAGACATTCTTCATCAGCAATGTTAGCTGTTATATTACATGTATGCATTGTGTTACCGAAATAATTCTTCAAGAGTGGCCCAGCCGTTGTTCACACCTAAATATCGAAAGCAGTTAACGCGGTCATAAGATACATCCGCGAATACATACATTCTGCAAAAAGTCTAACCGGTACGCAATATAGCTAGTACGTTTTAATTCGTATTTCCTAAAATGACTCGTTTCGTGTAAAACCCGAAATGTGTTCTGCGAGATATCCCCATAGCCGAATTGACACGACCAGATAAGCGTAGCAGTAAGCACCTATATGGCGTAACAAGTATAGGTCTGTGGCTTGGCCGTTGACGAGATTAAAATGGCTATAGCTAGTTCGGTTAGTCGTGGACAGTTGCAAATAAATGATAGCATGGCCGGACAAGACATGAGAGAAACAGCGGCCTGGTTATGGGTTATAAAGGGATTCTTTTGTAATTGAGGACTGAGGATGGATGTGCTCCAAACAGGTACATTAACAAAAACTGGAAAGTATTGACCTATATATATTGCTAACCGCTGACTACCTTTCATCGTTAGCGTAGTATGTTTAGTCTTAAATTAGTGACCCCAGAACATTCAGGTGTCCCCGATTGTTTTAGACTTTTCACAAGTTACAAAGCGACTACCACGCGTGCTTTTACCTGAACGGACATTTTGTACATTTGTTCAGAGCAGTGTATTTGTTTAAACATATTTTATTTGTAATATAATACAAAATTTAGTGGGCACAAATTTCAAAACAAAGCCCCTCAAACAATTAGTTTAACAAAGTGACACAATAAGTAGTTTGGGTTTGCATGCTTGGTGGGGCGAAAAACATATATTTTAATTGATAATAAATTTCTTATCGTGAAAAAATTAACTAAAATGTGTTCGTGTCCGCGATAAAATGCTGGACTATTTGAATAGTTTCACATTTTGTTTGTTATGAGTGGTCGGGATACCAACAAGTAGATTGTTCATATTCGTTAAGTTAGTTCTGTCTCTGTGTAGCAGGTGATACATCTCCATTCGTTCTGACTGGTAGTGGGCACATAAACAGTAATGAGTAGTGTCCGGACAAGACAACAAGAGATTAACAGTGGCCTGTTTGTGGGCAGTGCATGCAGTGTACGTATCGTGCTATACGGTAGTACCGTCCCTGTTCTTGTAGAGGGGTTTGTGGTATCGCATTTACCAAACTCGAATGTATGTTCAAGCACCGTGAGCCTTTAAAGTGATGACTGAATATGTTGTGTCGCTTTAATTTCAGGTGAGTTGTTGATTGACGCCGAGAGGGATAACAACAACGGCCCGTGGATGCACTCCAATGGCTCATCCATCTCATATGTGCCGAGTGGTTCGTGGATGACTGATGCAGATGAATATTGCGTCCGCGTGGTTTGGGGGTCACAGAACCACAAGTACAACAACATGAAGTGTTCCGATGCTAAGCGTTTTGTGTGCCAGAAGGGAGGCAAATTTTAGGCATTGTTCATAGGGATGTGGCTAGAGGGCCTTCGTTTGGGGAGGGTGTGTCCAACTTATAATGTCCAACTGCACCCCCCGCCTGTATACCAAATTCCTAACTCTTGCAAACTTCATATGCACACAACCGTGAGTTGGGAGTTTTCCAGTTAATACTTCGAACTTTCCAAATGTTAGGACATTTAAAAAGCAAGTTAATACACCTATTGTTGTAAATATCCAACGAATGGACGCTTCGGTCTAAAGTTGTGACTAACAGTAGGAAAATATTAGATTTACACTATTGTTGGGTGGAAGTTCAAACTAACTGAATCTGGGGCTTATCGCTAAGGGAACGAGTATGACTATAAATGTAAAAACTAGAAATTAAATACGTGGCGCCAATTTATCAAACACTTCACTATTTATGGAAAGCAGTATGCCAATTGCGATATATTTGTTAAAGTGGGGCGCTCATTTTTAATTTTTGTTTGTTTACTTTATTTATATTTTACAAGTCACTGTGACCCGAAACAGTTCAAATGCGAGGAACCCACCCATCTCGCCATGTCCCTGGATGTAGATGTAGCATTGCTGTTTAAGACTAAGCTTGGTTTTAGTTGTTCAAAACTTATAAACATTAGTAATACGAGTTATGGTGAATTCAATGACATTACCCCGCACATCGGGCTAGTATCACTAAATTCACTATCTGGGGACCTCATTCTGCTTATGCCTCATCTTCTCTGGAAAGTATCTTTATTAACAAATTAAAAAGTTATTTAGCTTCTTCCTCACAAAGTATTATTTTTTTTTTAGGTTTTCTGTATCCAAAAATTGCATAATCGAGGTGCACAATGGCTGCCCATCACAATATTCGCCCTCTGTGAACTTAAATACGTGTCTATAGATCTCGCATAACAAATGAGGCCATGCATAATGAGGTCCCTCCTATAAGATGAATGTGGTGACGTTAGCCCACTCCGGCTGTGCGGGATAGCTTCATTAAATTAACCCTCTGTGGACCTCATTCTGCAAATGTCCAGCACCATATTACCAGGCCTTCATGCAGGGAGCACATCTAATATAATAATATTACTAAATACTCATTGACGAGTTATTCCCTATGGAAATGTTCAGATCATCAGATACTACGTTCAGCAAACAGTCATTGACCGTTTGTTGAACTTATTATCTGAACATTTTCGTCCAATTAATATAAATCCTTGTGCAAGTTTACCGTTATTATCCATTAGCCTACGTCTATATACACTGCAAATATATCTGCGGATGGATATATCATTTCAATGTATATTCGTATAACTGATGAAAAAAGAATGTAAAGTAAATAAAGGCTTAGAATACTGATATGAGATATTTTGTAGGATGATTGTAGTTTCTATACTCAAATCTTGGGAGTCATCAGTATCAGAACCATACATACAAACAATTTGGCAGAATATTACCGTAACACATATAGTCACACGTAGCTACTGTGTTGAACCATTGACATATTATGGGATTTTGTGGTACATGTCAAAAGAAGTGGTATATTAAGCGCGCTATTTTCGCGCCCAATATCGCAATAAAATTGCAAGTGGAAACGCTTATTAGTGCGCCGCTTGCGATATTATTGCACTATTTTGCGCTTAATATCGCAATATTTCGCGCTTAATATTGCGATATCTTGCGCTGAAAATTGTGACATTTAAATCAAATTATTGCTTCTTCTATATTGTTTATTGCATAAATAGAGACAATGTTTTAGATTTGTATGTAGTTATGGTTGTAAATGCTATATGTACACTATATGTACGTTATATGCACAGTTTTATATCTAATATAAATATAATAATATCGGGTGTATATGACATTTAGCGCGCTTAGCATCACAATATTTCGCATTCAGTTTCGCAATAGTAAGTGCGATATATGTTTGGTATTGCGGTATAATCGCGCCGTTTTCGAAATAAAGCGCGCTCAATATCGCAATAAAGGCGCGCCTCGATATACCACTTCGTCTGATTGGTACTGTAGTTACTACATGTAGTACATGTATTAAAGATGCTATGTCCGTTTAACACCCATAAATTTGTTCAGCTTCAGGGATGAACAATATTTGATTCGAAGAACCCCCTTTTTCAAAGCGCGGAGTTATTACAGTTCGATTTTGAAATTTATTTGTTTTCTTCATCTCCTTATACCTGTATGCCTGCTTCTAACTGAACTACTCTAGCATGCGTCATCATAAATGGAAACAAACATACATTATTTAATATGTGATCGACATGTATTTTCATGAATGAAAAATAATTACAGAATCGAAGAATAAGTATACCAGTGTATCCGGATTAATATTGCACCCAACTTTAATAATATACCGTCGGTTTTGTTTTCCGCGATGGTTTGTCGTCTAAGAATAATTTCCGATCTGCCACAGCCACCACAAATCGTGACCTCACAAACTACTGTGACGCATGTCCATATATACTATTATTTCTTGTGGAATTTTCAAGTTGGAGAAAATACTGTGCTTTGAAGAGTGGGTTCCTTAACTGAAATCAAATATTTTTCATCCCAAAAAGCCGAAGAAATACTAACTTTGGGGTGTTAAATTGGACACGATGCTTCAATTCAATATGACATGGATGTTAGCTGGAGGGTGTTGAACCATAATAAAATTAAAGAGCATAGTGGCGATTATAAGTTTCAACCTGGATGTTACATGTAGGGTGTTCGATGTGGAATAGTTACATGTAGTAGCGGTTGTTGTTTTCGCATCCCCATTAAAATATTATGACGATAAGTATACCCTACATACACTAATGGTACATATATACTCATATCTAAACTTCCTATCCTGTGGAATTACTTAAAAGTAATAAAATATAATTTCACCATGAACAATAAATGTATTCACTTATGTGTAACAATGAACTTAATTTGTAATATTTTATTTTTGTCAGACATTATACAAAAGAGCGTTTTGGCTCGTAGCTTTATTGGAAATGTTAATGCATAATATAATAAAATCACAAATTATTTCTAGAGCATATTTCTCCGTTATAACTGTTTGTCCTGGCACATTAGGTTTCACTATGAAAACGGTGAAAGCTGATTTGTTTGTTTTAGGGATTGATAAGGACATGCATATGAACAACATACCAAAAGTCAAGGGAAATATGCATTGTATAAACTGTATACGTATATTTATCCATTTGAAAATTTAAAAACAATTAATCACATGATCTTATTTCGAATAGGTGGTTGATATTGTTTGATAACTAATCGGGGAATTGAACACCATACTGGCATTTAAATTGAACATTTTTTTGTTTGCGCGCGTGCGATTATAAAAACTTGCTGCAGACAATGACATTCTCAAGAAGCAGGGTTGTTTGTCAGTGAGTGTATTTACGAGTGTTCATCCGCCTTCAGTGAGTATATTGACGAGTGTTCACCCGCCTTCAGTGAGTATATTGACGAGTGCTCACCCGCCTTCAGTGAGTATATTGACGAGTGTCCACCCGCCTTCAGTGAGTATATTGACGAGTGTTCATCCGCATTCAGTGAGTATATGTTCACCCGCCTTCAGTGAGTATATTGACGAGTGTTCACCCGCCTTCAGTGAGTACATTGACGAGTGTTCACCCGCCTTCAGTGAGTATATTGACGAGTGTTCACCCGCCTTCAGTGAGTATATTGACGAGTGTTCACCCGCATTCAGTGAGTATATTGACGAGTGTTCACCCGTATTCAGTGAGTATATTGACGAGTGTTCACCCGCCTTCAGTGAGTATATTGACGAGTGTTCACCCGCCTTCAGTGAGTATATTGACGAGTGTTCACCCGCCTTCAGTGAGTATATTGGCGAGTGTTCACCCGCCTTCAGTGAGTATATTGACGAGTGTTCACCCGCCTTCCGTGAGTATATTGGCGAGTGTTCACCCGCCTTCAGTGAGTATGTTGACGAGTGTTCACACGCATGTCGATGAAACACGGAGTCCCAGTCCCGCAGAGAGTGGAGCAGAGAGTGGAGCGAAACGGTCGTGATTGCTTCGACCTTATTAGTTCCTCTTTTGTCAGAGCGTTGAGCACGGGTGAGTCGTGTGGCCGCGCCTCCGTGTGCCGCTGTCCCCGTGATTAACGCCAGTGAGACGGTTTTGGATTAGGCTTATGGATTTAATCCCTGACGCCGTGTTGGCCGCAGTGCAAAGGAGTCGGGTATTGTACATTGCTAACTGGAGTCTCCAGTCTAGCAGGGGATACCTGACCATTTGCCTGGAGTTCCGGACTGAAGATGCTGGCATCCAGAGATCGCAGGCCCGGGACACCAACTCCAAGACCACCCGCTGTCCAATGAAGAGTGGGAAGAAGGGACCCACAAAGAAAAAGACGCCTTCAAGAAGGAAAAGGGACGCCGCCAGACGGGCGAAATGGAAGAAGAAGAAGGGGGTGACTGTTGATCTGCCAGTCACCCCTCCCCGTATGGTTCAGCCGACGTCCGTTGTCACAGCCGGTTGGTCGGAGTTGTCTGAGAGACGCCCAGACGACCCGACCTGCATAGAGACAGGCAACATCGTACCAGCTAGCAGGGACTCCGTTGATCTGCCGGATGTCCCTGCTGTTGTCGTCGAGGCGAGCGGAGAAAGGGAGCAGGAAACCACCCCTGCTGTTCCTGCCGCCAGCTTCGAGGTGGAACTGGATTGCTTGCCACCACGGACACAGGAGTACCAGCACATCCCGGTGTCCCCCAGCTCCACCGCCAGCAACAACTACAACACCAGTACAGACACCACTCAGTCTGTTGAAGAGATAATTGCTGAGACCAACAGAGCTGTGGAAATGGCGAAAAAGGAGCAGAAACTTCAATTTGAAGAAGCCAAGAGACTTCAACAACAAAGTTTTAAAGACGCGGAAGAAAAAATGCGACGTCTCATTCAACAGCACCAACAGGAAGCTCCTCCATCTCCACAATCTTCATCAGAAAAACCTCCAAAAAGAAAGAAGAAAAAGAAAAAATAACCATCCATCATAAAAATGCTCACCTTTTCTTTTCTTTTTTATTCTAAATAAAGGCAAAAGACGTGAGGGGTTAAGGGGAGGACCATTCGGTCCTTCCGAAGATCCCGGGGTTAGCCCCCCCCCCCCCAAATCACATTCCCAGTCCCGCTATGATTCTTTAATTGTTGGTAAACAATGAACGCGAGTAAATTCCCATGCAGGTTTAGATTGGGAACGTCAAGTTCATCATTGTGGGTGAAAGGCAGTCACGGTAGGGAATCACGTGGTTTCGATGTTGATGGGTACCACGCACACAAATGGGCCGAGGCTGGTGCAAACGCACACATAACATAATATATGAGGAACAGACACAAACTATAGCATTTTGACTGTTACGAACATAAATGCTAGTTTATTTTTGAAACAAGTTGATACCTTATTTGTTCGGAAATAATCCGTGGTTTTCTATGACATTTTGACCAAAGTTGCAATTCAGAGATGCGTGGAATACACCAGTCCATATATCTTGGATAATCATTCGACTGTAAACTTTGGTCAGAATATTAGAGCAAACGAATATGAATTTGGACACAAATGATGTATCAGCTTGTTTGAAAAATAGCATAGCATCTGCTCATAGCTGGAAAATACTTTGCAATACATATGCAATTTAGTACCCTGTTCCTCGTTTCTGTTCCCGTTTTCGATCGCCTCGGCCATTTTGAATGCGTGATACTCATCAACTCGAAACCACGTGATTCCCCACCGTGGCAGTAAATATTTGTACGCGTTGGCACAGCACTGCATGTATAATTCGAGGTGGAGTAGAAGAAAAATAAGTCGGAACGATGTTTACAATGTTATTTTCACCCGAACAATAATCACTGAAAGATGCTCTCCTGGTGTCGATGGTACGATAACAGATTGATAGAAACAGATACGAACTTTGAAAATTCAAACCACGAACATCCTATTTTCGCGCAAACGAATGGTAAGATGTTTTTTTAAACAGTTATTCGCCGGTGTCTCGGCATAAAATCACACCGAAAATATGGGATGACGGCCAAACTGGGTTCTATTAATTTTAGATGCTGACGATATAGTCCCACAAACTGCTTTTATATGATACCGCCATTTTATATTCGAAAATATTTCTTTTAGGCCTCAGCAAATCAATCATCTGTTTCAGCTATGTGTGAATATATGCTTGAAAAGCAAACGTTGCTCATCCGCGACGGAACCTCCGTGTGGCAAGATTGGTTTATTTGTGCCCTTGTAAATACGAAACCATGCCGGATTCGTTCTATCACCTGGTTCAAAGCAACCATATGGAGAAAGGCGGTAATATGAGCATACGCAAGCGTAATTAACGAACCAAAGCTAAACCAATCACATAGGGGTTTCTGCGTGTAGCGTTTAAAACATTTCGTGTCAAAATCAGCGTTATAGATTCCCACCAAATAAGATTCACATGCATAAGGCTTATGTTTGGTGGGGTAATTATAAATAATTATATATGTTGTCGAGAGTGCATGGAACTAACCATTATATTATTTGGCGTGCAGGGGAACCTCTCCGCTTCAGATACTCAGGATGTTCATTTCATTCATAACATGTCATCATGTCGATCGTGTAACTTTCACCATTGACCGAATTCGCGTGGAACTGAATGTATCGTTTGCTTTGTTCATAAGTATGTGTTTTCATTCTATTCAACAAAATAGGATATATATGGATTATCGTTAACCGTGGGATTTTTTAACAAGGGACGCCCGCTAGAGCTCCGTCCTTGACCTCAATCTTTCCAAAAAATCAACATATTTCTATCTGATATTTCGAACTATTACGGTGTGTCAGTAAGGACATTTCAATACACTTTGATCGCTGCGCACACATATACTGAATGGAAAACGACAAACTTAGACAGCAGCTGTATTGGTTATGATTTAAATGGTATATAACCACATCTTCCTCGTGTTAACAAGGAACAATATAATTATGTACCAGCTGGTATACAGTATCGTTACATTTCAGTTTACATCAAAAATATAAACATTAATGTGGAGAGATTATATAGATATCGTTTTAAACACGCGTAAGGGTGTTTATTTTCAAGTGTTTAGTGAATAGCGTGTTCTCTGTCTCCACGTCGTATCATAATCGATACCTTCATGTGCCTTATTATCCCCCATCACAGTAAGTAAGTAGTGCGATAAAAGCAAATCACTCAACACCGAAGTTATTGTACTTGGAGAGTGAATAACAGTGACCGACTCAACACCGACAGCTTGTCAATGATTAGCTAGTGCTGTTGTGTTATCAATGTTGCTTTTCGTGGTTTTATTCAAACCTCACTATATGCGACCATCAATTACCACGCCACACTATGGATCACCGCGACACGCCATCGATCACCGCGATGGCAATGGATCACCACGACACACCGTGGATCACTACGACACACCATGAATCAACGCAACACACCATGAATCACAACGATACACCATCAATCACATCGATACACCATGGATCACCGCGACACACCATGGATCACCGCGACACACCATGTATCACCGCGACACACCATGGGTCACAGCGACGCACCATGGATCTCCACGACACACCATGGATCACCGCGACACACCATGAATCACCGCGACATACCATGAATCACAGCGACACACCATGAAACACCACAACACATCATTAATCACAGCGACACACCACACCATGAATCACCGCGACACACCATCACTGCATGAAAACTGGAATTTATTCATTGCATAAATTCCGGATAAATGTGCATAAATCTGGATAAATCAGTAATTTATTCACTGAATAAATGTGCATAAATCCGGAAATTTATGCACATTTATTCACAATTTATTCATGAATAAAGGCCGACATTTATACACAATTTATTCACTGAATAAACCCACGTTTATTCAACAGAATAAACTCGGAATTTATTCATACGTTTATGCACATTTATTATCGACCTGTTTATGCATAAATGCGAAATTTATTTACTGAATAAAGCTGCATAAATATATATAGCTACATTTATTCTGGTTATATACTCCAGTTTATGCCCATTTATACCCCGTATAAATTATTTGGATTTGAACATATATATCCATATATATTTGTGAAATCTACTTTATGGTGACATTTGGCTTGGTACCAGCATATAAGGCGACACGGATGTGTATATCTAACGATACATATAAACATGTGTCGCCCTGATTCTGGTATCTCCATGTGTAGTAATTTGCCAACAAAATGCTGCCCTATTGTTGGTTATACCAGTCACAAATATAATATGAACTACTTGGACATGGCACTTTGTGTCATAGTTGTATCTTGCCGTCATCAATTTTCGTAGTCTCTGCAATAAAGAATAAAAAATTAAATAATTAAGTGATCGCATGGGCATAGCCAAGGGTGAAATCTCGCTTCCAACTCCACATTTTACGCGATATTTAATTGTAATGTACGTCATTTTATTTGTGATCTGGCTAAGGGTGGAATCAGTCTCACAAAACCACATTTTCACGCGATAGAATAACCTTATTCCGACGTCTCTGTATAATCAACATGTGTCGATCACGCTGTGAATTGATGAAAGAATGAATCGGCAACATAAATTGTGAAATAGCTTCATTTCATAGCCACATATGTGTTAACTTACCCATGGTAAAATGAGTTCCCATCTCATTCACGCACGTCTTCGCATTAGAGTTGTTAGCTGTTAGCAGACAAAGAAACCTGAATCCGGCCGTTAGCTCGTGTTAATGATACACGTCTCACATACCCACATGGTAGTAATTAAATTATGGGCCAAGACTTAAACCAGCCGTTGGTTACAGTAATGAGCGAAATTAATGCGACATTTATGCGAGATTTAAAAATATAAATGCGAGATTTATATTTTTGTATAAAGGCGAATTTATTATGCATAAATGCATGCATAAATTTAGGGTCCTAAATTTATGCGACATTTATATTTTATAAATCTCGCTTTTCATGCAGTGCATGGATCACCGCGACACACCATGAATCACCGTTGTGCGACACACGATACACCATGTTAACCACGACACACAATGGATCACCGCGACACACCATGAATCACCACGATACACCATGGTTCAGCGCGATACACCATGGTTCAGCGCGACACACCATGAATCACCGTGACACGACATGAATCACAGCAACACGCCATGAATCACAGCGATACACCATGGATCACCGCGACACACCATGAATCACCGCGATACACCATGGTTCAGCGCGACACACCATGGATCAGCGCGACACACCGTGGATCACCGCGACACACCATGAATCACCGCGATACGGCATGAATCACCGCGACACACCATGAATAACCACGACACACCATGAATCATAGCGACACACCATACCATGAATCACCGCGATTCGCATCGATACACTGTGGATCATCGCGACACACCACGAATCACAGCGATACACCATGGATCACCGCGACACACCATGAATCACATCGATATACAATGGATCAACGCGACACACCACGAATCACCGAGAAACGCCATGGTTCAGCGCGACACGCCATGTATCACCGCGACACACCCAGCACCACCGCGACACAACATGGATCACCGATAATCACCACGAACAGGCTATATACATGTATGCAACGGGAATATCATTGGACGGGTCTACAATTTATTTATTTATGAAAGATATATATTATAAATGAATAACAAAAACTAAATATCACAGATATTTTAAACAGATTATTCTCCAATAGACCAGTTACATATTTGGTACAATGTTATAACCATGGAATGTGAAAGAATGGTGAACCCTCTCCGATAGGTGCTGCACAAAGAATGCTGGTGAATGATGGAATTGCACACAGATAACATGTTTCAGATACAGCATGTACAGAGACTAGACAAAGATTTTTTTTGGGACAGTTCCTCACAGTGACCCACAATACACCAATTACATCTTGAGTGGCTAGGATAAGCGAGCGCTGTCAACATGGTGGTAGCAGTTTTATCCAAAACGCACGGCATTGCATTCATTTTAGGTCCATAATTCCACAAATTGTAATTTTCTCGGACATTAAAAGTGTAAACAAGTCAAGAAAAGACAATTATCAATATTTATAATGTTATCAAATAAATCTAAAATGCGTCAACTAGTCTAAGTACATGTTGTTGTTGGCATCTGCGGCGACTCTGTGGTATGTGATGATTTGTAGTGAGTTTATATGATTTTTTTGTATTCATATTAATTAATCCGCGCTGAGCAATTTCACGGTGCATCACATGTAAAAATACACTGTTAATCCTAGTGACCCACAGTGGACTTAGTAAGGTTCCCCCGGTGTTGAGTGTTTTGCTTATCGCACGCTCTTTACGTACTGTATATATCAGTGCTGTATGAGTCAATGCAGCAATGATACTCAAGGTAACGGACCTAAACGAACACTTATAATATAAATGTCATGAATAAACCATGAATGTGTGTGCCGAATTAAGTAATATTTAATATCACAATAGTGTTGGAGGCCATCTGCTGTTCTTCTGTTCAAGTTCGCGTTCAATATGGTGGTGTGCAGTTGCAAATATCAAAGGGAGCGGGTGCTGTTCGAAATGTCAAGGTCGACACCCAACATGGACCATATAGCCACATCCAGAGTCCGATCGACAGATGACCATTTCGATCAGAAATGATAATTTATTCACGTTCATTGAGTTAAGCAAATATGAAGCAATGTACACTTACAAAGAGTCCGTGCCTTCGTAACTCTTACATCTACATAAAAGATAGCGATAGTGATCAATTACCATGGTCGTCAACCCACCCCCCCCCCCCCGATTGAATAATACTGTGTTTCGCGGCGATGTCTATCCAATCGGCGATCACAGATTTATATTGAGCCTCACACATTCAGCATAAAAACCCCTTATACATATGACTACAGTTGTTGTGACGTGGCTACCGGTGGTGTTTTTTAGACATATGCGGCATTTTTTGATGCAGAAAACAAATACGGCGCACTTGTGACCGGTTACTATTATTACGAATATTTTCTTGCGATGATCAACTCCGTCGTTTGTTTGTAGCTCCAATAACCCGGTTACACATGCGTATTTAATATTTTTTGACATTTGGAAGTCATTTAAAAAATCGACATCTTTTTTGTCACAAAGTTACACTTGCTTACCAGAAAATATCTCCAACAGTTACTATAGAACAAATTAAAATATTTATACTATTCTCCAGAGTAATGGTTAGTTCCATTTGGAAGTAATTTTAAATATCCAGTGTGATTGTAGTTACAAAGTTACACTTGCTTATCCGAGAATAACTCCAACTAGAAAAACTAAATTATTTCAACAGTTCTTAACACATTTAGAAGACGCGCCTGTTATGTTTATCCGAAACATGCTGTTTTGAGGTCGATCGATACAAAGGCATATTATACACGGACATTTTATGTCCTGAAATGAGTTAGCGATATAACGTATATAAATGGATTAACTGTTTCTAACTTTAAGGAAATCCGAATACTCATATGCTTGTGTACCGTGTCATACTCTCTGCAAACTACTGTGTAGGTAGAATGCCATTGGCGCTGGACACATGGTGTGTACCTCCAATATCTATACAGTATTGTATACATGTGTATACACATGTTGTGTATGTTTTTCTATATTTACACATATATGTGTAAACACTTGAACATATATGTGTATCGAGTACTATTGACATGCGCACTGATACTGAACACTCATTCTACACGTGTTGCCTCAGTTTGGAAGCCATATTGGTTTGTTGGTGTTGATCACCGTTTCGACTCCAATAAGGACCAAGACCACTGAATTTGAGCCGTTATACAAGAAGAATATCTTTAGTAAAGGTGAGAATATTTATGCAAACATACGAAGAACGTAATTAGATACTTCGTAGGCCCTACATAATGTTAATTGAAGGTAAATTCGACGAAACAGTAGGCTAATGCGTTAGTCCTGGAATTTACACTCGACTGATCATCAATTGGTAATGTTATTTTATACTAGCAGTTGGAACTAATAACTATATATCCAAATTTCAAAAGTTATTTAGTCTTAGTATGGAAGCCGGAATCCGGTAAAGGTATCGAACAAATGTGTCCGGAAATTACCTTTCCCTGCGACCTTGACCTTCTATTTCTGCCGTAAAAATTCGCATAATTTCGTGTTCGACAACACGTATACTGCACTTTCTGCAGTACTATTCCTTAAATTATACTCAGTTCTCAACAATGTGAAGTATGCCTACATATTCATTTTTCTAAATGAAAAAAACTCCAACAGGCTGTCACTCACTGACTGTTCACTGGCAACATGCACGCACAGGCATTCTGAAACTTTCAGTGAAAGTTCTGTCGAGTTCTGAACACAGAACAGTGAGTGATAAATAATTAAAATACATTTATATTATTTATTAATAACTGCCTATAAGTGAACATTCAGACAACCATGATACAATCGTATATGACAGCTGACGTAAGTGGAGGAATCGTGGCCCGATGAGATCATGATTGCGATGTTGACATGTTGTCGTACGTCATGATGTCGATGATTGATATCGTACTAGTAGTACTCGTACCCGCTGGACTGTCGGGCAAAACAATTGTCCATTGGCACACATTGTATTTGCCGTTCGGCCGCGGAGTCAAGAGTTTGTAACTGTAGCAGTTGAGCACTGCGGCCGAACGGCAAGTGAACCGCGGCCGAATGGCAAGTACACCACGGCCGAACGGGAAGTATATACACTGCGGCCGAATGGCAAGTGCACCATGGCCGAAAGGCAACTACAATGGAGCCGAATGGCATGTACAACATGGTTAGATTTCTAGTTTGTATCGTCTTTTTTCAGTTTAACCCTTTACCCAACAAACCGGCCAAAACCGGCCAAATAAAGCTTCAACAGCCTAAAATATCTTCAGTCTGTCTCAATAGAACCATACAAATATGGATATCATTGGAACCGGCTCCTTGACCACATTGTGATAGTTATAGTTATGCCCTGCATTCCAATGCCAATGCATTCTCTTATATATGCGAGTCGACCATAGGTCGCCTCGCATTGGTCGACTCGCATATATAAGAGAATGCATTGGCACAGGGCCGTTCTGTTGGGTAAAGGGTTAATGAACGTACACCGTGGCAACTACATGTACACCATGGCCGAATGGCAAGTACACTGCGGCCCAACTGTAGTTAGTAGGTGGAGCATCAGTGTAGAAGGTTTTGCATTTTGGCCGCGGTGGCAACACTAACCACACCACGGTTAAAGTAGTGGAGACTTGTTTTGTCCAGCTGAGTAGGTTGTTTGTATAGCATGTGATTGATTACCTTGCGATCTTTTCAGCCACGATTTTTATGTACACACGACTGTGATTATGTCACAAGATAAGATAAGTTTATTGGCACTAGAATCATATGAAACATTGTAACAGTGGATACGACACAATTTTGAATCTAAAATCAAATGGTGCTTGATATTATTTTTTTACTTGTGATTTTGACGTGAGCATGCTAACTATCGGTTACTTCCTACGACGAAAATCCTTCCACTTATGATTGAATCGTGGTTGTCTGAAAGCTCACTAAGTAGATAGTATTACATATTTCCAATTTCCAACAACACCTAGTTTCGAATTAAAGGTACGGTTGGCCTTGGCGGTGGGTATCCTGTGAAAATATTTCCACCCGTCAAAAACCGCCACAAACAGAAAGAACATCAAAATGTAGACATACTTTGTCCGTATACAAATAAGAAATATCGCATAAACAGTATGTTATTGTCATATGTTTGACCATTGTTATGTAAACAAAAGCATCAAACGTTACTTTTCTGGTGTTTGTTTATATTATGATGGTAAACATAAAGAGCGTTCTTTGTTGGTGAATTCCTGATATGGAAGTAATAAAGAGCGTTTATGCCATTTGTGTGATTAGCCAGTAGCATTGTGCTGTCTTCTGTAACATAATCAGGTTCTTGCTTAGGTAGAATATAGTAGGTCTTTATGATAACATGCTGTTTACGCGATGGTCGTGGTATATATGAACGAAACTGTATGCGTATTAATGTTTTTCTGTTTACGGTGATTGGAACAAATATGAATATTTTCGACAACTAAGGCCTCACGTGCCTTTAATGGAATATGCACAAGTCATCAAAAGCCAAAATTAGTTTTTGCACCTTTTATAGCTCGAACAAGTTATCACAGACCTCAGTTGTTGGAAACTTGTGTCGAAACATCGAAAGAATAAATATCTCCACCTCTACTTATAATACTGTCAATAGCAAGCCCACGGGTAGCCATGGTGCTTCGTACCCTTTGAACGAACTGCCCTTTTTACTGCAAGTGCCCGGTGGTGGTGATCGCCATTCAGGTGAACATGCCATGTGCAGCATTTGCTGAGCGGCAATTACCGACAGGGACCTCTCTTCGAACGAACGATGTATATACGTACCAGTATATAACTATAGTCACATATACTTAATGCAGACTTAGTCTCGACAGAGACTGGTGCACACAAATTCAATCAATACAAATGTACAGTCTGCCAACCCATGTCGGTATGAAGCTGCTATTACAGACATGCGGTTGATGCATGAGGCTAGATGGGTTTATATATATAGGCGCAACGTTTCAAATCATATATATTATATAAATCACTGGGGTTGTGGCTGACGCAATTAAGCACATTTTTAAATCGAATGGGTTTAACTCTATCAGCCACAACCTCAGTTGTCGCACGCGTCAGTCGCAGGTATGTGAAAACAGGAATTCGACTTGCATAAACTAGCCTGACAGAATCACTGGATATAAAGACCAATGTATACAGCAAAAGGGTATCGTGTAAAGTATATCCTTCGAATGTCCGGCGAATATCATATCAGCCTATAGCCGGGGCAGAGACTGGTAATGCTACAATTAACCTATGTCCATCAACCTTGGTAAAAAATTTCAACTGTTCTAAATATGTCTAAATTCCAGACATGTACATTTATAGGAAATTTCACAAGAAACAATAGGTTGAAATCTTTTTGTAGATTGATTATCAAACAATCTATTAGTGTGGAATAATTTGTGTTAGACCAACAGGTCAGGTCTGAAGTTTCTAAAACCTTGAGGCTACTCAATAGATGCTATAGGATTTAGCAATTTGTATGTTCAAATTTCAAATGTTCTCACACGGCCCAGTGAATTCTTAAAGGTACTCAATCCGATCAGAGGGTCCCCATCTCAACAGATTCCAACAACAAATTTTGTTTATCAAAGGTCACTAAATTTAGTTATCAGAATCAAATAATTATCCAAAAATAATGCTGACGACTGTGAACTGTCGTATATAATTGCCCAAAATCTGTTGTATAGCAACATTTTGTTCAATGGAATTTAGTATCGTGAGTATGTCGGTCGGCTTTTTCGGGGAACTTCTGGGACAGAAAGTATTCCTGATAATGAAAAATAATAGATTTCTAAATTCGATATCTAATAAATCTGAGCTTTGATGGGTGGCTTCCTCGACTCGAATCAAATATTTTTTACCCCCGAAGCCATTGAAATAGTAATTGAGAGAATTTTTATCCGATTGAGTACCTTTAAGAAAATTTTCAATAAATTATACAGGGGTATTACTTTGAGCTTTTGTTCCTATAATTTTTGGTCAATTGTTTCAAAACTTTCACAGACATTTAGTACCATGGGAAACTGCATTATTCCTACATATTTTGTTAAATTTTTTTAAATGGCACAGATATTTATTACCATCCATGGGAATCTGTGCATCTGCGATTTTAAAGTCGGTCAGAGTGCACTTGCACTTTACTTGCTACCAAAGCTCATATACAGAGAAAACTCTTTTTTTATTTTATCTTCTTTTTCCCGTTTTATGCAGAACATAACTCAACATTTGAGTTGAGTCGCTATGGATGCTTGCGACAAAAATGGCCAAGATAATTTCATAATAAATTATTGTGGTTAAAGTGACTGTTCGGCAGACATTCTACTAGTACTTGTGTTCCAATTCACAATTTTAACCGGCTCCAACTTGATTGGTTTGGTTTATTAGGGTTTAACGTCGTTCTAGCCACCAGGCCACACGAGACATTGTCAATTTTACTGGTAGAGAAAAGACCACACAGAGGCTTGATTTCACCAAGAAGTCGTCCCACTGTGTGTAGAAACCACCGACCCCCAGAAATCAACTGACAAACTTGCCCAGATACACGATTCCAGTCACCCTTGGCCTTCCTATGACGGGGTTCGAACCAGCTTCGTCAGCGCTGGACGGCCTGTGGCGGTGTAATGCAACTGGCACTCTACCGATTCGATCACCGGGGGCCCCTGCTCCAACTTGAAAACAAATTTGACTTCTTGTCTGATATAATACAACATGTGTCAGTGCATGTGTTGGATATTTTAGGAGGTGGGTGGCTTTATACATTTCAAATTCAAGGTGCGTTCCTCCCCAATGGAGACCCTCCATCCACGTCCCTGATGAATGTTGGTGAAGTACATATGTGATTTTATAGCCCTGGAAGTTATTGCTGTGGCCAATTTTCAGATTTCATGTGTATGTATACAATTGAAATTAAATAACTAGTCTGAGTAATAGCTTTTTCTAATGAAAACAATATTGTAATAAGTGTTTACTAATTTTTGCAGATAACCTCAGCTTATTGTAAGAATGAGTGATGTGATCCTCTGAATTTGCTGCAAGACAACTTTGCCAATAATTCTGGAATTTGTGAGAGGACAAAACATTTCCAATGGCAGTCTGTGTCTGTGAGTAAAATATAATGATGTTACTTTGCATTTCAACTAATCTTTTAATTTTGAGAGGCATTGGGGCTACATGATCTGACTCACATGTATCACAACCTACATGCACATATACAGTCGGTCAGGATGCTGAAATCAATCATCCAGATGAACTACTCTCATAATGAGGGGGTGCTTATGACTCTACGGCAATGTCATCGATGTGTGCTTTTTACGGAACACTCATTTTAGCACTGCGAAGCTCAACGGGGATATTATATAGATATATTCTTCGCTGATGTTGAATCAAATATGAATCATATACTCATGCAGCAGCATGTTTAATTGAATATGATTTTTTTAATATTTGCGGGATCCTAAAATTAAGTTACCCCTAGTGTCATCGAGAATCTTTTATCAAATGAGTTGCAGAAGGTGCATGGATATATTTTGCGACAGCAAAACTCGAGCAGAATGTAATTATGCACTGTCCACCATGATTTTGATAAAATATTTGAGATTATGGTACAAGTTGTGTTCTGTATTTATTCTACACCATTGTGTCAATCCATGAGTCAGCTACCTTTATTGTGATTTAAGTCTGATGGATAACCGGTTATGATCGGGACATCACCTGAAGCTGATTGTTGACATACTAAATGTACCTATAATAGCTGTTTGTCACCTTTCTTGATGACAACATCAACAAAAATAGTTCCGGTGTAACAGTTTATCTTCCCCCCCCCCTGGGTATCTCCCCCCCCCCGCCCTGGGTATCTTCCCCCCACTCATATATTTTTTTTTCCTCACTTATTTTATAATATTATGGTAAGAAATGCCGAGAAAACTATTAAAAAAAAAAAAATTATTTTGAAGTTTAACTTAACCCCTCACACAATAGCATAAATATATCAAAATATTACCTTACGATTTTATCGTTTATTTTGCTTTATATTGTCATGAAATGGCGAGAAATTAACTTTATATGAGAACAATTTAATAGAGTAAGAATTTGGGGTTGGCGGGGGAAGATACCCAGGCCTGAGTATCTTCCCCCTCACCCAGCACCTACATATGACAAAAATTAAAAGTATGATTTTATTGCTTAATTTGCTTTATATAGTTATGAAATGGCGAGATAAACTTATATATATATTTTAATTCTGCTGCTGGGTGAGGGGGGGGGGGGTGGGGGAGGATACTCAGGCCTCTCCCCAACACCAAATTCCTACTCTATCAACTTTTTGTCATAAAAAGTTAATTTCTGACCATATCATGACTATTTAAAGCCATAAAATCATACGTTTAATTTTTGTCATATGTAGGTGCTGGGTGGGGGGGAAGATACTCAGGCCTGGGTATCTTTCCCCCCCCCCCACCCCAAATTCTTACTCTATCAAATTTTGCTCATATAAAGTTAATTTCTCGCCATTTCATGACTATATAAAGCAAATTAAACGATAGAATCATAAGGTAATATTTTGACATATTTATGCTATTATTGGGTTAAGTTAAACTTCAAAATAACAAAAAAAAATAAAAAATTAATAGTTTTCTCGGCATTTCTTACCATAATAATATAAAATAAGTGAGGGAAAAAAAATGTATGAGTGGGGGGGAAGATACCCAGGGTGGGGGGGGGAGATACCCCGGGGTATGTTCCCCCCCGGGGGGTAAGATACCCAGGGGGGAAGATATCGTGTTACACCGGCTTCTATTCCACTAGAGGCATACAATAATAGGTATTCAGTTGAATAGTGAGATTTGGTTGAATAGTCAATAGGTGCGGAATAAAGCTTTATTTTATTTTACTTCTAATTACACAGCTGCAATATTTTGGTTTATTTCGTAAATTCAGTTACATTGTTGGTATAATTTTTCAGCTTGTCCACGATAGTGCAATCCTGATGTCATTGAGACTCGCAACATATTTGACATCATGCATGACAGCCTATCCAGTTCCAGAGAATTAATTTAATTCCTTGCCATGTTCAATATATAACTAACTTGCCTAGATAGTGGACAAATATTATTACTTGATTGAATATTGGTGTGTAGTAAATACAAAACCAAACCACACCTGCAAACAATTGTCCACTTATCTGTTATGTTAAAGTGTTATGCTGCAAGATGCAATTTGACACTGGCCACTCATGTAATATTTCACGGAACTTGAGCCCCAACAAGTCTGTATACTAACTATACTCACATGTTTTTTTAATATTTGGAGTGATTATTTATTTTACTTCATTGTATAATAATTATATAAAGCATTTCATGTATAATTTAGCGTGCAAACTCTCAAGTTGATTCAATGAACCCCATATATTCAGCTTCCAACAACATATTTTGAAATGCTGCTTCAGTTATCAGAATCGATTAATTGCTCAAAAATAATGTCAATTATAGTATAAAATTGCTCAAAATGTGTTATTTATCAACATGTTTTTCAATGAAAATTTTGCCTCATTATCAACACAAAGCTACTTGATTTTAGAGTTATCTTCATCCGCAATTTGGTCCAAGACCATTGGCCCGTTGACTTTTTCCCAGGCCACTATTAAGTCTCGATGGTGAAAAATAATAGATTTAAAAATGAATATGTAATAACTCTTAGCTTTGGTGGGTGGGTTCATCGACTCAAATCAGATATCCTCCCACCCGAATCCAAATATATAGTAACTACACACACGTACCAATTTCGTCCCGATCGGCCGAGAATCGTAGATTTGTATCAATGACAGACAAACATACAGACAGACAAACAGAGGTCTTCAAAATATATATGAGATTGAGCCTTATTGAGGGGCATCTAATCGGATGATGCATACTTAATATTGATTATATTTAAACAGTTTACAGCTCTGTTTGTTCTGAGCAATAACTATTTCTAAAAATAGTGACAAATATATGTCCCACAGGGCAACTTGATAGTCACATTATATAAGGAAATCAATATTAATTGATAGTAGTGTTCCCAGGTAGGTGTTTTTGATTCATTTCTCTTATGTTATACCGAGGAAACTATATAATTGTTGTGGGAACAGATAATTCATCTTTAAATTGAAGCCTGGAAATCATAGAGTGTGTCATTTCATGTTTGGGAAATATGATGAACATTGGTACAAGTGACCTAGATAGCTGGAACCTGATTTGTGGATTTTCATCAACAAGTTGGGGGAGGTGTGTCTGAAAATGGTTGGTTAAATGTTAAAGGTACTCAATCCAATTAGACCCTCATAAATTACTATTTCTTTGGCTTCTGAGGTAAAAAAAATAATTGATTCGAGTCGAGTAACCTACCCATCAACCCTCAGAGTGATCAGATATAAATTTTTGAAGTTTTGTTATCTCTTGTTTCTGGCCCAGAACATCCGGCCAAAAGGAAGTTCTCAGTGCTTCATTTTAGAGTTATCCATCTTCGTCCGTTTGAATAAATAATTCTGTTGCAATTATTAGTACACATCTCGAGAAAATTACAAATTAAAAAAAAGAATCAATATCTGATCATTCTGAGCTTTGATGGATGGGTTCCTCGACTCAAATTAATTATTTTTAACCCCTGAAGCCGAAGAAATAGTATTTTAGGGGTGCTTAATCAGATTGAGTACCTTTAAGATCCATGCTATAATAGATTTTTTTCAGTTCAAATCATGACATACATAAACAATTATTTAAAATTCTGACTTCATATATTTATTTTTTCAGGATGACTACAGAATCAGATATACAATGTGCTATATGAGGAAGTAGAGGTCTACCATACAGTAATGATATGTTACTACTTCTAGCTTCAAAATGCCATGAGTTGAATTTCCCATTCAAGGTGGATGACAAACAGTATTTATGGACCAGTTCTCAAATGTGTGACAATCTTCAGCCGTGTAATATCATACACATGCTTTGTAAATTACCATGCAATATGTTATTGTGAAGGAGGATGGATGATGAGTCACATTATTGTAATTGATGATCTGACAATCTTCAACTAAGGAATTTTCTGTTCTCTGTTCATTAAAATCATGGTAAAAGAAGCCTTGATTTTGGCTAACTACAGGATTGGAGCAGTGGTCATACTATTATTCCTCTAATTTATTAACTGACTGAAACGGCTGAAGTGGACTATCTATTAACATTTCTCCAGTGAACATGTCTGCTTGTGCCTCAACTGTTACTGTAATGTCAACCAGAGTTTGAAGGCTCCTGCAGCACATGAAATATGAATTTTCAGCTTCATTTGTTGGATATGTAGTTATATACCATTAAAATAAAGTTCATGTAAAATAATTATACTCTTTGAGAATAAACTTTCCTCTATCAAAGTAATGGTGGTAATATTGTATTGAAAAACGATGTCAGCTTAATATAATATGGGTTTATTTATCTACTGGAAATAGGATAAGTCAGTGGGGTGTACAAATTAAATAACATCAAAGAGACCATATTTTATCTTGGTGTTTGGTGTGATGACACCTTATCAGTGTTCTGTGTATTCTGCTTCTGAATTGTAATGTAAGCATTGATACTGAATCTTAATTGCCATGATACACCATGAAAGTAATAGAGAAGTGATTCCTGTTCAATGACTGGTGGTATCCTAACTACAGTATATGTAACGCAACAGAAATTGCTGGTCCCACTTTTACTTGTAACTTCTTTCGTAAATTTTAACAGTACTTATCTGACAGTGCTGTCTCGTCAAAAGTTCAAAACAGATCAAAACGATAAATTTAATATATGCTCAGTTTTCGAAAAATCCTCATGTCATTGATGCGGGAGAGGTGGCTTGGAATCATTCCAAAGATCCTCATACCCTGTCAATTGAAGAGGTGACTTCGATGCTGACTCCAGAATAAGAGCAATTATTAAAATGCATGTAACATGCATGTAACTCTATTCATAATAGCATTGTTTGTATTGTCATTGCCATTTTATTGTACCGGTATATATGAATTTCAATGCCAACTTTCTCTGAAGTTAGTTCCATTCCACAAATCCGTTATACATGTATATGATAACTAATGGGTTGATACTTTTTGGAGAGTGTTGTGTCCTCTTGTCAAAACTTATCAAAATGATATTTTCATGCTCACTCAGTTTTTGAAAAATCCTCTTGTCATTGACAAGGGAGAGGTGACTTGGAGTCATTCTAAAGATCCTCATACCCTGTCAATTGAAGAGGTGACTTCGATGCCTTATCCTGGATGCAAGCAATTAAAATATAAACTTGAATGCATCTAACTTTTCCGGTTCAATATAATTGTTTATTTGCCAATTTATTTTACAGGCAAATGACAATGCCAACTATGGGTGATGTTCGATCAATTAAGCGTACTGGATGTATATCTAATAGCACATTCCTCGGGATTTTATTCTGGGTAACATTTTTCTGACAATGCTGTGTTTTCTCAACAAAATTTATCAATATGATACTTTCATTCTCAGTTTTTGAAAGATCTTCATGTCATTGACATGGGAGAGGTGGCTTGGAGTCAATCCGAAGATCCTCGTGCCCTGTCAATTGAAGAAGTGGCTTCAAAAACTGAGAATGAAAGTATCATATTGATAAATTTTGTTGAGAAAACACAGCATTGTCAGAAAAATGTTACCCAGAATAAAATCCCGAGGAATGTGCTATTAGATATACATCCAGTACACTTAATTGATCGAACATCACCCATAGTTGGAATTGTCATTTGCCTGTAAAATAAATTGGCAATTAAACAATTATATTGAACCGGAAAAGTTAGATAAATAGTGAGTTAAACTTTTCTTGCCCATTTCATTGTCATTGCAAATTTATTATACCAGTACATGTAAATGCCAATGTAATATGAGGTCCATTCAGCATATATAACATATGATAGCATGTTTTTCATGATTTGTTTTGGCTAATAAAAAAAAAGAAGTAATAATTATGGCTTTCAATATCAAACATTCTTACTGTGATGGCCTAAATTCAGTGGCCTCAACCATGCGATTCTGATTCTACATTACAGTTGCTACATCACCCAAAAATGTCCAATATTTGCAAAAAGATTGCATGTAAATTTATTACACATAAAGTGTATAGATTAGTTGGTACACAGTGTGTGTACCAAATATGCACAATACTGGGTACTATATACTACAAAATTGTGTAGGTTGTTGCACAGATGTGTATAAATAAAGTACACACTACTGTGTACTATGTACACAAATGTGTATAAATAAAGTACACACTAACTGTGTATTTGTGTAGTAACTGTCTACCAACTGTTTACTACACACAAGTGTGTATAGAGCTACACATATTGTGTGTACCAAAAATTGCTCTATACACATACATGTGTGTATAGAGCTACACATATTGTGTGTACCAAAATTGCTCTACAGTTTCCTACACATAATTGTTGGAGAGCAGATGTTACACATATATGTGTACAAAGTGTGTAGCGTTTCTACACAGTGTTTTTTAGAGAGTATTAAACGCAAGAACAACTCGTTATATATTTATAAACATCTATGTTGCCCTCCAGAACCCAGGTAATATCCGATTTATATATCTACTGTCAAGCCCCGATGTTAAGGCAAAATATCTTGTAGATATTTTGTTGCAGCATTCTTTGGAAAATCGATAGCATCGGCTGTTGTGTGCCAAAATAGGAACGACAAACTACTTATAACGTGAACATACATGTACATTACGATGCTGACTACATATGCAATGTGTGCGTAATGTCATTTTCCCGAAATATAACTTTAAAATATGATTATTAGGAGAAAAAAAAAATCATGTAACAACTGGTTGCGGTCCATCTTCCCACTATACAATAAACTAGTCGAATATTATTCTGCCATTTCCAAATGTATCACTCGAAACTGTGCCACAGAGATGCAGCTGTGGAGAATTTTGCAATTTTGAGCTGTGTGAACGTACACTAAGACTTATAGCGCAAGGCAGCAATTAATGTCATGTTAACCCTGCATCTGTTCAAACTGATTCGTCCACTCAGTTGTATAAGTATACATTCGGATGGTCTATCGTTCTCCAGAAGGGGTACTCAGATAACAAATGCAGACGACAAAAAGAAAAGAAAGAAAAAACCCAGATATTGTAAGAGCAGAATGATTCACATTCACTGGCGGGAAATGTTCAATTTATGGTCGTTTGTTGAACTTATTATCTGAACATTTCATAAGGGAACTAATCGCCAATGCCTGAGTATTTAGTATAGAAAATTAATTATTATAACTGGGGGACACCAACACACGAATCAATACGTAAAGCACTTCATTAAAGGACGTGTCAGATTCCACGACATCTTGAAGGGGAAACACGCTGAAGCCACTGTCACTGTTTTGATAAAGCTCATACGTATTAGAGAGCAACAGTCTGAAAAGTATTTCCATCAATTATTCATGCAAGCAACACAGTTCTGGGATTCAGTGTCGATTTTCTGCTTGTGTTAGTCCGTTATATTAAAAATATATTGAGCGGACTCTTCATAAAGCACGGTCAGCGCTGTGTCGTACCTAAAGGATATACGAGTCTCTAGTTTACAGCGGAATTCACAAAACGAGTCCAGTAAATTAGGTCTGGACCGAGCAATTTACTGGACGATCCAACACTTCGAAAAAACATACTTAAATCGACAAACGGGATACAAAAAATGCTTCGCCTTCTATAAGGCATGCGATGACGTTTCACGTAACTATTCGTTGTTTGGCCGCTTAAATAATTGGTCCCAGATAAATAAAGATTCTTTGGCGTATTTACTGGCGAATATTTATTGACATAACTTTTCAAATTCTTCATTCATTGTATAGTTTGTTGGAAAAATATTGGAAGCCATAGTATTTTTAGACGTAGCGTATTGCATGTGAACAGACGACAAACCGGAAGTCAAAGGTCAACTGGCACTATTTCCTGTTATTAAACGAATGTTTATTATCACAATTGATAGAATGCGTTTATTAAATGGAATAAGGGTGGGATCGTGTAATAAATAAATGATATACAACGACTATTCAGTTTACAGCGGAATTTACAAAAAATAATCCAGTAAATTAGGTCTGGACCGAGCCTTAAATGGACGAGATTTGTAAAATTATAGATTTCATTAATTGGATGATCCAAAACCTCGATAAAACAACTTAAATCAACAAATGTGATGTGAAACTAACATCAGCTTCTATAATTCCCGTGATGGCATTTCACGTAACTATATGCGTTGTTTATGCTTCACACCCAATTTGTTGATTTAAGTATGTTTTATCGATGTTTTGGAGCATGCAATAAATATAATCTACAACGCGTCCCCAGTTTATAGGGGGATGATTTCCCGTGTCAATGTGCATTTTAACTGTGCTCGTCTGCATTAGCTCAGTGTCCTTCTCAGCAAAAATGTCTGAGATGGGCTTCAACAACTTCATCAGTGTCTCTCGATATTGATCTGGGCATGAAACTTCAGCTAAATTCAAGCTTTTCTCGGTGGTAGAGCGCGTTTATCTAGTGTTGTCTACCCTGTTACGGTCGGCGCGCCCATGAGTATAGCCATTGTCGCGATAATTACGGGTTGTTGGGAATCGGGAGCTTTGCGACAAACAGTTGATTTCATGGTTGGTTTCGGGCTGGCATACGACCGTCTTCCCAATTACACTGCCTCGCCGTAGGCGAAACGTTTTATTAGTATTATTGATGAGTAATACCGGGACCTTATTCCTCTTGCCCACTCCAGAAATGGAGCTGCCAATTTCCAGACCGGGTTCTGATGCCAGGTAACCTCTCTCGATTTGGGCAACCTCTAATAATGTCGACTTGTGAATAGAAGCTAAGTTTTTTGATTTTCCCATACATGAAGTCGATGTTTGGGGCTTTAAACTAACTTTCTTGGTTAATCTCAGAAGAGAAGCTATATGTTTATCTGCTTCCAGGGGGACGTACACATCACTGACCTTGAGGCATATCAGATCATAATACAGTCTGACCCCCCGAGAGGTCAACCAATCTCTCCCCAAGATCATATTCCGGGTCATATTATTCACTACATAAAATTTATGAGTTAATTTTATTTTCGCCATTCTGAAAGTAAGTTCAACGCTACCAAGTACACCAGTGATTTCCCATTCACGGAGCTAAGGTTAATGTGTTCCCTAGTTAGTTTAGGTCGAAACTGTAATGCGTCATAGACGCGTTTGTGAATCAATGATACTTCCGCACCACTATCCACTAATGAGCGATATTTATTTTTACCTATTCTAACTAAACATGAGCTGGGGTTCCCCACAATATTGATACTAAATTTCCTCTCATATGTGGCATCAATGAGAGGATTCCCTAGTTTTTTGCGTATGTGAGCGATGTCATTAGCTGTGCTGGTTTGTTTAGTGTCGGATATTTCCGGCTGTGATGCGGTGCATTATGGGATCGGTCACGTGATCGATTGGGTTTATTTCGGCGTATTTTTCTTGGTGGCGTTACTGGCGCGTTTCATTGCCTTTGCTTTGTGTCTCCGGATTTAGAGGGGCAATTTCTAGCCGAGTGATTACCTTCACAAACCCAGTAATATATGTGCCTTTGGTTTTCGGTCTTAAAGGGGCAGTCACCAGCAAAATGGTCACCTCGGCACGTCCAACACTCGATCGCTTTTTGAGGTTTGGTTACTTCTTCCATGTGTACTTGTCGCGGGCGTGATCGATGTTCTCGGGTCGTGTGGTTATCGCACGCGCATATTTCGCAGGCTGTTCTCGTTCGTTTGTTTCTGAACTGATCGATTTCCATCGGTTCCGGTTCATTTTCGTAATTTTCGCGCCCTGTTTGTAGGTTGAATACACGTCGGATCCCCATTTCCCGCATGGCGATTTCGGCTGCCAATTTTAGTGTCTTCGGGGCATCTCTAATCAACTTCATTTTCAAGCTGTCGCTTCTTAAAGCGTCAATATAAAACTCTACGAGTTGGCCTTCAACTGCGTTGATCCCACCGGGTTGATCTCTGTAAGCGACCGTCGCCATTTCCAAAATTCGTTCGGCGAGCCTAATTTTTCTTAGCATCGAAAAGGGAATTAATTATCATTTATCTCGGCAAATCGACTAGATAAATCATTTTTCGTGTCTTGCCACGTGGCGTTAGAATTTGTGGCCATATATATTTTGCAGAAAATCCAAAACGGGGCCCGTGCTACTTTTGAAAGCCATACAAGGTTTCTTCGTTTCATTAGCCCAGGTTAATATCGCACATTTTTCTATTGACTTTACCCACCCGTGGTATTTCGTGGGGTCTCCGTCAAATGACGTCACTACATGTGTCACCGTAGCCATGGCCATTGCAGCAATTTGAGAATTGATAGACTCTGTTAATGGGGCGAGAACACCAGCAGATTGGGTAGCCATTATGATAATAAACAATTAGACTCACGTTTTGCGAATTTTCCAACACTGTTTCTGTTCACACTGTTCCTCTACTGGTTTCACGTTGTGTCTGCGATTAGCGTTCAGATCCTGGCTCGAAGGCACCAATTAAGATTATATGTGCCAATACGGGTACATATAACTCTTAAGACAATCAAAACGGTTTAATTATTTAATTACAACAAAGTCAATAGCATTTAATCGTCGGCATCTAGCTTCTTCCTAGTTGTGTTCGTCTTCCTGTCGTCTGTTCGGGTTTGGGTCTTCTTGCATCCTCACAAGTTGGGCGTGTCTGCTTGTCATCTGCGTGGTTGAGTTCCTGTTGAGTTCGTCGGCCTGCCGTCTGCGTGGTTGCTATCGGGTGGTGTTCGTCGTCCTGTCGTCTGCGATTCTTCTCCGTCGGCGCATCAGTGCGGTGTTGTGAGAAATACAAGATTGTAATGTTTACCTTGCATTCCTATCCATGGCTGCTCGTCAAGGCTCCTAGCCTTCTTCTGCGTGTCCGAGAGTTATTGGTAGCTGCTTGGGAGTTGGTTAGAACTGAGTAATGGGTGTCGGTTTTCTTCTTACTAAATGCACAGAGGGTATTAATGACAGCCCAGTGCATATTCACGGCGCATCAATTATAGGCGTACCTAGGGTAATCGGGCGATCGTCATTTACCTATGCGTCCTTTAGACTGCTCCTTTCGTCCATCGCGCTGCATTGGGTTTCAATAGTCTTCTTCTGGATATACCTAGGATAGCTTATCCGCAAATTGTGCTGTGTACTTCTGAATCTGCATGCTGCATTAGCTTTCTACTTCAGGTGGTCCAAACTGTTGTTTGCGTGTCGAACATCGTGCCTTCGTATAGTTAACAGGGGCGCGCCGATATATATGGTGCATCGAGCGGCCCCTATGAACTAAAGGTTGTCTGCTTTCTTGGGTTGAAAGTTATGTCCCTGGGGTTGTCTTGGTACATAAAGCGTATTTGTATTTATCAATTTTACCTACGAGATAACTCGTAGCTGGTACTAACGATGAAACACAGACAAATTCCGACCCAGTTGCCGATTACGATAATTCGTAGTAGTTTTATGACATGTTTCAGCATCATATAACCCGATATTGGTCGAACCATCACTCATCCATACGTGAAATATCAACTACTATCGGCAAAACATGCAATTCCAAGTTTACAAACGGGATGGAATCACCCATTGGTTTGCGCCATTGAATGTGTGTATATATAGAGAAAATAATAAATGAAGTTTTAAACATAAAACTATTCCAGAAGCTGCATGTAGATGATACCTTTATCTTTACGGGAAGCTCAAAAGACATTAAAAATGCTCTGGAAATATTTGATGACTATTGTCCTTTTTGGAAATTGAAAGTGAATGAGTCGAAAACGAAAATCATAGTATTCGTAAAAGGCGAACATCGAGAATTAATCTGTTCCTAAATAGAACACGAATCGAATACGAGAAGTATTATAAATAACTTGGAATTTTTTTTTACTAAACCGAACTCATTTAATAAAGCCAAAAGATATATCATAGCAAGAGCGACTAAATATACCCATGTATTATGCAAAATAAGATAGCTATGTATTTCATTTGATGCCAATTGGACTTATTAAATAAAACAGTAATACCCATATGTTTATAAAGTTTTGAAATATGGGCGTATGAATGTTTGGAAACATTAGAGCAATTACAATTGATTTTTTTCAAAATGCATAATCAATGTGAGATCTTCAACGTCCGCCTTGGTGGTTGATGGGAGACCAGAATATTTTTCTTAGAAATTTATACCAAATGTCGAATGATATCCTACTGGGCTAAATTGGTAAACTGCAGTGATAATAGAATCAGTAAACTGGCGTGTATCGTCTCATTTAACTGGTATAACACAGAAGTATGTAAACGTCCATGGCCATCAGAAATCCACGAAATACTTATGAAACGGGAATCCCTCATATGTGGAATATCCAAACGGATTTTCGAATTCATATTACATCAATCAATACTATTGTTCAGAAATCTCTATATATCCAATATGTGCAACAATGGAAAGTTAAACTTTTTAATTCACCAAAATGTACAACGTACAGAAAATACAAATGTTGGCAGAAAAGGTGCATGCATGCTAATTAAGTTCCGACTTACGAACCACAGCCTGCCAATATAATAATACAAGCCAAACTGGGAGTTGGTATGGAATAGACAAATAAGACAGACTAAGAACCTTGTGCGATTATGGTTCAATTGGTGATGAATACCATTGCAATATGCACCGCCAATCATTTGATGGTATAAGAAAACGATATTCCTCTGGAACCTAGGGACCACAATCCCTTCCCGAAATGGACCCTCCCGATATGTGGTCCCATTGCCGGGGTACCTTCAGCTTTCCTAGATTTTTCGGAAACTATCATAGCGTTGAGAACTTCGCCAAATTACTCAATTCTAACAATAAGTCACCATTGTGCAGATTAAAGTGATTTGAAACACTGCGATCAGGTGTTTCGAACGGAATGACAAATAGTTATGCCAACATAAGATTTTCTTATTAAAATTTGGTATCCAAATAGTCAGAAAACAGCGTCAATTACACACATCAGTGACTATTATTGCAGCAATCATTACCTTAAAGTTTATGTCCAACAATGCGTCCCGAATAAATTAGTAAATATTTACATTTATGCATAGTTCAACCATTGTGTTCTCTGAAATGGTTACAGTCTAAGTGTTTGGAATTTTCAACAATCTTATAGTGTATTGCTACATTGTTCCAATGGGGATAATGTTTGAATACTAACAGATTGATTCTATTCAATGAAATACGACCGCAATATTTCCTTAACGAATTTTATGAGGTCGACTAGAGTAAACGATAATCTTGAATGATATTTTATTTGCATAGTATACAAAATGGATCGGGCACAACTTTTTGCAACTTATGCCAAACGTATTTACTTGGTGATAAGTTTGAGGTATGTAATATGTAGTTCCTTTCAGAGATTATTGGGCTATATCGAGGTTAGCTCTTGGCTGAGGAAATTTGTTCTTAAAGAATGTCAATACTTAATGGATGTTCGGTACTATTGGCGCGAGTGCTAATATAATTAGCTAATATCAATATTTGTATCATGGAGTTAAAAGTAATGATACTCTTGTATTAGATTTTATTTGTTGGTGTGCATGCTGCACTGGAAGACAATACAGATAATTAATTAGAGCGAAATGTTTGAATGTGAGGTTTGTCCATATGTGAGGTGACTGCCACATGACGAATTGTAATTCCGGGAGGAATTTTAAGTGGATTCGAAAGTGAAACATATATAATCATTTATTAGCTTAGTCGCTGTTATATATTGCTGTGTAATTGGACGAGACATGGGGGTATTCCAAACATGAGTTCTGCAGTATACCTTATTGTGAGATTTTCACGGGTTAGTTTCTCAGAAAATTATGAGCGCTCTCTTTGGTTAATCGGGCACACGAAGAAATAGTGATAGACGTCCTCATATCGGTTTCCATAGGAACACGCGGGGCTATCAGCGATGTAATTGTTGAACATATCAGATCGGAGTTCACTACAGAAAATATGCACGCGACAATGACAAATGTTGTATTTTCTGCGTCCAAAGTAGAAATGCTGAGGGGGCTGAGCGTGGTATCTATCTGGTTCAAGTTGGTTTTAAAGGTAGAAAATTTGTCAGCGTCGGTGATTAATTTGGGAATTGTATGCCATTCTAAAACCATCGCTGGGAAAAATGACTGTCTTAAGTGTTCAGTGTTACTATAGTGTGAATAAAATTTACTGGGGCTCTCCAATTAATATCTGCAACTTCATGTGATCTGGGGGGAAGTGTAGTGGGTAGATATGACGGTGCTAAATTATGGACTATTTTATAGAGTGCCTGCAATTTATGTAGTTCACGTCTTTCGTTGAGTGAAGGCCATCCAACTTCCTGTAGTACCATATTTAGACCTTTTTTTGTTTAAACATATTTATTTGTCTAATTTATGTAACATATTATATTATATATGACACAAACATTGTATATACAGACAATGGGATTGGAGGACAAGTGCTGACTCACTTATTTAGACCTTGAACTACCATCAAAAAAATTATGGCCACCCTCCCCCTGTGCGGATTTTTGCCGACTATGTTTTTCCGATAGAGGGACATATTTCACACATTTTTCTGCTTGTTTGCCACTCGGGCGTGGGGGCTTTTTCATTTTATAACAACTGTGATTTTTTGCGATAAAATCTTTATTGGGGCTAGGGGAAATATTTATCTCAAAATTAATACTAAAACTATATGTATCTTTTCAAACTCAGTTTTATTCGAACTGTATATAATAAGTGTCTACGCTGATAGCGTTACATGGGCACCTGACTCGATATTTTTCTTAAAGTGACACCGATTATATTATATTTTATCTATTTTGAAGATATATCTGAAAAAGTACAGTGTGTGAACTTATGCATGCACAACGCAATTAAACTATGAACAAGACCAATGTTTTCATGATTTTCCACGAGGACATAGGCCAGGGCAGTTTTCTATAACATTCCACATGCACATGGATGTATATAGGTAGTCAATGGTCACGTGTTTCGAGGCCATTGAATCCAAGATGGCCGCCAAAATTGATTATCTGACCTGGCAAATTTTAATTGAGTACTCCTTACTTCTATGTATGAATAAATTTCATTTATTCAAAATGGCCACCAAAATGGCCACCGGAAGTGGAAAATATGACGTTTTTTCACTAATATCTTCTATATCAGTTTCTACTGTTTGGAACTGGTTGAGGATTCTGACCTTATTTTTGTATTTTTATATTAAGTTATCATTGGGGTAATGAAAAAAGGAATTATTGGGTTCCTAGCCTCTTCCGATCCCTAACAATGTTGATTTTACACAATGCGGTATTAAATTTCACCAAAAAAATCACAATTGGGTTTCTATACATATTTCAGCAAGGAATGAACAGAACTGTGGAATGTAAGCGAGACATACCATTACCCATGGATATTCCAACTCATAGGAACATAAATTGTTACTTTGGCTCAAAATGGACACCAAAATGGCCGCCAAAATATGGAAAATGGTAGATACTACCCCAGTGTGCCATGCAATCGCTTACATGTTGTGGTTGATGAATACAATTGGATATTCTGCCTTCAATACATTGAAAACTAATACGCTTGATACATTTTGGTTAATTGTTACTATAGTAACAAAGATATTACTGGGGAATATTGGATTTTACTCTCACAAACTTGACATAAATATCGGCAAAAAGTCTCTTCTCATGTTTGAACCATTTTTTCAAGTAAAATGTAACTGTCTTAGTTCGAAGTTGTTTATTGGTTTGATCTATCTTAAATGTGTCACACTAAGGTATTTAATGACCAAATTACTCAATATGGCTTCCAAAACGGCAAATAAATTGGGTAAAAAGTTGATTTTCACATATATCTTCGGAACATAATGCTCTGAAAAGGTAGCAAAGTGTGACTCACTTGGTTATTAAACATGTTAGTTAATCGACTTATCACAGTACATTATGAGTCATGCACATTTAATTTTAAAGTATGCATTGTGGAATTGTGAGCAAACGTCTTTTGGGATTCTGACCATGTTTTTGAAAAGTAATTGGCAGAACTTTGAAACGGAACTGAGAGGGACCATAATATGTGGTTACTCAACTCAACTCAACTCAAATTATCAACTGTTGTCAAGAAATTCGTTTAGCATTTCCTCCAGTGTGTATAGACGCCACCAAGAAGGAGGACTCTCTGACGTGACCTCTCTATCGATTAGCATACCATTGAGTTATTGTGGAAGCGATGGCTACCCAAGATACACATGTACAACCCACCAGTAACATACAGTCACTCCATATATAAATAAACACCACGCAGCTGACAACATAATCGCTCGCTGTTTACACATACACCTCACCCACCACCGTTCAGCAATACTTGTGAAAACTCATACACATCACACATGACCATACACCTATCAGTAACAATACAGGTACACCAGTTATACGCCAGGCCTACACTGGACCCTTGGTCATATCGTCACAATATGTATACATATTCACCACATTCATGATTATACAGTCAATCATTGTATACCCATTGACATCACCATGTGTACCTATTCCCCACACCCATGGCCAAATAACCACTCAATATATGCATGTACACTCCCCCATGACCACAGAGTCACTCCAGGTATACCTATACATCTCACCAATGGTCATATAATCACTCGCTTTATACACATACCCCTCAGCCAGGTATACATATGCACCTCACCAATGGTCATATAATTACTCGCTTTATACACATACCCCTCCCTCACCCAAAACAATACCACACATATGTATACCCATACACCCCACCCATGACTATAGAGTCACCCAGGTACCATATAGACACTGTATGTATACATATTCACCACATTCATGATCATACAGTCAATCATTGCATACCTATTGATCCCAACATTAGTCATAGTCACCACATGTGTGCCTATTTCCCCACACCATGGCCAAGTAGCCACTCAATATATGCTCATACACTCCACCCATGACCATAGAGTCACTCCAGGTATACATATGCACCTCACTAATGGTCATATAATCACTCGCCTTATACACATACCCCTCATCCAGGTATATATATATATGCACCTCACCAATGGTCATATAATCACTCGCTTTATACACACACCCCTCACTCATGACAATATCACACTTGTGTATACACATACACCCCACACAGCAGTGAGTCAACATACAGGTACACCAGGTAACTCTATGTATACCTAGTCACCACATTCATAAGCATACAGTCCCTACTGGTACACCTATTCATCACGCCGTTGACCACACGGTCACTCCCTGTAAATCTACTCGCCACGCCCATTACGAAATAGCCACTCTCAATATAAACATATACACCCAACTTATGACTATAGAACCACTCCAGATATACATATGCACATCACATGGTCATGTAGCCACACGAGCTATACACATACTCCTCGCTCATTACTATACAGCAACACTTGTGTATACCCGTACACATCACATGACCATATAGCTATTAGTCACCATACACGTACATGCACACGAGGTATACTCCTACAGTTGACCATCACCATATAGTCACTCCATGTATACATTTTCACCACATTGGTGATCACACAGTCACTCATTGTACACATATTCGTTTTACTCCCTGTATATCTATTCGACATACGCGTGGCCATATAGCCACTCGATATATACATATACTCCCCACACATGCCAATAGAGTCACCACAGGTGTACCTATACACATCACCAATGGCCATACGGTCCTTCCATATGTACAATTACTTCGCACACACGGCCAATAATACCTTCCAAACTTGTATATACTCCCCACACATGACAATTCAGCCACTCGCTGTACAACCATACATGCCATCCATGATCATACAGCTACTCCCTGTATACATATACACCCACCAATAACAATGTACATCCACGACATATATAAATATACATCCCATCCATTACCACAACGGCACTCCATATATACCCACACGCTCGTCGACGACCACCCAGCTATACCCCAGGCATGATAACACATGACCGTACTGTCATTGCATGTACACATATACACATTACACATAACCATTCAACTAATCGCTATTTATCCATATACCCCATCCATGATCACACAGACAACACATGTATATATGTGCAAACACCTGTGACAATACAGCCACCCAAGGTACACATGCGCATCCCACCATGACCATACAGTCACTCCATATATACACAAACAACACAGGGATGACCATGTAACTACTCTCCTTACATCCACACACCATAGCATTGCCCACACAGCCACATCGTACATACCCGTACATCCACACATACCACACAACCATGCAGTCACTCCCTGTAAACATATTCATCTCACACATGACCATACAACCACTACTGGACACCCCACTCATGATGATTGACCTCCCTTGACCTCACACATGACACTACAGTCACTACTTGTATGCCAATACAAGTACATCTCACAATGGACACCCCACTCATGATGCTTGACCTCCCTCTTGTATCAAGTTCATATGTGTTTTTATCCAAATCAGCCAGAGTAGCCACATAGTATGGTTCATCTCAGTTCCGTGCCACAGTTCTGCCCTTTACCTTTAAAAAATGTGGCCAGAATCCCCCAAATGATTTTCGGCAAATTTCCATACTGCAACTTTAAAATTAATGTGTCAGCCCCATAATGAAATGGGACAGCCAGATATAATATTTAGTTGTCATTTGATTATCTAACATGCATAATAACCAATTGAGTCACAAATACCAAATTTACGGAACAGCAGAGAGTAGTATTCCGGATATATGTGAAAAATTAACTTTTTACCCAAGTTGGTTGCCATTTTGGAAGCCATCTTGAGTAATTTGGTCTTTGAACACCTCAGTGTGTCACATTTAAAATAGATCAAAACAATAAACACCTTTCATACCAAAGTTAGTTACAGTTTACTTTCAAAAAAATGGTCCGTACCTAAAAAGTGAATTTTTGCCGATATTTATGTCAAGTTTGTGAAAGTAAAATCCAATATTTCTGGTAATGTCAGTGGTTACGATACTGAACATTAACCAAGGTGAACCAGACATGTTAGTTTTCAACGAATAAAAGGCAGAATAGCCAAATTTATTCATCAATCACAACTTGCAAGCGATTGCAGGGCACGCTGGGGTAATATTTACAATTTTCCATATTTTGGAGACCATTTTGGCGGCCATTTTGAGCAATTAAGTAACTAATTAAGTAATTAAGTGACAATTTTGGTTCCAATGACTTGGAATATTCACGGGTAATGGTATGCCTCACTTACATAACACTGTTCTGCTCATTCCTATTTAAATGTGACCAGAATCCCAATTGTGATTTTTTGTGAAAATTTATACCGCTTTCTGTAAAATAAATTTTTCAAGGAACGGAGGGGGCTAGGACCCAAAGAATTTCTTATTTCATTGCCCCAATGATCTGTTAATATAAAATATACAAAATAAAGTGACAATTCTCGAACAGTTCCGAACAGCATAACCTGATATAGAAGATATTAGTGAAACAGTTTCATATTTTCCACTTCCGGTGGCCATTTTGGCAGCCATTTTTAAAATATGAAATTTAAACATTAATATACATACCTATAAATAAGGAGTACTCAATTATCAATAGAATGACATGTCGCACGACGTAATACCTCACAAACTTCCTGAGTAATTGCGAATTGAAATTTACCTGGTCAGATATTCAAAGTGGGCGGCCATCTTGGATTCAAAGACCGATAACTCTATAAAGCCCCCATAGCCAGATGGCAAACAATCGGCAAATTGAAGGACTGATATAGTTCTACAAAGATATCATAACCACCAAAAATCCGCATAGGGGGAGGGGGGTCTACATGCAGCTCAAGCTCTAATTGTCCGAAGCAGAACTACCATATAATCCGACGCATTTCCCACACTGCATCTGAGTAATCAAATAGGGGTAAAATAATTTCAATGGTTTTCCTGCCAAGTTGATATTAAAGCCGCCGGAGTTGAGATATGCGCGAGGCAATTCTTTTGTCTGAGCCTTCAATATGGGCGTTCAATGTGAGATTTGATTGGAGTTCCAGACCTAAATGTTTATGTTTGTCCACGAAGTCGATTGAATTCTCTACAAAACTTCGGTTCGGTTTCTCTGTTGAGGGAGCAACTAATGAGAAGGACTTGCCAACTGTTTCAGTTGGGTTAAAGCTGACCAGCCAGTTTCTTAACCACGCTGTAATTTTGTCGAAATCGCTGTTCATAGAGTGTTCGGGTATATTAAGATCAAAGTAATTGTTCGTGAGGCATGTGTCACCCGCATACATTCTCGTTACCAATTCAATATGGTCACCTAAATCAATTATATAGACGAGGACTAAAAACGGTATCAGGAGACCCATGTGGCACTCCTGCTGGTATGACCTTATATTTTGAAAATGTACCATTGACTAGCTAGGACTCTTTGTGTCCGGTTATATAGACAGTCTTCTATCCAATTCAATAGTTTCCTTCTAATTCATAAGCATTCAATGTATGTATCAGTCCCCTATGTCAAACCGTTCCAAAAGCTTTGGATACATCACAGATTATAGAACATGTAAATAGTCCTTTATCAATGGATTGGCACAGGTTGTGATATAGATATATTGTACTGTGGCCTGTGAGAAAACCTGATTGATGGAAATACAATACAAGAATCCATTTTCGATTAAAAAGTTGCTAATCTGTTTCAGAACCATTTTCGCAAAACGTTTGGCTACACAACGTAGAATGAAATTGGCCGGTAATTTTTGGCATCAGCGGGATCATCTTTTTTGAAAATCGGGTTCACGCGGGATTTATCTGTATTGGTGGATTTCCCGAATAGAAGGACTGTGGGCGGGCTGTTGATCATTCCAAGCATTCCGACAATAATCCTATGCATCATGCCCATGGGCTTTGTTAAGTTTAAAATATTTTATGGCATATTCAACCTCGGATTCTGTGAAAACTAAATCTGGCACAGTGTTTGCGCTGCGTTTCGGAAAATTAGGCATATTATCATTCGCATCATTTGCCTTTTCGATGTCATCGATTGCATATGTCTTACTATTAGCAGAGATAGTGCCGGATGAGCTGTATAGTGGGGGTGCTTTTTGCTCGTTTTTTGTGTAGCAGGTAACGTATTATTCACCAAAAGTCTCGAGGGTTAGTAGCTCCTCTTATTCGTTATTCTACATTTTCTTCAAATTTGATTTTCGCGTGCTTGTTCGTGTTATTGACTTTGTTTCTTATGTGTTTGTATTTTCTCCAGACTTTTCTGATTGCACGGCTTTTTCCTAACTGTCACGTTTTCGTTCCTCGAAACAGAAGTCCGAATTGAACCATATTTTATCAGAGGTTCTTGCTGTAACTTTTGATTGTGGAATTGTTTTCAACATTATGGATAGAAATTCTAGTTTAAAGTTATTGGCAGCTGTGTTCACATCAATGGCACACGTTATGACGTCATCCCAGTCGACATGGGCAAGTATGCTATTGGCATGGGAAAAGTTAACTTTTCTGTAGTTCCACACTTGTCTTATAAAATACGCTGCGGTCTTGTTTCAAATGTTAATCTAACATAAACACCTAGGTCGTCTGAAACTCCGAGATCTAGGACATCGGCGTCTATTACACGGAGAGAGTTTGGGGTGGTAATTGGGTTAAGCAATGTGTGTGTGTTGGCGGCAACGGTCGTGGGAACATTTATAGTATTTTTCATGCTGAAACCATCCCTTATATTTTTTTCAATTTCGACGAACTATTTATACAATTGGAGTTAAAAATCTCCTGTGATGACTACATAATCGGATATTTCGAGAGCGGCTGAAATTAAGAATTCCAGGGTCCAATAGTTTTGACAGGAAAATTTATCATATCTGTACGATACTCTAAGAATAATTCGAGTTTTCTTTGAGTGTATTTCGAACCAGAGGCAGGAAGAGTCAAATTCTAATTCGGGTTTACGGTTAAATATTAGGTGATCGGCTAAAATTACAAATATTCCGCCACAGTTGAATCTCGGTCTTTGCATCCAGTTCTAGTTGGTTTGATAGATAAGATGGATCGAGATGTGTTTCTGTGAAACATAACAATTGTCAAATTCGTTTATAAGTTCTGCAATATTTTTCAAGTTTATTTCGGATACTCCTTACGTTATAGTGAACAAGTGGTATAGAATTCTCAACGTTAGTCTCTGACAACCGTCCCTGGTTAATAATATTAATATCGCCGGATAAAAGTAGTAAAAATGGCGTAATTAAAAATATCGACCTTGCGTTTGGTGGACTGAATCATTATCCGAAGTAATAGCTGCTATTTTCACAGTTTTATAGGCTAGTGATCGTATTTCTGAGTCGAAGATAACAATTGCTGCCCTATATTGATTCAAGACACACGTCATATTTCAGACGTTGGTTTGAATCCAACATAGCGAAACAACTAGAGTCCGACTCGGCGAACAAAACTGATAGTGGCACCTCACAAATGGACTTGACTGTCGTTCTTACTTTCTGGATATTTTCAATAAGGAATTGAAACATGAATGACGTAAATGAATAATCAGAGGTGGGCAATACATAGAAAAGAGAAAACATTATGAAAACATGGGACATTTGCAAACATTTATATGCTGATGTTTGGTGGTGATTGGCACGAATGTGGTTTCCTCTTTTCGTTAAGTTGGAAATTTAGAAGTTTCATAATTGGGAAAACAGAAAACGCACTGTGAGAACATATGATAGGCCAAAGAAAGATATATGTGCCACCCACTGTATGTGGGCACATGTATGTGCTCAAGATTGCGTGCATTCGCCGAAAAGGTCAGAATTAGTTACCGGGAACTGGTGACTATGGTGTGTAACTTCGTTAAGTTTTTAGAATGTGTTTGGTAAGATAATCATTTCAAAACTGGTATTTTTGTCGTTGTGACACTCCGTTGTACAATCAATAGGCTATGTTAATATTTTTGCTTGGAATTAAGAGTGCGTAAAGAGTCGTGTAAAATGGCATTTTAATGTTAGACTGGATCGAAAGAATGAGGCCAACGCGACACATTTTGGTCGAGCTGTGGTCGTTGGCATTGTCATGTGTGGTGCTTCAGCAAGGGTACTGGTGATTATTATACCTGATACATTTTGAAGATACGACTGGTTTTGTCGCGATAAATTTCTTATTAATGTTCGACAACGTGGACTTATTTGTCTGTTATGAAAAAGTGGGTTCCTACTTGAAGTTGGAAAAGGGGAATTGCAGGTCAAAAGTGTTTGGGTTTAGTTCACAGATATAAGTCATTACAGTATCCGGTATGGTACATTTGGCTATAACAGGGATGTTTGGAATCCGGTGATGCTGAATGATAATCGATGATAGACAGTACATTGTATCCCCCCCAATCAACTGACCACCCTCGAAAACAACTGACTAGCCACTGCTGCACACAACTCAAACTTTCATACTATTTATCACACTCATGTGGTGATGCGCGGTGTCACAGGCAGTTTACTTGAGATCCTGTCGCTGGTGCAGCTGGGTTGATTCTCTGGGTTATATATATAGGGAGTACCTACAACCAGCAGCTGATCAGCAGGTTATCACCTAAATGCTGATCAGCAGATTTCCCGATTTCAGTTTAACTCAAATATAACGACGATGGTCGGTTGTAGGTTGTGTAAATGACACGTACTATAAGAGGTATATGCCAATACGGGAAGGGGACACATTTTGACCGCTCGCCATGCCCGTTCAGCACTGGCACAGTGATGAGTCCGCTGGACCCCAGTGTACGTTGTTGCTATGTACTTGTTATTTTCATCTACTTTAAATTGTAATTATGTCAGTTCATCCATATACAGTCATGTTCATATCCATACATATATAATTCAAAATTGGCCCATTGTTATGATAGATGGGTGAGGATCCGGAAGAAATTATTGGTAGCTGGAAACAATATGTTCAATTGAGGCACATCTGACAAAAGGTACTTATTACTTTTATGACATCCTTCATACTTTTATTAAAGTATATTTTTGGTGTGGGTAAGGGTAAATGTAACATTATGAAACAATTTGGAATCAGAATATGTTAAAGAATTTAAAAACTCCAATACTCCATTGGTATGTGCCGATCAAAAACTAATTCTACGGAATATTAACACATATGTACTCACTGAAACCGTAGGCATGCACTCAGCTTATGTGTTGTTTGTGTTACCTTCCGATGATAACCCTTTGATCACAGCATGATTTTACTCCACAGAAGAAACACGTCACTATGGCCAATCGTTGGAATATCCTGTATTTGCCGTACTCTCGAGGTTAAATAATCTGGAAGGGATGCTGCAGTCTGTGATCAAGACGAGGGGGATTCCAAATGCACGTTTACATGTGTTTGATGACGGAAGAAGAATAGAAGAGTTTCACAAAATACTGACTCAAGAAAATCAAGAGAAATGAGGTAGATGTGATGACAATGATGCTACTCGTGGTGGCGGAGGAGACTATATTGGTTCATGGATACTCATCGATGAATTTCATCACACCGACAAAACTTCGAATAATCAGGTGCGGTATATCGATCCAACTGCACCATCCGATCTCATCGTCTGCAGTGGACTTGGTTTAATAGAGAGGAAGAAGGAACGATCCTGAATGGCCACGTCCAAAATTATTTTAGGTATACATGGTATCTACGTAACGAAGGACTATGTGTACGCATGTGTATCGGGACCAAGCGGGATTGCCGTGTATGACGTCAAGGAACTCCGTCACCTGTGGACGTTAATGACATCTGGTGTTTGCCGTAGTTTGAGTGTGATACCAGATGGTTTCGTCGCGAAATTTGAAAGAGATCGTCGCATCTAGAGGTTAAATCACCAGGGCGTAGTTATCAGTGAATCCTTACTTGTTTTCTCGGACGATAAGTGTACTCTGGCTGCGTCAGAATCTGGTGATCTCGTCGTGGTGTGTGACACGTGCGGCTATTATATTAGCATCGTTACGGGCGACATGCAAAGAGTCCTCTGTGTTGTGATGAACCCGGATGGTAAGTGTCCTCGTGGGATGACAGCTGAAAGTGCACTCATCACCATGTCGGATCTCTGCCCGTATGGTGAACGGATCTACACGGGGACCGGATGTTTGTGTGTAATAGTGGAAAAAACAAGTATGTGTACTAGAGATCAGGGTCCGGCCTCCGTACACGGCTCGATCACTGCTAACTCTGACGGACGTGATCAGAAATCCTTCAAATCCAGTTACAATAGCATAACAGTTACCTCGATCGACTCGTCGTAGATTGTTGTTAGTTTGAGAATGGCCGTTTATTTGGCAAAATCCTTATTTACCAGCACCGTCCCAATGGAAGAGACAAACTCATTTTGAATGCGGATGATACTGAAGATGACCTTGAAGACTATTGAGGTGCTGTATATTAGTGTTCGGTATTCGACGGATTTCGAATGTTCGAATATTCGGTTCGAATAACGAGCGAATATTCGAATATTATTCGAATATTTAGATAAATTATAAAATTATATAGATAACATATTTTGGAACCAATTTATTATTTAATGAAATAGCATATTTATCCATGCACATGCTATACGCAAAAAAAGAGAGAGAAAAAAAGTATTTTGGCTTAATAGCAAGAGTTTATCTGTTTATGAAGTTCAAGTAGTCAATGTCCCATGCATGGTTCCACAAGTTGGTCGTAGTGCCACAATAACTAAGAACATGATCTGGATTGAGCTTGCATGTTGTCTTTTTAGTTTTGGCATCCAACGTAACGTGAGTCCATATATCTTATTTCTTCGAATTTGACGCCATATTATACACACAAGTGACAACGCGCAAACAAAACAAAACGATGCCTTATAGGTCCGCTTCCTATGACCACATGACACATAGCCAATAAAATTATTTCGACGCCATGACGCCAATCAAATCAGAACGTTACAGTTACGTCATATTAATTCGTTTATGGTCAGTGGAAAATAGACTATACTTTTAACAGACCATCAGACTAATAACAAACAAGGAAATAATTACCCGGAGATTATTCTCGAATATTCGAATAGTCAAATAATTATTCGAATATTCGAATACTTATTTTTACGAGCGAATATTCGAACATTCGAATATTTGGACCGAACACTCCTGTATATAGCAATAGTGATAGTGATAGGTGCCAACATATTTATAATCGTTCATAATTTATTATATCCACAGCTCGCTATCTTCATTGCCAACATAAAGCCTGTTCGATAGATTTATTGTGTAGACGAACACGTGTGATTATTAGCAAGGTCAAAGCTGATGTTGTATGTTAATACTACTTTCGTGACGTTATTATATGTATATACACACACCTTGGGCAGGACACGATGGACAACGCCAATCAGGCTAAATGACGTCATTATAATCTGGAACACTTTCTCGTCTCTAATTCAGTGTAATCGATACAAAATGCGAAAATGGGTAAATGCTTTGTCCATTGTGAAACATCTCTAATCGGTGAGAACAAAGAAAGTTAAAAATAGGTACAAAAGAACCGTATGGATTTATTCTGCACTCAAGTTTGCCCACGCAACGAATACTAATTAAGTATACATGATGTCAAAAATGTATGTTTGGCATTGAAGAAACAAGAACACTTCGATGAAGCGACAGTCATTGAACAAATGACAAATTATGTACGATGAATACATGTATAATTATGTAATTTGTACTGTTGCTTGGGGGCATTTGTTGCGTTGCGACTATTATACAAGGACTTTGCTATAGAATAACTATAATACTTTGTGAAGAAATGTACATTATTTATTTCTACCGTAGTAACATTCCTATTACAGCAATGTCATTATTTGAGTACATTAGCTGAACAAATCTTGGGCTAGAAAATCATAACTATATATATACATGCATTCAAACAGTCGATTAAAATAAGTTATGGTATTTGATTGTTCATTCGTTTGCAACTATTTGACATGGACGTGGCTAGAGGGTCTGTGTCGGGGTATTTTACAATTTCCGACTCAGCCCCCTTTAAAACAGACAAATGTATCCAAATCCGGGTAATTCCATTCGCGTCTGCCTCCATTAGTGCGTGTTTATATATGTACCAGAAAATAATTAGAGCACGCAAATAATGATACGGATGGTCTTCGCGGTGGGTATTGCTGTTTAAGAAGGTGCGTCCGCTAAAACCGCCATAGACAGAAAGAATATTAAAACATAGACATATTTTGTTCTTATACCAATCATAAATTATATCGCATAAATAGCACGATATTATCAAGATCGTATGCCGTGTTAGTAAAGAAAAACAATGAATATTATGATACAGTACAGTGCGTAAAGGGTGTGCGATTCGCAAAACACTCAACACCGGGGTGACAATACTAATGAACTCTGGTTAAAATTGACACCATAGTGTTTGCAACATACCGATATAGCGCTCGCTAATCCTCGTCACTCAAGATTTCGGTGTTGAATGGGTCACTGTTAAACATCCTCCCAAAAAAATTCGTCACGGTGTAGAGTGTTGCTTATCGCACTCTTTACGTGCTGTATATAAACAAATGTTCACACAACGTGCGTTTTGTTAGTAATATCGTATTCATACCATCATAATACTATATTATATGTATATTCTTGAGGAAATTCATAATTTGTTAACTTTTATTTTTATTTATAATCTACAGCCAAGGCCATCCGGCATTTAACCCTTTCTATACTACAAGGATTCTCCCAGTCAGTTAAAAGTGTACATCGGATTGGTTTATGGTTCAAGAGGATGTGAAGGTTATAAAACAGACGACAGATAAATAAAAGCACAGAAGTAGCCCTAATTATTGAGGGAAATTTTTAGATCAAAAATTCAATAAACGACCTAAACATTTCCTATATGGAATAGCTCCTCATAAATGATACTTATAGAACGGGTTAGTATGATTCTGGTGGTTTTATCTCGACTTTCAAAAGTGGAAGTGTTAACATATTTTGAATTTTTTTTGTCAGATTAGCAACACATCCCGATGATCGTTTCTGATAAGAAGCATCCATACTTTCGTTTCCCAAAAACTGGTAGATAATAAACGGCGTGTTTTTCTATGTTAGACACCTTTCGCAAAATCACGATTACAAATATGGACAATATCCTACAAGTATACAGCCAAACATTCGATCTTTATGCAAGGGTGTTCTTATGTGAGACGAAATATACACCACGCAGTTTAATTGTGTGCAGATGTGTCAAGGATTTGTTACCGGTCCTGATTTGGGACGCTCTAACATTGTGGTGAATAACACAGGGATGAGAACATAGGATCTGAAGAGACACACATTACCTTTTCCATTAAATATATATTGTGGGGCATATGCCGTTTCACAAAATAACCATCGTATGTAAGTTGTGATGGCGACCACTTTACTAAGATAGTATAACCTATCCATAATCGTGATAGTGGTTTTGCGAAAGGTCTCTGTTGATCGTTTGTACTCGTTTATACGTGAAACTCGTGGATGCTTTTGTGAATTTTGGCGATACCTATGTCATACAAATGATGGTGATTTTGGCGATACCTATGTCATACAAATAGTGATTTTCGCGATGCCTACATGTGTCGTACAAATGATGGTGATTTTGGCGATGCCGGTATCATACAAATAATGATGGTTTTGGCGATGTCTGCGTCATACAAATAATAATGGTTTTGGCGATGTCTGCGTCATACAAATAATGATGGTTTTGGCTATGTCTGCGTCATACAAATAATGATGGTTTTGGCGATGTCTGCGTCATAGAAATGATGGTGCTTTTGGGGATGCCTGTGTCATACAAATGATGGTGATTTTGGCTATGTCTGCGTCATGCAAATGATGGTGATATTGGCGATGCCTGTGCCCATACAAATGATGGTGATTTTCGCGATGCCTGTGTCATACAAATGATGGTGATTTTCGCGATGCCTGTGCCATACAAATGATGGTGATTTTCGCGTTGCATGTGTCATACAAATGATGGTGATTTTCGCGATGCATGTGCCATACAAATGATGACGAATTTCGCGATGCCTGTGCCATACAAATGATGGTGATTTTCGCGATGCATGTGTCATACAAATGATGGTGATTTTTCGCGCTGCACGTGCCATACAAATGATGGTGATTTTCGCGATGCCTTTGTCATACAAGTGATGGTGATTTTCGCGATGCATGCGCCATACAAATGATGGTGATTTTCGCGATGCCTGTGTCATACAAATGATGGTGATTTTCGCGATGCATGTGTCATACAAATGATGGTGATTTTCGCGATGCGTGTGCCATACAAATGATGGTTATTTTCGCAATGCCTTTGTTATACAAATGATGGTGATTTTCGCGATGCCTGTGTCATACAAATAATGGTGATTTTCGCGATGCCTGTGTCATACAAATGATGGTGATTTTCGCGATGCCTGTGCTATACAAATGATGGTGATTTTCGCGATGCATGTGTCAAACAAATGATGGAGATTTTCGCGATGCATGTACCATACAAATGATGACGAATTTCGCGATGCACGTGCCATACAAATGATGGTGATTTTCGCGCTGCACGTGCCATACAAATGAGGGTGATTTTCGCGATGCCTGTGCCATACAGATTATGGTGATTTTCGCGATGCCTGTGCCATACAAATGAGGGTGATTTTCGCGATGCATGTGTCATACAAATGATGGTGCTTTTCGTGCTGCACGTGCCATACAAATGATGGTGATTTTCGCTATGCATGTGTGGTACAAATGATGGTGCTTTTCGTGCTGCACGTGCCATACAAATGATGGTGATTTTCGCGATGCACGTGTCGTACAAATGATGGTGATTTTCGCGCTGCACGTGTCGTACAAATGATCGTGATTTTCGCGATGCACGTGTCGTACAAATGATAGTGATTTTCACGATGCATGCGCCATACAAATGATGGTGATTTTCGCGATGCATGTGTCGTACAAACGATAGTGATTTTCGCGATGCATGCGCCATACAAATGATGGTGATTTTCGCGATGCATGTGTCGTACAAACGATAGTGATTTTCGCGATGCATGCGCCGTACAAACGATAGTGATTTTCGCGATGCATGTGTCGTACAAACGATAGTGATTTTCGCGATGCATGCGCCATACAAATGATGGTGATTTTCGCGATGCATGTGCCATACAAATGATGGTGATTTTCGCGATGCATGTGTCGTACAAACGATAGTGATTTTCGCGATGCATGTGTCGTACAAACGATAGTGATTTTCGCGATGCCTGTGCCATACAGATTATGGTGATTATCGCGATGACTGTGCCATACAAATGAGGGTGATTTTCGCGATGCATGTGTCATACAAATGATGGTGCTTTTCGTGCTGCACGTGCCATACAAATGATGGTGATTTTCGCTATGCATGTGTCGTACAAATGATGGTGCTTTTCGTGCTGTACGTGCCATACAAATGATGGTGATTTTCGCGATGCACGTGTCGTACAAATGATGGTGATTTTCGCGCTGCACGTGTCGTACAAATGATGGTGATTTTCGCGATGCACGTGTCGTACAAATGATGGTGATTTTCACGATGCATGCGCCATACAAATGATGGTGATTTTCGCGATGCATGTGTCGTACAAACGATAGTGATTTTCGCGATGCATGCGCCATACAAATGATGGTGATTTTCGCGATGCATGTGTCGTACAAACGATAGTGATTTTCGCGATGCATGCGCCGTACAAACGATAGTGATTTTCGCGATGCATGTGTCGTACAAACGATAGTGATTTTCGCGATGCATGCGCCATACAAATGATGGTGATTTTCGCGATGCATGTGCCATACAAATGATGGTGATTTTCGCGATGCATGTGTCGTACAAACGATAGTGATTTTCGCGATGCATGTGTCGTACAAACGATAGTGATTTTCGCGATGCATGTGTCGTACAAACGATAGTGATTTTCGCGATGCCTGTGCCATACAGATTATGGTGATTATCGCGATGCCTGTGCCATACAAATGAGGGTGATTTTCGCGATGCATGCGTCATACAAATGATGGTGCTTTTCGTGCTGCACGTGCCATACAAATGATGGTGATTTTCGCTATGCATGTGTCGTACAAATGATGGTGCTTTTCGTGCTGTACGTGCCATACAAATGATGGTGATTTTCGCGATGCACTGTCGTACAAATGATGGTGATTTTCGCGCTGCACGTGTCGTACAAATGATGGTGATTTTCGCGATGCACGTGTCGTACAAATGATGGTGATTTTCGCGATGCCTGTGCTATACAAATGATGGTGATTTTCACGATGCATGCGCCATACAAATGATAGTGATTTTCGCGATGCATGTGTCGTACAAACGATAGTGATTTTCGCGATGCATGTGCCATACAAATGATGGTGATTTTCGCGATGCATGTGTCGTACAAACGATAGTGATTTTCGCGATGCATGCGCCGTACAAACGATAGTGATTTTCGCGATGCATGTGTCGTACAAACGATAGTGATTTTCGCGATGCATGCGCCATACAAATGATGGTGATTTTCACGATGCATGCGCCATACAAATGATCGTGATTTTCGCGATGCATGTGTCGTACAAATGATAGTGATTTTCGCGTTGCATGTGTCGTACAAACGATAGTGATTTTCGCGATGCATGTGCCATACAAATGATGGTGATTGCAAGTATGTTTCTCTCAAGTGTTGAAACTGAAACTATCTTGGGAAAGTTTTATTATTTGAGTTCAAATCGAACCGTGGATCTTTAATTGATCTTTAATTGAATATAATTTTAATATTATAGTTTGTGTCCTTCCATCCAGAAAGTTTAGTAACTGTATTCACACATGCAATTGCCACATCCGGGGTGGAGAATTTATGTTCTCATTTCTGACAGACGAACGCTTTTGGAACGTATCCTCTACCGTCTAAAACTCCCACGGTCCCGTTATCATTATCAGCTTTGATCCATTTCCTGATAGCATAGCTTGGATAACCCGGCAACCAGGGAAGAAACGATGCCTGCTCTCCATTCCACAAGTAAATTGTGTTATTATCGTGGAGTTTTTGTCCATCGATCCAAAATGGTTCTGAAAATATGAAGAACATGTGTGGCGATATATCTCACGAGAACCACATAATCTCGGTTACATCATTTGGTACAAAAAAGAAGATATTCGCTTGTTTGAAATTAAAGATGTACGGTCGTATGGACGTCAAATAATTCAGAATTGTATAAGCTAAGTTTCCACTTACCAAGCTGCAAAATAGAGTTCAGTACCCTCGCTACGCTATGTCTGACCGCTGCCGGCATGTATATTTTCTTAATTAAATCTAACATTTTTATTTGAAGTGTTTTGTCAGTTACAATTCATTCTGGCTTGATCTAGACAACTTTCAAGTGAATATGGACAGCTCGGTTTGTCAGAATAAATATAACATTTCTTCACATCACGTGTATATGTGCGGGCAGAGGTAAGTCCTGTGTGATGGACTGAACTATGTGTGGAGCTTGTCCACTTGCCAGACAAATGAAAAACAATTAGTAGGAATTTCGTCGTTTACCATAATGGTGCCAGGATAATTATGAACGGAAACATGCATATAAAATGCAGCTGTGCAACAAATAACTACGCTGAAGTACAATATCTGCCATTCCCTGTAGCAATGCTACCGACATTTACCTGTAAATAGTGTGTAATTATCTCGCAAGAATCAATCATACAGGTATATGAAGGAAACACCGTTCCATGTGGAACTACCTAATGTTTACTTCTCATGTCCTTAGCTTTGGCAAAGATGCGTTTGCAGTGCATCATACTGTGCATGTGTCCGTCCATATACTGGCACCATATGTTTGTTTACTACGAAATGCCTGCAAACTTGTGAGTGTGCTGTGAACGTACATAATGGTACGTTTATACACTGGTATATTTCTGGTAATACCAGTGGTTACAATACTAAGAATTAACAAAGGTAAATCAGACATGTTAGTATTCAATGTATAGAAGGCAGAATAGCCAATTGTATTCACCAACCACGATTGCATGGTACACTGGGGAATATATACCATTTTCCATATGTTGGCGGCCATTTTGGTGGCCATCTTGGTGGCCATTTTGAGCCAAAGTAACAATTTCTGTTCCTATGAGTTGAAATATGCATGGGTTATGGTATGCCTCATATTCCACAGTTCTACTCATTTCTTTTTGAAATAATATCACTAGAAACCTAATTATACATTTTTTGATACCGCGTTCTGTAAAGTCAAATATTTGATGGATCAGAAGGGGCTAGGACTCTAATTGTTTATTTCGTGGCCCCAGTGATCAGTTAATATAACAAATACAAAATTATGTCAAAATTCTCAACCAGTTCCACACAGCATACACTGATCAAGAAGATATTAGTGAAAAATTGTCATATTTTCCACTTCCGGTGACCATTTTGGCGGCAATTTCGAATATATGAAATTGATTCATACCTATAAATACGGAGTACTCAATTATCAATAGAATGGCATATAGCACGAATTAATACCTCATCAATTTCCTGAGTAATTGCTAATTAATATTTACCAGGTCAGATATTCAATTTTTGCGCCATCTTGGATCCAATGACCAATAGAACACCATAGAAAGCCCCAATAGCCAGATGGCAAACAACCGGCAAATTGAAGGATTGATATAGTTTTACAAAGATATCATAACCATCAAAAATCTACATGGGGAGGGGGTCCACATTCAACTCACGGTCTAGTAAGTTTGCAAGGCATTTTTGCAGGCTTTTTCTTATAGACAACCTATGGTGCCATAATATGAATGGCAACATGTATATAAAATGCCAAATCTAAGGACATGAGACGTAATATTTCGGTAGTTCAACGTGAGTGTAACGGTGCTGCTAACACATGGCCTCAACATAAAAATTCTTGCGAGATAATTGCTATTTACAGGCAAATATCGATAGCATCGCTACTAATGGAGCTACATAGTTTAACTTCTCATGTAGCAAGCTGTGGTACATAATTATGCAATTTTATAAGCGTGTTTTTTTTTGCATTCGGTGTCATGCATATTGTAGCGTTCTATAGCGAAAGACTGCAAACTAATGTCTGACAAATGTGAGAGTGATTGAACGTAACTCAGTCAACTGTCGCTTTGCATGTGCGGATAAATAAGTAAACATGCAGTCACATCTTGCCGTGTGTTTTTATGCTTTATATCACAGAAGATCACTTACACGCTCACTAGGAGTGAGTATCCCTTGGAATATTGTGAGTGATATAATTTGTTAATGTAATGTATCATCTTGTAAATATGTTGACCGTCCTGTGTCTCTGTTTCCTATGTATAAATGTCATGTCAAACAACTCTTCATTGTTGGAGTACAATTAAAGATATACATATATATTAAGTGTGTGTGATTATATATTGATTATTATACTCTAATAATGTGTTATCTCCCTTGTTCTCTTTAAAACATAACATATATGTCGTATGGAACGATGAAGTTGGACACATGTTATGTTTTCTTATTATACTAGAAATTGTGTTGATAATATGACTAAACCAGCAATATGTATTGTCCATATGCACTAATAAAGTGGATCAATATGTTTTTATTGGAAATTATCAGTAATAATTCTGTCATAATGGAATTACTTTATTCTTCGTCTCTAAATATTATTGTTAATTACTTGTAAGTCGAATTTATATTCTAGTTCATACAGTGAAGATCATCCACTTTGTTTGTGAACTCCTCGTAGCAATTGTTTTCCAGATCTATATGTATATACATGTGTATATTTATAAATTGTCTATGTCCTATATATTCGCAAAACCAACCATGTTTTATAATTGTGCTTTAGTTTGGTCCTGGGTTGCTATGCATAAATGGTATTGTTTACCATTTAGTATCGCAGAGCTAATAGGTCGGTTGTTTATTCCGTATATAATGACGAAAGATCAACTGGCTTGGTGTTATAGGTGCCTTGAAAAATGCCTAAAAGTAGTAACGTTTTTGCTCTTGGTCTAAATAAAGATATTTTACACTTGCACTAAATAGTCATTTGAAAATTAAATTATCAGAGCATTGAAGCTAGCTAATAATCAGCCTCCAATTGACCTTTGGTGGTTTATGTTTCTGTCATGATTGTAAAGGTGCTGCTAACACATTGCCTTAACAAACATGTACATGGGTGATTCTTGCGAGATAATTGCATAATATTGACAGACAAATTTCGATAGCATCGCTACTACTGGATCTATAGAGTTTAGATTCAAACATATTTTATTCCAATCCTAATTAATACATGTAACATACATGAACATTTAACAAAGTTTTGACAATATAATATAGATAGGTGAATTGGAAAGGGAATTAAACAACAAGCACAGGGGCTTTTATTAGAATAGTTTTTACTTATCGGGTAGCTAGCTGTGGTAAAATATGCAATTTTATAAGCGTTTTTTTTTTTAGCATTCTGTGTATTACATATTGTAGCGTTCTATACCGAAATGACTGCAAAAGAATGTCTGACACATTTGAGACTGTATGTTTTTTATGCTTTACGTCACAGAAGATCACTTACACGCTCACTAGGAGTGAGTATCCGTTGCGATATATCTTGTTTGTGATATAATTTGTTACTGTAATGTATCATCTTGTAAATATGTTGACCGTCCTGTGTCTATGTTTTCTAAGTATATATGTCATGTCAAACAACTCTTGATTGTTGGAGGACAATTAAAGTTATATATATATATATGTATATATATATATATATATATATATATTAAGTGTGTGTGATTATGTATTGATTAATTTACTCTAATAATGTGGTATCACCCTTGTTCTCTTTAAAACATAAGTATATGTCGTATGGAACGATAAAGTAGGACAAATTTGAAGTTTTCCTATTATACCAGAAACTGTTTTGATAATATTATTATACTAGCAATATATGTTGCCCATATGTATTAATAAAGTGGATCAATATATTTTTATTGAACATTATCAGTAATAACTCTGTCGAAATGGAATGACTTTATTTTTCGTCTCTAAATATTATTGTTAATTACTTGTAAGTCGAATTCATATTCTAGTACTTAAAGGGAAGATCATCCACTTTGTTTGTGAATTCCTCGTAACAATTGTTAGACAGATTAATATGTAAATACATGTGTATATTTATGTATTGTCTATGTCCTATATATATTCGCTATGTTTAAATGGTATTGTTTACCATATGATATCACAGAGCTAATAGATCGTTTGTTTATTCCGTATATAATTACGAAAGATTAACTGGCTTGGTCTTATATATAGGTGCCTTGAAATATGCCTAAATTAGTAACATTTTTGACTGTTGGTCTAAAAAAACCATAGTTTACACTTGCACTAAATAGTCATTTGAAAGTTAAATTATCAGAGCATTTGAGCTAGCTGATAATCAGCCTCCAGTTGGCCTTTGATGATATCTGTCCCGGCGGCCTGCATTTCAGCTGATCAGTTTTCCGTCAAAAAACGAGTCGCGTAATACGACCGAACAACTATCTGAATGAGGTCGGTGAAAATACGGAATATTATAGCGCAATACGCCCTGTCATTAACTCGCGGCCAAATTGAATCCACCAGGTCCGGTTCCGTTGTTTCAGATATTCATCCAGCCCCGATTCCGTGGTTTTAGAGTTATATGTCAATGTTCTGGAGTATCATTTCCATACATGGAGATTTTGAGTATTCATTACTTCCATTATGGATATGCTAATCCAGAACTTTGACCTGTAGCACTAAAACCACAGAACCGGGTCTGATGGATCCAATGTGGCCGCGAATTAGTGGGTGGGTGTATACTTACTTCCACCTCGATGTCGGAACAGAATGGGGTTCGAAATAAAACAATCACCTGATTGAAAATAAATGTTTTCAACATACAGGATTGAAATGTTTTTCACCCATCAATATCACTTTATATACGGCTTGTTATAATCTCTTTCCGGTGAAGGATGTGGCGCCGGACAAGGAGTCATCTGAACAATTTTCCACTTTGCGAATGTTCATAGTTGGCACATCAGTTACACGTTTCAGAGTGAAAATAAGGTTAGATTCTTCTGGCAGTTTTATTTCTCAACCAATATTTACTGTGTAATAATCTTAAATTCGCTTTTTTTTGGGTCAAAAGTCATTAAATAATTTTGGTAAATTTGTTACAAATTTGGAACTTATACAGCCATCAGTTGGGAAATTTACAACCATATGGGGAATATGATCATGATTTGTAAATTTCCATACCCGACTCGTGCCGTTCAGTTGGCATGAGCACGATTTTAGACAGGGTTCGCTTGATCCTCAATGAGTACGCAGGATTTACTTGATGTCGATATGCACTTGATGCAATGGGGCCTGTTAGCAACGGAGTCGCTGTCAGTTTATTTGGGGCCACGCTTTGTCCCAAACATCACAATTCGAATGGACACACAATTTCGACTTCAAGTTATAGTATAAATATGAAATACATGATTAAAACATACCAGACTTTGTCAATACGATATATTTATCAAATTCAAACTTATTTCTGTAGCTCATGTGCCCCATCGTCTCAAGTCAACATGTATACGTGCATGTAGATACATGTCGCTATGACAGTATTCCTGTGTGATTGATGCGAGGGTATCAAATAAATAGATAGTCTGTGTAATGTATATATACCATAGTATAGCAACGAGCACATCCACATTGTTCTATTTGTGTTATTATGTCCAATGATCACATATCAACAACATTGCGATATTCACAGTGAACACACATGAAATAGGAATTGTCCTATTTCGGGTTAGTGTCGGCGAATAGGATCCTGCTCTCAGGGAAGAGTTTATCTCACAGTTAAAGGTTTCACGACATAATTTCTTCATAATGTGCCTTCAATGCATACACGTATATTAACATTACATTTATTTTTATATGATTATGTACCTGCATGTTAAATGTGCTTTTGTCATGTATTTGTATATAAATTATTTAATTATATGATCACAAACATTCTTCTAAAAGTCCCATACTAAATGACACGGAAAATGATTTGATAAATCATGATATCTACTGGATTTACCTATAAAGAGTACATATTGGTTAATAACGAGATCACGCGACGTCATGAGTTATTAATAGGAAATATAATCCTGTTTTTTTTAATTTTGACTTCTTGAATCACATTGTTGCGCATTTGATTGGTCCATGTACATATATACACGGGTCAGTAATTAAATGTATTTAGGGCCTAATGGGCTTAATAACATTGGCAGATCATATAATAAAACAACTATTGTCTTGTTTCGAGGTTGACATGAGGATTTATCAACCATTGGAAGTTAATATATTCACCTCGGCCTTCAAACTCGGTGAATATTAATTTCCTCGGATTGATAAATCCTTATGTCAAACTCGAAACAATGCAATAAATGTATAATATCTCATAGACCATATTTATTTGTTTATTGAGATTAAATAGTTGAAATTGAATTGAGTGTCAGGCGCCCGGGCTGACGGCTAAATGTATGCCATAACAAGATGGATGATTATGGTTATTGGTAAATCGACATTTCAACAAGTCGTCTCAACAATTGATCGCAGCATTCATTGGTAGACATAATATATAGCATACACCTTTCGCATGATGAACGACGACAGATAATTATTATGAATAGCTATTTGTTGTCATAATTTGGACGGACCAAACACCTTTTCGCAGAATTGACGATATACGAGTCCGAATTTTGTGTGTGGAGACAGTCGTGCTTGCAGGGACGTACCGACATGGGTGTGTGGTGTCTCACACACCCCCCCCCCCCCCATGAGGACCATAATTTTCAATAGTTGGAAATTAAGAGTAACAAGTAAATCGAATGATCTAAGTGTTTCAATCAGAGTTCGAGATTTTCCGACTCCGAAATTGTGTCGGTTGTTAATTTTCCGACCCGGAATTCCAATTATAAATACTTCGTCACCGATTTTCCAATTCCGGAATTGTACAAATAGTTTTTTCCGACTCAGAATTCCGAACCAGGATTCTATTAAGTTTTACATTTGAGCTTTTCAAATCACGTGGTGCCTTTCACTCAATAGATTGTTAACTTGTTGTTATGTATATATGTTAAACTTAAACATGTTTTTTATTATTATTTTAAATGTTCAAGGAGACATTGCACTTATATTTACACTCACACATGCATGCTGGTTGGTTGAAATTACGTGACATGATATCGCGCGCCGACCCCCAACTTGCATCCATGTTTGTGTAGACGCAAATTGCATCAAGTCACGAGAATAACGTTGAAATGTGCGGTTAATGCCCTTCTAATTTGCCAATATCTATAGACTCGGTTTAGTGTAAAGATAAGTAATGGATGCTGATTTTGTTGCGTTCCATATAGAGTATGGATGCAAGTTGGTCTGACATTTTACCAACTTGAATCCATACTCTCTAGAATGCAAGCAAATCGACTTCCATTTCTTGAATATTAATGTTTATTTAAATTTGTCCTGCCATGTTGCAATGTCATGACAATGTTACAAGTAACAATACACATTCATTTGAATAAATGAATTCCATGCAGTATTGTTCATTACCTGAACAGATATACGAAATTGAAGGCAACGCATTTCCTTCAAGTTCAGGCTGGTATATGTTACCAACCATATATCCATGGTCAATAGTCTCTTAGTAATGTCAAACATCCATATCTTTCTGAGGAAATCTTTTACGATATAAAAATCATTCAGCATGCATACTTGGGATTCCTTGGCATTTAAACACATGTAACTCGTATTCGTTCCTCAACTATACTCTGATTAATATCATGTATAATGTACTGCATGCACCGTGTACGCAAAACATAAAACATTCTTGTTACTAGTGTTTTTATTTACACAGTCCATGGCTCCATGCTCTTAAAAAGAACATATAGAAACCCAAAGTATTAAGCCATTAAGCCAATATTGGAATTTGTATTAGACCAAATCATATATAGTTGGAAACTTTATGGGCTCACCCCATTCCCCCAGTTGGAACCCCTAGCAACGTCCCTGCGTGCTTGCCATTCACAGAAAGGGCATAATGGTTCTGCGTCCCTTAATTATTATGTACTTAATTGCACACATGTTGTTACCAGATTATACGACGAATGGTTTGATTGATTAAGGCCACATAGCTATATATCACAATCTCAGAGTCATCTCCAACATTGAGGAGCTGGGAAACTTATTACTATAGATATGATGTAGTTGTGAGTTTTGTTGAAAATCAAAAACCGCAATCGTAACAACTGATATATATATAGGGAAAAACGACAACGAATAGAAAGAACTCAAATTTTAGTGACGTAGTACCCAATTCGTAATAACTATATGTTGTCGTTCATTACGCGAAATGTATCTAATCACAATACCGTTACAATGACAAAGTCGCAATATTCTTCTGCGTGATTCGGTTTGTAAGATGTGTGTATGTATACGCTCTCACGTCTAGAGGAGCGGCCAAATCCAAAAAGGGCCTTAGTTTTCGAGATACCCATACCCTCGGTAGAACAAGTTGAAACCAACTTTTTCTGGAAGGTAAACATATATAATTTATGAAAATGATTCTTGGCCTTACCGGAATTGGTGGCAGCTATGTATGGTAAGACTATTTGTGAAGGTACCCTACCGAAAAATTAGCCTGTTTTCAGCGGTTGACCAGCTATACACCATTGGTTAAAAGTTAATCACATCACCAAAAACAGAACGTTCTATTTGTTATTATGGGGTACATGGTGATACTAGATTGGAACGTTCTTATTTGATTCTGGTTTGTTTGAGATTTCACGACGTCATGGTGGAGAATGTAACGTTCTGCGTCAAAAAATCATGACGATTCAGATAAACTGTCGCCCGTCAACTCTGTACAAAACTAGCACGCTGGATTGAGCTTATCTTGTCATATATGTTTGGAAAGACTGGAATATGTCCTATTTTCATGATCCTACGAATATTGCAATAATAGGCAAAAACTTAACCCTCCCCCAATGTCATAAAATGCTAAATATAGCCATCGCCGGGGATTAGATCCCAGAATGATAGAATAGCGCGTAGTATTTCCTTTTATTTAGTGTAGAACATACATAACAAGTGTAAAATGCGAATTTCCAACCATATGCACTATTAGAAGAGTATCTAAATCCAAGATGGCGTCCAATATGGCATTCAGTTTTTATTTTAAGACTTAGTGAAGCGACATACGAAAAATCCAGAAAAGGAACGTCCCCAGTGGTAAAATGTATATTATTTTAATGACCATATAGAATAGCATTTCATATGAAACATTAGTTTTACCAATAATACATTTTATCAATTGGTAAAATAATAGTCAAATATTTATTCCGCCAGTCAATGTCATAAAATTCGAACTAAAGTTGTCGCCTGGGATTGGAACCACGAATGATCGCATAATGCGCAGTATTTTGTTTTATTTAATGTAGAATACACATGCAAATTGACCAGAGAAAATTGCCATCCATATTTGTTATTAGAAGAGTATCATAATCCAAGATGGCGTTCAATATGGAGGCCAATTTTAATTTTAAAACTTAGTGAACGGCATACGACAAATACAGAAAAGGAACGTCCCCAGTGGTATATTATATATCATTTTACTGACTACATAGAATATTTCATATCAAACATTAGATTCAGCATTAATCCATATTATCACTTGATGAAATAATTAGACAAAAAACTTAACCACCCCTACAGTCACAAACTTCCACACAAATGGGCCGCTGGGGATTGTAGTACAGGCCAAAAAGAAATGAGCATACATTTTGGATTTCATTTGTGCTGAATACGATAAAGAAACAAAAGTTTGAAGTCACGCCCACTATTGCGCCACAATGGCGGCCAACATGGCAGTTAAGTTTAATGTCAACACTTTGTGAACAACTAATACGATATGCGGGCAAAGAACGTCTCATATGGTATTTCTTATGCGATGTATTAGCTAGAATGTGTGTTTCCATTATTAAATGTCAATCAACATATATGTTATCTTCAAAAATATGAGCAACAGTTGCTTTTATCAATCATAAAAACTACATGGCTCTGATAGCCAACCATTCAATTAACGTTCAGTGACTAAAGGTCAAACATGACTCCAGTGACGACATATTCATAGAAACATAGAGACAAATGGATATGAGAAATACATTTATAATTCCCACATTTTCATTGAATATGAGTCATACAATGTGAACCTATGCATTTACAGCAATGGACACTTGAGCATGCCATGTCCAGTTTTTCTTGAGAAACGCAAAGGACCCTACTGTGTGAACAAGAACACACCAATATAATTATGCCAGTGATTTTGAGTTGATTACATCACTCTGACTTACACTCATTTACTTGTATCCCCCTAAAACACTAGATCAACGACGAAGGTGTTATGAATCCCGATCAGCAACACTGATATGAGGGCCATGTTAAGTGAAAATAACTTTCGAATATCTGGGCCAGTTTGGGGGTAGGTGGTTTATGTGTGGACTGAGTATATTGATTCCGCGGTAAGATCGGCGCTGTCTTTCCGCCACCCATAATAATACAATGTATGTCGCGATATGGCCTAGTCGCCATAGACCAAACCATAAACACAATTTGAATATCTATATATCAAGACTAATGACTAGTGTTTATTGTGAATTGCCTTATGCCTGTCACCATTTCAATTGTGTTTATATTTGCTACTAGCCTACAGTTTTTCATTACTTACCATTTTATCCATTTCAACTGCCACCTGACTCAAAAGAACCGTGGACAAAACAACTTTTTTTAGTGACATTCTGGTTTGCTAGTGAGTTGCGTGATTATGAATATAAACTAACGGCAATCATAAATGGAACACTAACGTGCATGTTCAGTGAGATTATCGCACTATCACCTATGTATCAATAAAATGTATTAGCATGAGAGATTTTACTACACATGTAGTCCGGACCCACGTCCCTACGAACTAATACAGATATGATATTCACCGGAGATATAGAAGATTCAATTTCATTAGTCTAGCCAGAGAACTCAATATCTTCTGTTTGTTTGTAACATATATGAATCCGATTGACATTCACAACAATTTAACTAACATATTAGTAGAGACTAAAATATCAATGAACGGAAAAACATGCACATCAAGCAACATATGGCGAGAACAACTTATATGCATAGGTATGCGGTGTTATTCTCTTATTTCACGCTGAGCCGAAACTCGGACGATTATACAAACCAGCAACCTCTAGATCACTATAAGTTATAACGCATATTTATAATCTATTTTTACGCTGATTGCATTATATGGACATTGTGTTATGCCATTAAAGAGCATTTTGTGTGTGTGTGTGATGATGATGACTTCCATGTTACGTTAATAGGTAGTTACTATGATGTGTGAACATTGATTGCTCGTGGACTCATATCCCACTTTCCCAAAACCAGAGATCGATTAGATATCTTATTTGCTGTATTTCAAAATGTATGCCATTTTTGTCTTTTGCGTTACTGCATATAACAACAGTTAGTGATTCTGTTATTTAATGTTTCATATGGCCAAAACTATTGCAAGGCTCTCTGAAAATGTTGGTGGAAATTCAAAAGGACATGTTAAGGAGGACTGCACATTCAAGACTATCACAATATATTAATAGTGATATGATAGTCATATGGTAGTATTGAACATTACAACATCACTTCGTATCGCATCGAGTGCATGATTATTTGTAACGGTTAATGACCATCCTCTATTATTACCAGTTGTCTACATATTGTTAATGCTTACTTACTTAACGTCTCAAAATGACATAAAATTGTCAAACAATAGTCAAAATGCGCACTGGAGATAGATACACGATACCCGATTCAGCAAATTAAACTATTTAAGTCATTCTCGGAATTTCGCTAAGTGTTTTTTATTTTGGTTGGTTTGTCTTTCTCCAAATATTTCATATAAAGTTCCTTATAATTGCTAAACAATACAACCTAAACATTCAGCAAATGCAAATTTCCATCCAGTATTAATCCTTGCGTCATAGCTAAGGGTGTGACATTTGGAACGTGATGTAGGATACTACCAAACCAATGGCAATATGAAAGACACGGTGTACCCACCCGTAGGGAGCTGGTCGACAGTTTATTAAGTTTATTTGAGACAGTCATGTCAAAGGTTTATCTGAAAAAATGTTGTCTTACCACCATCACTCAAACACAACATAGCGACGTCTAATATAAACACACAATCGAAACAATATATCGCTTCAAACTGCCGATTGATACATTTTGACCGGCTTTCGTATTCATTGTTCGCAACGTGTTGACATTAGAATTAGACGTCATGTTGGATTTTGGTTGTCTCCTAAGACCAGATGTGGATGACATTTTATGTTTCTTCGTTGCACTCAACGCAAAGTAATTCCTAACGATTTGCTTAATTCTTTGCATTCTGGACTATAGTCACAAGTGCCGCCATTAAGTGGACGTTTGTGACTGGGTGGTGGTTAAGTTTTTGTTTAATAATTCTCCAACTGATAAGATGGACTAATGGTGAAACTACTGTTCCATATGAAATATCGTCTATGTAGTCACTTCGATGATATACAATGCCACAGGGGATGTCCCCTTTATAGTTCGTCCGTATGTCCGTTCGCTAAGTGGTACAATTAAAATTGGACGCCATATTGGACGCCATCTTGTAGTTTCATACTCTTCTAATAGTGAATATTGATGGAAATTCATACCTGTCACTTCTTATGTGTGTTCTACATTAAATAAAACAAAATACTGCGCATCATGCTATCATTCGTGGTTCCAATCCCAGGCGATAACTTTATTTCAAATTTTATGACATTGGATGGAGGGATAAATTTTACCTATTATTTTACCAATTGAAAAGATGTATTAATGGTAAAATTAATGTTTGATATGAAATGTTATTCTATGAAGTCATTACAATAATATAGATTTTACCACTGGGGACGTTCCTTTTCTGGATTTTTCGTATGTCACTTCACAAAGTCTTAAAATAAAAACTGACCGTCATATTGGACGCCATCTTGGATTTTGATACTCTTCTAATAGTGAATATTGTTGGAAATTCGCATTTCACACTTGTTATGTGTGTTCTACACTAAATAAAATCAAATACTACGCACTATTCTATCATTCCGGGATCCAATCCACGGCGATGGCTATACTCAGCATTTTATGACATTGGGGGAGGGTTAAGTTTTTGCCTATTATTGCAAGATTGGTAGGGACAGGATAATAAAGTTCATATCTCCTGGTAGAAACTACTCCAGTCTTTCCAAACATATATGATGTGATAAGCTAGGTCGAGCGTGCTAGTTTTGTACAGAGTTAACGGGCGACAGTTCATCTGAATCGTCATGATTTTTTGACGCAGAACGTTACATTCTCTACCATGACGTCGCGAAATCTCAAACAAACCAGAAAAAATAAGAACGTTCCAATCTAGTATCACCATGTACCCAATAACAACAAATTTAATGTTCTGTTTTTGGTGATGTGCTTAACTTTTAACCAATTGTGTATAGCTGGTCAACCGCTGAAAACAGGCTAATTTTTCGGTAGGGTACCTTCACAAATAGTCTTACCATACATAGCTGCCACCAATTCCGGCAAGGCCAAGAATCATTTTCATAAATGATATGGATTTACCTTCCAGAAAAAGTTTGTTTCAACTTGTTCTACCGAGGGTAGGGGTATCCGACCACTTTTGGCATTTGGCCGCTCCTCTAGTCGCGGCGGGCTTGTTAGAGGCAGGGCATACATTGGTATATATATTTCTGTGTTATCTTACATCAATTTCTTGTGCATATTTCTATACTTACGTGTAGCCGTGTGACCAACACTCTGCAACAATTCCATGAGTTCCTCTAACATCGTCTGGCTCTCCAAAACCACCAGATGAGCTCCTGCCTCTGCGCATTCATCGCCAGCATCCGTCACATTGAGACCATTGGTTTTGTCAACGTATCTCAAACAATGGTTGTTATCCGTGAACTCATAAAGGGTATACCCTGCAGCTGATGAAGTGCAGTCTAAAATCAACCAATTAAATTAAGTGATATCCCGTGTTTAAAATCAATCAATCAAGTTAAATATTATATACCCCGTGTCTATATATATAATCAACAAATCAAGTTAAATGTTATATATTCCTAGTCTACGATTATCAACCAATCAAGTTATATATCCCGTGTGGTCTAAACTAAAATATGTTCAACGAATGGTATACTGTCAATTTCGTCATAATTATATGTGTTATACCCCAACAGTACCGATCGTTACTCAACAATTTGAAATTATACAATCAACCAATCAGGTTAAATGTCATATATCCCTTTTCTACAATAAATCAATCAAGTTATATATCCCGTGTGGTCTAAACTGTGTTTAATTTCGTGCGTTCCGTGGAGTTTGGGTAAAAATTACATGGAACCCTTTCCGCACAAAATTTCGGACCAACTTACATCCATACTGAATAGATTTTCTGTCAATTTCGTCATCTGTTTTATACCACAACAGTCCATAGTGCCGATCGTTACATTTCGACATTCTTCTATGTCTAGTATATATATTTAAAGAATGGGTGTTTATTTTCTAGCGTTCCGTGGAGTTTGAATGGAAATTGCGTTGAGCGCTTTCAGCGCAAAGTCGGACCAACTCACATCCCATACTCCATGGAACGCAATAAAATTAACATCCCTTCCTTATATTTATACAAGCGCATTTAGCATCCACTGCGACGATATTCTGGTTTCGTGCTCAGCATTTACCACCCATTTCAACAATATGCTCGTCGCGAGCTGCGCATTTATATAGCACCCACTGCGACGACATTCTGGTCGCGTGCTGCGCATTTAGCACCCATTTCGACGATATTTTGGTCGCGCGCTGCACATTTAGCACACATTTCGACAATATTCTGGTCTCGTGCTGCACATTTAGCACCCATTTTGACGAAATTACGGTCGCATGCTGAACATTTAGCACCCATTTCGACGATATGCTCGTCGCGAGTTGCGCATTTTTATAGCACCCACTGCGACGATATTCTGGTCGCGTGCTGCGCATTTAGCACCCATTTCGGATATTTTATGGTCGCGCGCTGCACATTTAGCACCCATTTCGACGATATTCCGGTCTCGTGCTGCACATTTAGCACCCATTTCGACGATATTCTGGTCGCATGCTGCACATTTAGCACCCATTTCGACGATACTCTGGTCGCGTGCTGCTCATGTAGCACCCATTTCGACGTTATTCTGGTCGCATGCTGCACATTTAGCACCCATTTCGACGATACTCTGGTCGCGTGCTGCTCATGTAGCACCCATTTCGACGTTATTCTGGCCGCTTGCTGCGCATTTGGCACATATTTCGACGTTATTCTGGTTGCGTGCTGCGCATTTAGCACATATTATGACGATATTTTGGTCGCGTGCTGTGCATTTAACCCCAATTTCGACGATATTCAGGTCGAATGCTGCATATTTAGCACCCATTTCGACGATATTATGGTCGAGAGCTGCGCATGTAGCACCCATTTCGACGATATTCTGGTCGCATGCTGCACATTTAGCCGCACCCATCTGGACGATACTCTGGTCGCGTGCTGCGCATTTGGCACCAATTTCGACGATATTCTGGTCGAGTGCTGCGCATTTAGCACCCGTTTCGACGATATTCTGGTCGCGTGCTGTGCATTTAGCACCCATTTCGACGATATTCTGTTCGCATGCTGCGCATTTACCACCCATTTCGACGATATTCTGGTCGCGTCCTGTGCATTTAGCACCCATTTCGACGATTTGTGGTCGCGTACTGTGCATTTAGCACCCATTTCGACGATATTCTGGTCGCGTGCTTTGCATTTAGTACCCATTTCGACGATATTTTGGTCGCGTGCTGCGCATTTAGCACCCATTTCGACAATATTCTGGTCGCGTGTTGTGTATTTAGCACCCATTTCAACGATATTCTGTTCGCATGCTGCGCATTTACCACCCATTTCGACGATATTCAGGTCGCGTCCTGTGCATTTAGCACCCATTTCGACGATATTTTGGTCGCGTACTGTGCATTTAGCACCCATTTCGACGATATTCTGGTCGCATGCTGCACATTTAGCACCCATTTCGACGATACTCTGGTCGCGTGCTGCTCATGTAGCACCCATTTCGACGATATTCTGGTCGCGTGCTGCGCATTTAGCACCCATTTCGGATATTTTATGGTCGCGCGCTGCACATTTAGCACCCATTTCGACGATATTCCGGTCTCGTGCTGCACATTTAGCACCCATTTCGACGATATTCTGGTCGCATGCTGCACATTTAGCACCCATTTCGACGATTCTCTGGTCGCGTGCTGCTCATGTTGCACACATTTCGACGTTATTCTGGTCGCATGCTGCACATTTAGCACCCATTTCGACGATACTCTGGTCGCGTGCTGCTCATGTAGCACCCATTTCGACGTTATTCTGGCCGCTTGCTGCGCATTTGGCACATATTTCGACGTTATTCTGGTTGCGTGCTGCGCATTTAGCACATATTATGACGATATTTTGGTCGCGTGCTGTGCATTTAACCCCAATTTCGACGATATTCAGGTCGAATGCTGCATATTTAGCACCCATTTCGACGATATTATGGTCGAGAGCTGCGCATGTAGCACCCATTTCGACGATATTCTGGTCGCATGCTGCACATTTAGCCGCACCCATCTGGACGATACTCTGGTCGCGTGCTGCGCATTTGGCACCAATTTCGACGATATTCTGGTCGAGTGCTGCGCATTTAGCACCCGTTTCGACGATATTCTGGTCGCGTGCTGTGCATTTAGCACCCATTTCGACGATATTCTGTTCGCATGCTGCGCATTTACCACCCATTTCGACGATATTCTGGTCGCGTCCTGTGCATTTAGCACCCATTTCGACGATTTGTGGTCGCGTACTGTGCATTTAGCACCCATTTCGACGATATTCTGGTCGCGTGCTTTGCATTTAGTACCCATTTCGACGATATTTTGGTCGCGTGCTGCGCATTTAGCACCCATTTCGACAATATTCTGGTCGCGTGTTGTGTATTTAGCACACATTTCAACGATATTCTGTTCGCATGCTGCGCATTTACCACCCATTTCGACGATATTCAGGTCGCGTCCTGTGCATTTAGCACCCATTTCGACGATATTTTGGTCGCGTACTGTGCATTTAGCACCCATTTCGACGATATTCTGGTCGCGTGCTTTGCATTTAGCACCCATTTCGACGATATTTTGGTCGCATGCTGCGCATTTACCACCCATTTCGACGATATTCTGGTCGCGTCCTGTGCATTTACCACCAATTTCGACGATATTTTGGTCGCGTACTGTGCATTTAGCACCAATTTCGACGATATTCTTGTCGAGTGCTGCTCATTTAGCACCCGTTTCGACAATATTCTGGTCGCGTGCTGTGCATTTAGCACCCATTTCGACGATATTCTGTTCGCATACTGCACATTTAGCACCCATCTGGACGATATACTGGTCGCGTGCTGTGCATTTGGCACCCATTGTGTCGATTGTGATTATATTCTGGTCGCATGCTGCACATTTAGCACCCATTTCGAAGATATTCTGATTGCATGCTGCACATTTAGCACCCATTTCATCGATATTCTGGTCGCGTGCTGTGCATTTAGCACCCATTTCGACGATATTCCGGTCGCGTGCTGTTCATTTAGCAACCATTTCGACGATATTCTGGTCGCATGCTGCACACCCATTTCGACGATATTCGGGTCGCTTGCTGTGCATTAGCACCATTTCGACGATATTTTGGTCGCGTGCTGTGCATTTAGCACCCATCTGGACGATACTCTGGTCGATTGCTGTGCATTTAGCAGCTATTTCGACGATATTCTGGTCGCATGCTGCACATTTAGCACCCATCTGGACGATACTCTGGTCGCGTGCTGCGCATTTTGCACCTATTTCGACGATATTCTGGTCGCGTGTTACGCATTTACCACCCATTTCGACGATATTCTGGTCGAGTGCTGCGCATTTAGCACGCATTTCGACGATATTCTGGTCGCATACTGCACATTTAGCACCCATCTGGACGATATTCTGGTCGCGTACTGCGCATTTGGCACCAATTTCGTCGATATTCTGGTCGCCTCCTGCACATTTAGCACCCATTGTGTCGATTGTGACGATATTCTGGTCGCATGCTGCACATTTAGCACCCATTTCGAAGATATTCTGATTGCATGCTGCACATTTAGCACCTTTTTCAACGATATGCAGGTCACGTGCTGTGCATTTAGCACCCATTTCGACGATATTATGGTCGCGTGCTGTGCAATTAGCACCCATTTCGACGATATTCTGGTCGCATGCGGCGCATTTAGCACCCATTTCAACGATATTCTGGTTGCATGCTGCGCATTTAGCACCCATTTCGACGATATTTTGGTCGCGTGCTGCGCATTTACCACCCATTTCGACGATATTTTGGTCGCGTACTGTGCATTTAGCACCAATTTCGACGATATTCTGGTCGCGTGCTGCGCATTTAGCACCAATTGTGTCGATTGTGATGATATTCTGGTCGCATGCTGCACATTTAGCACCCATTTCAACGATATTCTGGTCGCGTGCTGTGCATTTAGCACCCATTTCGACGATATTCTGTTCGCATGCTGCGCATTTACCACCCATTTCGACGATATTCCGGTCGCGTGCTGTGCATTTAGCACCCATTTCGACGATATTCTGGTCGCATGCTGCACATTTTGCACCCATTTCGACGATATTCGGGTCGCGTGCTGTGCATTTAGCACCCATTTAGACGATATTTTGGTCGCGTGCTGTGCATTTAGCACCCATCTGGACGATACTCTGGTCGATTGCTGTGCATTTAGCACCCATTTCGACGATATTCTGGTCGCATGCTGCACATTTAGCACCCATCTGGACGATACTCTGGTCGCGTGCTGCGCATTTTGCACCTATTTCGACGATATTCTGGTCGCGTGCTACGCATTTACCACCCATTTCGACGATATTATGGTCGAGTGCTGCGCATTTAGCACCCATTTCGACGATATTCTGGTCGCATACTGCACATTTAGCACCCATCTGGACGATATTCTGGTCGCGTACTGCGCATTTGGCACCAATTTCGTCGATATTCTGGTCGCCTCCTGCACATTTAGCACCCATTGTGTCGATTGTGACGATATTCTGGTCGCATGCTGCACATTTAGCACCCATTTCGAAGATATTCTGATTGCATGCTGCACATTTAGCACCCATTTCAACGATATTCAGGTCGCGTGCTGTGCATTTAGCACCCATTTCGACGATATTATGGTCGCGTGCTGTGCAATTAGCATCCATTTCGACGATATTCTGGTCGCATGCGGCGCATTTAGCACCCATTTCAACGATATTCTGGTTGCATGCTGCGCATTTAGCCCCCATTTCGACGATATTTTGGTCGCGTGCTGCGCATTTAGCACCCATTTCGACAATATTCTGGTCGCGTGTTGTGCATTTAGCACCCATTTCGACGATATTCTGGTCGCGTGCTGTGCATTTAGTACCCATTTCAACGATATTTTGGTCGCTTGCTGCGCATTTAGCATTCTTTTTGACAATATTTTGGTCGTGTGCGGTGCATTTACCACCCATTTCGACGATATTCTGGTCGCGTCCTGTGCATTTAGCACCCATTTCGACGATATTTTGATCGCGTACTGTGCATTTAGCACCCATTTCGACGATATTCTGGTCGCGTGCTGCGCATTTAGCACCAATTTCGACAATATTCTGGTCGCGTGTTGTGCATTTAGCACCCATTTCGACGATATTCTGGTTGCGTGCTGTGCATTTAGTACCCATTTAGACGATATGTTGGTCGCGCATTTATCATTCTTTTTGACAATATTTTGGTCGTGTGTTGTGCATTTAGCACCCATTTCGACGATATTTTGGTCGCGTACTGTGCATTTAGCACCCATTTCGACGATATTCTGGTCGCGTGCTTTGCATTTAGCACCCATTTCGACGATATTTTGGTCGCATGCTGCGCATTTACCACCCATTTCGACGATATTCTGGTCGCGTCCTGTGCATTTACCACCAATTTCGACGATATTTTGGTCGCGTACTGTGCATTTAGCACCAATTTCGACGATATTCTTGTCGAGTGCTGCTCATTTAGCACCCGTTTCGACAATATTCTGGTCGCGTGCTGTGCATTTAGCACCCATTTCGACGATATTCTGTTCGCATACTGCACATTTAGCACCCATCTGGACGATATACTGGTCGCGTGCTGTGCATTTGGCACCCATTGTGTCGATTGTGATTATATTCTGGTCGCATGCTGCACATTTAGCACCCATTTCGAAGATATTCTGATTGCATGCTGCACATTTAGCACCCATTTCATCGATATTCTGGTCGCGTCCTGTGCATTTAGCACCCATTTCGACGATATTCCGGTCGCGTGCTGTTCATTTAGCAACCATTTCGACGATATTCTGGTCGCATGCTGCACACCCATTTCGACGATATTCGGGTCGCTTGCTGTGCATTAGCACCATTTCGACGATATTTTGGTCGCGTGCTGTGCATTTAGCACCCATCTGGACGATACTCTGGTCGATTGCTGTGCATTTAGCAGCTATTTCGACGATATTCTGGTCGCATGCTGCACATTTAGCACCCATCTGGACGATACTCTGGTCGCGTGCTGCGCATTTTGCACCTATTTCGACGATATTCTGGTCGCGTGTTACGCATTTACCACCCATTTCGACGATATTCTGGTCGAGTGCTGCGCATTTAGCACGCATTTCGACGATATTCTGGTCGCATACTGCACATTTAGCACCCATCTGGACGATATTCTGGTCGCGTACTGCGCATTTGGCACCAATTTCGTCGATATTCTGGTCGCCTCCTGCACATTTAGCACCCATTGTGTCGATTGTGACGATATTCTGGTCGCATGCTGCACATTTAGCACCCATTTCGAAGATATTCTGATTGCATGCTGCACATTTAGCACCTTTTTCAACGATATGCAGGTCACGTGCTGTGCATTTAGCACCCATTTCGACGATATTATGGTCGCGTGCTGTGCAATTAGCACCCATTTCGACGATATTCTGGTCGCATGCGGCGCATTTAGCACTTATTTCAACGATATTCTGGTTGCATGCTGCGCATTTAGCACCCATTTCGACGATATTTTGGTCGCGTGCTGCGCATTTACCACCCATTTCGACGATATTTTGGTCGCGTACTGTGCATTTAGCACCAATTTCGACGATATTCTGGTCGCGTGCTGCGCATTTAGCACCAATTGTGTCGATTGTGATGATATTCTGGTCGCATGCTGCACATTTAGCACCCATTTCAACGATATTCTGGTCGCGTGCTGTGCATTTAGCACCCATTTCGACGATATTCTGTTCGCATGCTGCGCATTTACCACCCATTTCGACGATATTCCGGTCGCGTGCTGTGCATTTAGCACCCATTTCGACGATATTCTGGTCGCATGCTGCACATTTTGCACCCATTTCGACGATATTCGGGTCGCGTGCTGTGCATTTAGCACCCATTTAGACGATATTTTGGTCGCGTGCTGTGCATTTAGCACCCATCTGGACGATACTCTGGTCGATTGCTGTGCATTTAGCACCCATTTCGACGATATTCTGGTCGCATGCTGCACATTTAGCACCCATCTGGACGATACTCTGGTCGCGTGCTGCGCATTTTGCACCTATTTCGACGATATTCTGGTCGCGTGCTACGCATTTACCACCCATTTCGACGATATTCTGGTCGAGTGCTGCGCATTTAGCACCCATTTCGACGATATTCTGGTCGCATACTGCACATTTAGCACCCATCTGGACGATATTCTGGTCGCGTACTGCGCATTTGGCACCAATTTCGTCGATATTCTGGTCGCCTCCTGCACATTTAGCACCCATTGTGTCGATTGTGACGATATTCTGGTCGCATGCTGCACATTTAGCACCCATTTCGAAGATATTCTGATTGCATGCTGCACATTTAGCACCCATTTCAACGATATTCAGGTCGCGTGCTGTGCATTTAGCACCCATTTCGACGATATTATGGTCGCGTGCTGTGCAATTAGCATCCATTTCGACGATATTCTGGTCGCATGCGGCGCATTTAGCACCCATTTCAACGATATTCTGGTTGCATGCTGCGCATTTAGCCCCCATTTCGACGATATTTTGGTCGCGTGCTGCGCATTTAGCACCCATTTCGACAATATTCTGGTCGCGTGTTGTGCATTTAGCACCCATTTCGACGATATTCTGGTCGCGTGCTGTGCATTTAGTACCCATTTCAACGATATTTTGGTCGCTTGCTGCGCATTTAGCATTCTTTTTGACAATATTTTGGTCGTGTGCGGTGCATTTACCACCCATTTCGACGATATTCTGGTCGCGTCCTGTGCATTTAGCACCCATTTCGACGATATTTTGATCGCGTACTGTGCATTTAGCACCCATTTCGACGATATTCTGGTCGCGTGCTGCGCATTTAGCACCAATTTCGACAATATTCTGGTCGCGTGTTGTGCATTTAGCACCCATTTCGACGATATTCTGGTTGCGTGCTGTGCATTTAGTACCCATTTAGACGATATGTTGGTCGCGCATTTATCATTCTTTTTGACAATATTTTGGTCGTGTGTTGTGCATTTAGCACCCATTTCAACGATATTCTGTTCGCATGCTGTGCATTTACCACCCATTTCGACGATATTTTGATCGCGTCCTGTGCATTTAGCACCCATTTCGACGATATTTTGATCGCGTACTGTGCATTTAGCACCCATTTCGACGATAACCTGGTCGCGTGCTTTGCATTTAGCACCCATTTCGACGATATTTTGGTCGCGTGCTGCGCATTTAGCACCCATTTCGACAATATTCTGGTCGCGTGTTGTGCATTTAGCACCCATTTCGACGATATTCTGGTCGCGTGCTGTGCATTTTGCACCCATTTAGACGATATGTTGGTCGCGTGCTGTGCATTTATAGCACCCATCTGGACGATACTCTGGTCGCGTGCTGTGCATTTTGCACCAATTTCGACGATATTCTGGTCGCGTGCTACGCATTTACCACCAATTTCGACGATATTCTGGTCGAGTGCTGCGCATTTAGCACCCATTTCGAAGATATTCTGATTGCATGTTGCACATTTAGCACCCATTTCGACGATATTATGGTCGCGTGCTGTGCAATTAGCACCCATTTCGACGATATTCTGGTCGCATGCTGTGCATTTAGTACCCATTTCAACGATATTTTGGTCGAGTGCTGCGCATTTAGCATTCTTTTTGACAATATTTTGGTCGCGTGCTGCACATTTAGCACCCATGCATTTCGAAGATATTATGATTGCATGCTGCACATTTAGCACCCATTTCGAAGATATTCTGATTGCATGCTGCACATTTAGCACCCATTTCGACGATATTATGGTCGCGTGATGTGCAATTAGCACCAACTTCATCGATATTCTGGTTGCATGCTGCTCATTTGGTACCCATTTCGACGATATTCTGGTCGCGTGCTGCGCATTTAGCATTCTTTTTGACAATATTTTGGTCGTGTGCTGTGCATTTAGAACCCATTTCAACGGTATTATGTTCGCATGCTGCGCATTTACCACCCATTTCGACGATATTCTGGTCGCGTCCTGTGCATTTAGCACCCATTTCGACGATATTCTGGTCGCGTGCTGTGCATTTAGCACCCATTTCAACGATATTCTGGTCGCATGTTGCGCACTTAGCACCAATTTGGACGATATTCTGGTCGCGTGCTGTGCATTTAGCACCCATTTCGACAATATTTTGGTCGCGTGCTGTGCATGTAGCACCCATTTCGACGATATTATGGCCGCGTGCTGTGCATTTAGTACCCATTTCGACGATATTTTGGTTGCGTGCTTTGCATTTAGCACCCATTTCGACGATATTCTGGTCTTGTGCGGCGCAGTTAGCACCCATTTCGACGATATTCTTATCGCATGGTCGTCGTAGAAAATGCTTACATCAATGCTAACAAACGAATTGGTTTACATCATTTTTTTTTCAATATACGACAATATCATGAATATGTCACGGAAATCCCCCTCCGTTACATATATACATTTATGGGTGTGATATAAGCCTATATATACATGTACGCAAACTACCGAATTTAACTTTAATGGCTTAATATTAAATGCTCGTGCTATTGGGACACCCGTCATGCCATTGGGAGAATAACTGGAGACAGACCCCACTCGTATATGCACCGCACGATGTTCACATATCCCCATCTACATATATTTCCCTGCATTAGTACACAAATTAACTTTGTTTAAATGTCATATTACACTTTTGCGTGGGGAGAGGGACGTCACTTTTAGTTGATAGAACCCGCGTTGTACATTTTTAATTTATATACAATAAAATGTGTTTAAAGTAAAAGACGAGTTTTCGAGCGCATGCATGCACTTAGACTTGACGAAATAAAGAAGTTGTGGAATACAGAAGAATGATTGTGTCACGACATGTTAACTTTAATCCCATGCGCTAAATCAATGTTCTGAGATTTAACCCTTCCATGAGGAATGTGCGCTGGTGCAACATTACAGATGTTATGGCAACATTCAACTTGATTGATTGGTTGTGGTTTAATGTCGCTTTCGGCAACTAAGGCCATATCACGACATTGCCAGTTTTATTGGTGGAGCAAATCCGAACACTTACGGCTAATGTAACAGTAATTTCAATGGCTGATAAACTCGTCGGCGAACCACCGGCCATCGGCGAGTAACTGGCATCTCCACCAGATAACGATTTCGAGTTACAAGTCCTTGATGGAAACATGTGGATTTGAACCCATATTGCCAGCGCTGGAGAGCTAAACGGCTTGGAGTTGAACCCATATATAACCGATTGAGCCACCGAGCCCACCCCATATATAGGGAGAGGATGCACTGGCTTACAAGGTCAAGGTAAATATTGTTAGGCCAATGTATTCTCTTATACATAACAAAATGTGATAACTTGTTAACTATAATCCATGCATGCGCTGAAATCAATACTCTGGTGCTTGTGCAGCATTAAAGATCCTGCACCAGAACGTTCTCTTAAATATGCGAATCTTTATATATATATGGGAGAATCGCATATACAAGAGAATGCGAGGCAGATGCATGGTTTTCGCAAATTTCCAGGAAGTTCCAGTCATAACATAGTTGCAGAACACGAATTGCTGGACATTACGTTTCATGTACATACCTGATAGGCCTAACTCACAACACCTCCCCCAATGTGGCATCGTACAAACGCATCTTGTTCCGTTTATAGGTTGGTTGTTGAAACAAGGATAGCCCTGGTCATGGAAATAAAAATAAATGCATGCAAAACATCTCACTGAAAGTGAAATTGGTTTTAGAGTGAACTCTTATAACTAATGTGCGGAAACGATTACACATAAAATGTCTAGGCATTTAATACCGATAAAATCATATTTCGTGCATGTTTTTTTTCTTCATTTGATATGGTGGATTGAATTGCATTGGATATAAATGTATCCTGTATCGTTATAGATATTCGGGGATTGGAGCAAAAAAAAAACATTGTGTGAACTCGCCTCATTCACATGATCGAATCCCCGAATATCGAACTCAACAGAGTACGTGTATATCACCTGCATATCCAAATCAATACATCCAGGTGCGTTTAATAGATCCACAATATAATATGCAAAAATTGTCTCTTTTTATCTCAATCTGAAGATCGTTTAGTGGTTATTATTTATTAATAACATATTTATTTATGCGTCAAGTTTTTAAAAACTGTTTCATTTTAAAGTGATATGAAACACTCCGGTTCCGGTATGGTGACCAATCAGAAATGGAGAATAATCTTGTTCAAATTAGTATTTTTTACAAATAGTATATCAAAATTCACAGCACACACCGTCATTCTTATATATTAATTAAATGCAGTGACTCTCGGTGTCGAAATCGTTTACGTTAGTTTATCGCCGATAGATGCGTCCCGAATCCAGTAGTAAATATTTACAATTGAGCATACTTCAGGCGATATTTTCAATGGAGTTTTACGGCCGATTTGCTTCAAATTTTCGGCGATGTTAGTAGAATGTTATATTCCTTCAGTTGGCAAAGCCAACTTATCAACTTATCAGTTTCACGCACCCGAACAAGTACATAATATGTCTTTAATATTACGCAATATACTTGACACCTTCAATTAGGAGAACCCAGAAATATTGAGTCACATGATCAGAGTGCAATATCGTTACTCACAATTTCTGTGTCTATGTAGTCAATACTGGCATCGCTGGTCAACTGGTTGGCATACTCAGTCTCTGGTAGCCCACACTGCAACATGTCACATCTAAACTCTCCGTTAATTGGTATGTTCCCAAAATGAGCAGCCTTGCAAAAATCCATCCGTTTACAAGCAACCACACAATCAAGCCTCGAAGCGACGAGTGTTGAGGTGGTTACAGCTGTACATGATCTACAATGATGGCCCCTACACACACCGAACTGCCACGATGATCCACAGACAAGATAAAGCAGAGCCATCGCAGAGAATATCCCCAAGATAAGTGTATTCATTGTTTGATTGCTGGCAAATAAAGAAATGTGGATACTCTATCGAGCGTCTGAGATTGAGCTATTCGTCAACTGAAAAACTATTTTTTTTTCTTTTGAAAAGGACCAACAGCTTATTCGTTATGTTCAACAACAACAAACAAACGTACTGATCACTGGACAGTTTTACAATAGTGTTTGATTCATTTTTTGTTGGAGCCTTGCAACAATGGAACAACCAAGACAATTTACTTTGTAGATTGTACAGTTACCGCAGAAAACTGCTTGTTGCAATAGTCCACCAGCCCATTCGTTGTTCTCAACAACATCATGCAAAACGCGCTGACCAACAAGACAGTATTTCCTTTGATCGTTTGCTGAAGACTTTCAAGAATGGAACAACCAAGACTATTTAGATCCAGTGATCACCACCGTTTCACAACAGTCCAACAACTTATTTGTTGGCTTCGGTAATAACAGAAACAACACATTGTGACAACTAAGATCGTTATATGGCCATAGGAACGAGACCCATAATTAGAAACACCGCGCGTCTGAAATTGTGCTATTCCGACTGGTCACAAGGCAGGCGCGCTGGTTTCTATTTGTCTGTATTGTCTCAAACGTTTGTTGGAGTCATGGTCGATTTATATAATTACAATGTCTACCCCCAGATCCACGGAGAAGTATATGCGGAGTTAACAATTGAATTGAATTGTTTTCTGAGTGTCCCAATAACTTGATGTGTTCGTTATCTCCACCAACAGACGCATGAATGCGACCACAGAACGAATTAATAAACTGGAAGGTGGTGTACATGCATATTTGATGTGGTGAATGACGTTCCATTTGAACGTGTTGTACTTCCTCGATTCGCATCAATCGATGGGTGTGCTCTGGCGCTTGTGAAAATGTATGCTGCAAAAACTGTTCATTTCACAAACAATTGGACACACATGAAATATTAATGTGAAAACGATTATGTGTATCTAGTGTATCCTTGTATATATCCTTATGCATGTTATACACGCAACAATTGCTTTGTTTAATATGCGAAATTGTAAGACGATCGATGGGCCTGAATGTCTCGCATTTTTCAGTCGCCTTAATTGTTTTTTATATTCTTACTCATGTAATTCCCTGTCCTATGCGACACCAATAAAACCCTCAGCTGTATATGTTCTATACCAGAACATAATTAATTAAACACATTTATATTTTTTTCAAATTGTCGTCTCTTATTAAGAGTTTCCAAGTTTCCGTCGCCAAAAAAGCCCAAAATAAAGAACGTTGTAAATTATGATTTTCCCTGATTTTTTTCGACGTGTTACTGATGGGCAGTGATGGATGATTTGTATATTTTCTCGATCCCTGTTCGATAATCGATATAGAGTATCCCTAATCCCTAGAGTATCCATAATGAGTCGCAATTCTTTAAAAAAATATATTAACCGAGTGCACTAAATTCGGTTCGAGCGCCGGGCTTTAGCGAAGTTCGAATCGAATTTAGTGGACGATGTTAAAGGTACTCAATCCGATTCGATGGTCTACATATCTTCACATTCCAATAACAACATTTGTTTAAATGCCGCATAAGAATCGAGTAATCAACAGAATCAATCAAATTGCCCCAAACGTGTTAATTATCAACACATTGTTCAACGAAATCTGGCCGAATTGTCAATTAAGTACATTTCGAAAATCGATATCTTATCACCCTGAACTTTGATGAGTGGGTTCCTAGACTCGAATCAAATCATTTACCCCCCCCCCCCCCCACCCCCCACCAAACCAAAGAAATAGTAATTTGGGAGAGATAATTCGGATTATGCATCGTTTAACACATTTTGTATATATAAATTTGCGACGAATTTGAGATCCATGTTATCACATAATCACATTCTAGCAAGGAACAAAGATCTCGAAACGGCTGGGGTAAAAAATATTAATTTTTGTTTTCTTATCACAACCAAAGAGGAAGTAAAGGACACATCAAGAACAAATATAGTTTCATCTGTAATGTGTCTGTTTATGTTGACAAAAAATATTCAACCACCCTTATCACCATGTTTATATCACACTCAACACTAAATAACCTAACACAAATCCAATATCATAATTATATTCTAAACATGATAATAAAGTTCGGGCATCGACATCATTGAGTGTGCCGACAATACACGTGTGTCTTACTAAAAATATCAGACCGTGTTTAGGGGCTAATTGTGTGATAAATATACGAATGGTGGCGACTGCAAGTGCGTTTTCGTTTTCTTTTTTAGCTCAATACATGAGCTCCGAACATTTTTGACTAATTTGGTTTCAAATCGGACCCCGCATCTTTGAACTCCTTTTTCCTATACTGATCTAGTTTGAGTGATAATACGTTCAGGTATACACGTGTAGATAAATTCCGCGGGCTTATGTATTTGGATCTGTAATGGCGTGCTAAGCGGACACAGTGAGACAACCCACCATGGTCATGCTGCTGGATACACGATGAAGTAGTAATGTAGCGTGTACTTACTTACTAACACAATCTAGAGCTGCAGAGTCAGACCATGGGGGGGGGGGGGGGGGGCTATACACAGATTATTTCTAAATTTTGGACATAATATCGCCGTAAAAGTGAAAATATCATGGTGTTTAAAATTATGCACGGATAATATAATATCGACAATAAAAGTATTCTTTTCGAAGCGTCATACCAAGAACGCGAGGACACAAACTGAAGATACAGACACAAAATCGATGCTGTTTTCTGGTGCGAAAGATACGAAATTTACTAATTGCGTAAATATTATATCCAGTACGAAAAAATCCATACAATAACTTTTCACAGTCCTTCCATCTAAATACTTTATGTTAATATATTTTTGCAAAGCGTAAAAGTCATCGCGACTAATTTTTAATGGATGACGATGCCGCTGGACGATGGCGAACAACAACAGCAATCAATTTTCAACTCAAATTTGATGTACGCTTTGTGAGAAATTATTTGGTATTAATTAAGTAATGGTTAGAGCACGCGAATAGTTCTTTACCAGAATAAATCTCGTCTCCGACTCGATTTATTCTGGTAAAGAACTATTCGCGTGCTCTGACCTACTTAGAGCACAATTGACCACACATAATGCGATTATCTCGAAATACGCAATTGATCGTAAGTTGAACACGACGTACAATCCGTGCGCTGGCCGAGATGAACACAATGACCCGTTAGCCACACCAATCATCGTGATTACCCATGCAGTGATCGCCGTTGAATGTGAATAAATATGTCCGAAGCGACACGGATTAACGTGTGACGCGTTTTCACAAACCAAGTCACTCGCAGATGTGTTTGGAAAGTCAAATGTGGAAGTCGCATGATTGTGTCTTACTATTATTATATACATTGTATAAGTGGATCATGAATTCCGAAGAAGTCTGTCTCCCAGAATGATGACATGGAATTTGGACCTGTAACCAACAACCAACTACTTTTTGCCAAAGGTAATGCAGCACATCATTATTATGTGACAAACGTGTCGCCTTTTCAAGAAACTGTTTCGAAATTACTACCATAATAGTCCATTGGTTCCTCCAGATTCTCCAGATACAAGTTCTCTTGTTAGTTATATCGGATATGTGGAGCGCTATATAGTGAAGTGATGATTCTGTTGGATTATTGGATATATAACTATTTAGTGGTTCTAAATGTAAATGTTAATTCGTTTACTTTCATCGTTGGATTAGTGGTCCTGAGAATATTTTCGGAACTGGATTAGTTTTGTGGAATAATTATAATAAATGTAATTATTCTACTAGTTAATAAATAATTCAACCAATGCATGTGTTACTATTGCCACCCCCTGCGTTCGTCCTGTTGATGTATGTGTATATATTGTATTTTTGGTAAATCACACCCAATTCCCAAGGCTGACAAACTAATATTTCAGTGATATCCCATTGTTCGAGACGCGCCACTCTTAAGGGGATGGCAAAGTCTGTTTCATAAAAAATGTCTGGAAACGGGCTGACAAAATTGGTATTTTTCACATAAAAGTAGACAGAAATAGATATAACAACATAGAGATAATATATAGAGCATATATCGTTAAAGGAGGTGCCACGAATAGATGTGAGCTAAAAAGCTTTTTGTACCAGAAAAATGACTTTGAAACAGAGTATATCTGCAATATTATGTCATTGTTTTGGCATTCAAATGTGAAAAACTATAACTTCAACAGTATCATTAGGCAGCCCATTATGATAAGTGACATACCGTTAAGAGCCAAGGAGCTATGCTTTAGATTAATGTTCACTGTATCGTTTGCAAAATGTCCGCTAAAACGTGTCAGTTTTTCTTGGGAGCCAGTCGCCATATTTCAATTGTAAACACATGTTCATGACGTTGTTGTCATTTTTTAATTCGCGGCAGGTACATGAAAATCGACCAGAAAAGCAATCCGATCCTGCAATCGGGCAAGTTTATGATATGAAATCGATGCTTTCAGTTTATTTAAGTTGTTGGAATTAATTTAGTTGCTTGATTACCCACGATTTATGAAGTTTTGTGCTGTTTACAGATGGAAATGTTGATATTTTATTTTTAGAATTACCAGTCTATAGTCGAAAGCGAGATTACAAGATGTCGTATTAGTACGCAAATCACAGAAATAGAAAACTTACATGTTTCAGAATATTGTATTATTCTAAAATCAAATAGCCTATATAAAAACATATTTATGAATAGGAAAGTACCGTATTCCGACGAAATATGTCATATTTTACGACGGACTCCTTGTGCGAGTTCACTTCCGGTCAATTCTATTTTGGTGCACTGGGATCAACAACATTGTGGAGTAAAATACGTTTAATAACATTTGAATGTAAATTAATCGAGAAATTGTCGGTTATCAGGTACAATCATATTGCTTATAACCCATATCTATTGATGGGCATAATCAAAAGCTTGATCCCATGCGCGATTGTCTATACTGATCGATTTCCATTCGTAATCGTATTCTAGTATTGACGGATGGGTTTGTTTGTAATCATGGCCGCCCCGCCTCCATGGCATGCGTATCGGCTATGGCAAAATAATGTTAGGATATTATGGTCTCCCATACCAAGAAAAATAGTTCCTAAGAATGTAAACAATGCAAATGGAGGACATTTTGCCATTATTCAGGATGACAGTACTATTTTCACAGGCAGGGTATTTGGGAAAGTTCTTGTTTTTCCTCAAAATGATGTCTCCTTGTCTCTAGCCAGATTCTTATAGGACCATTTTGACTGTTCAGTTTGTACAAAAAGTTAACCATTGGAACTGGAGAAACGCCGTTTGGGGACATGATTTTTTGTCACTCTACCGCGAGTAAATTCTAACAGCTATAATTTCTCTACTAATGACAAGATCTTTGTTTATTATTGATTATTATGTGTGAAAAATATGAAGTTTATCCATTCTATGGCCGGTGAGTAATTATTGATCATCTGGAGGTAGGGTGCAATCCGCGGTGGCCATCTTGACCAGACTTTACCATCCCCTTAACAAACAAATCGCGCGGTCGTTTCAATGTAGCTTCAGTTATTATACAAGAGAACGTGCATCCTCCCACCCGCACTCCCCTTATACGCCGTCCCTATATATGTGCCTGCTTAGTATATTAGAGGTGCATACATATAGTAACGGCGTATAATGGCAGTGTTTTTGGGGGAAGCAGAGCGCTGTTCGTGCCCCTGTGGCCTCTGGTAATTGAAGCTACTTCGAAGCGACCGTGCGATTTGTCTGTTGTGAGTTGAGTGTGCATAACAATGGGGTAATCATTGAACTATTCATTCGCCAGCCTTGGGAATCGGTGTGCTTTACCAAAAATCAGGGAACGATTGCAACAATGGGATTGTGCTCTAAGGAATATTAATACAATAAAAACAATTATCGGTTAAAGTATCTAATAAATAGAACATATATGGTGTTTTGAGAGAATCCCATATTATTTCATTGTGACTAGCAGTGGAAGTAACAATTTTAATTTTAAACTCGCGACCTGCGGTTGCTCGTTGATAACTGATTCCACTGCTAGTCACTCATGAAATAATTATGGCATTCACTCAAAAAACATAAATGCAGGTATCCGCTATGTAGTCGGAATTCTTTTCGGACGGTCCAAAAAAAACTTTTAGCAGAAATGACGACTAGGAGTCCGTTTGTAAGACACTTGTGCTTGTCACTCGCAGTAAGGGGATTACGAGTCGCGTGTCCTGATTATTTGATACAGAAAGGAATTAAAGGATCGCAAACTTATTACTATAATTATGGTGTATTTGTGAGTTTTGTTGAAAATCCAAAACCGTAATCGGAACAAGAGATAGTGAAAAAACTACAACGAACAGAAAGAGCACACGTTCTGGTGACGTAGTACCATATTCGTAATAATTATATGTTGTCGTTCATTGTGCGAAAAGTGTATATACAGCAAGGAGAACATTCAGTTCCACGTGGAACCAAATTTGTTTTAATTTGGTTGTCCTGATGGGAGAACCAATGTGACCTGCTTTGGTTCTCTATCTGCCAGTGGGTCCCCGGATAGAACCAGAACATGGAATAAAATAGTTCCTTTGGGTTACCCATTTGGTTCATTAAATGACTACTAGGAAACATGACGAGAAAACTTACAAGGAACGTATGTCCCGTGACACTACGTGTAGGATATAAGCACCTTTGAAGTGTCTTTGTTTCTGAATGTTATATTAGTTCGTACATACGTTATACCGTTTAAATTTTATATCACACGATGTTGGTTCACCGAATGACCGCGAATATTGGCAGATGTTCTGATGACTGAATGAGATTTCGAATCATATTAATAAAACTATTGTTCCATACTTCCATCGTATTTGTGATATGAGCAATAGTGTTACCCTCCACCAGCAATCAAGTGATCATAATCCATACATATAAACTCTAAACAGTCTATAGTCATGTGTCCATTTGTGTTTCAAAGGAATTTCGCTTGAGTTAGTCCTCCCCATATCATAGTAACTCCTAAACGCGTGGACATTAAACGCGTGGACATTGTTAAGTTTTAGACTAGCTAGGACATTTAAGCTAGGCCGTGTTCCCACAAAAATTGAATTCGGTGGATTCATTGAAGAAACAAACTTAGAATATTGGTTCCAGATGGAACCAAAGGAGTGTGGAACCAAACAATTTGGTTCTATGTTGCTATTTGGTTCTCATGGTAACCAAAGTTGGAGCATTTTTCTTAGAGTGTATATATTGAGTCTAATTACATTTCGACAATCGCTGTTTGAATGACTTTTGAAATCGAAAGGAAAGCAAGTTAGTTATTAATTATCCACGTCTCTCTGTTGTGGTTGATATTACAACAATTAATCAATAACCGAAAACTATATGTTAACATGGTCGCTTCATCAGAAGGGCACACAAACAATAGGATAATCTATATGTTGGGTGTGACTATGCATGGATTCAAATTTGAAATCCTAAATGGCTGCTGGTGGCCAAATTATAAAACGAATATCGGGAAAAAAATCGATGATCCGATGAGAGATGTTACATGGAGGGTGTCGCTAAAGGGATACAGCAAAACCCTTTGAATTATATAAATGATTTGTTGTTAGATCCTCTTCACCCTCATCCATTCTAAAACATGTCATGAACATTTGTAAAAAATGTTATATATTATTTGAGGGTAGAAATAAATAGTTTAAACCAAATGAAATCGTTGATTGATATGGTGGACCCCCTCCCCCGATGGACGGATTGATGCCAAACCGTCAATAGCAATATATAACTTAAACATGACTGTAAAGTTGAGCTAAACATTCAAATGGATACGTGACCCCGACCTCAGGAAATGTTGTGAGTAATATTTTATATTTTGTATTGTATTCATTATATTTTTCTTCGTATTTGTTCGACAATGTAAAATTCCTATCTCATTTCTTTTGTCCCTCCATTTTTTTCTATGGACAAAAAAAAGTAATTCAAAATTTTAAGGGACAAAAAGAGTCATCTATATTATGTCGTTGCACAATCGTCTGGTTATGGACTCATGATTGAAACAAATTGAAACAAAATGGTCAAAACATCTGGTGTACACGGACACTTTATTGTCCGAGCAAACCGGTATAGTACACTTAACAAATACTTTGTCGCCAAAGAGTTGGGTTTAATTTGATAACATTCCAATATATGCATTTGCTATGTGGTGTAAAATACAATTAATAACCTTCTACAGTATAGTTTTAGTTCGGGTCGGTGTGTCACAGAGTCGGGTTGTCCTGAATCGATCGAACATAATCACATATTTAAATTAAGGCAATAATAAACCCTCATATATCTTAGTCGACTCCCCTCACATTCGCCTGAATATATATGTGTCCACAACCCCACATTATATTAAACCCTCATATATCTTAGTCGACTCCCCTCACAGTCGCCTGAATATACATGTGTCCACAACCCCACATTATAATAAACCCTCATATATCTTTGTCGACTCCCCTCACATACGCCTGAATATATATGTGTCCACAACCCCACATTATAATAAACCTTCATATATCTTAGTCGACTCCCCTCACAGTCTCATGAATATGTGTCCACAACCCCATATTATAATAAACCCTCATATATCTTAGTCGACTCCCCTCACAGTCGCATGAATATGTGTCCACAACCCCATATTATAATAAACCCTCATATATCTTTGTCGACTCCCCTCACATTCGCCTGAATATATATGTCCACAACCCCATATTATAATAAACCCTCATATATCTTTGTCGACTCACCTCACATTCGCCTGAATATATATGTGTCCACAACCCCACATTATAACAAGAGGTACGCTGTCACGTGGAATTTGCCCCCCGACCGTAGCAATTCGGATTAACACGCTGGTCATCCGTGTAATGAGGACCCGGATAAGTAACGACGGACGCGACTTCCGTGTGAAGAAATTGTCTCGGGCTGGTCAAGAAAAACGTTGAGTAAAGGCCTTTAAAATTAATCTACCTATGTTTTAGTGTGCCTAGTGTTTTGGAACAATATTAGTCTAAATCGGTGGGTGTTAAATTGATGTCAACGTGTCCACAATTAATGTATAAAGAGGAAAGTTGTTGCAAAACCCTGAAATTGCACGCAAATTGACCCAAAAAATAATGTTATCACGTGCAAATCTGAACAATTCATGACGTTGAGGTACCGCCGGGATCCCTGTCATTGAAATATAAGCAACACGACCACCGCCAAGCAACCAGTTTCCAACAATTCGAATAGTTAGCATTATCAACGAGTAACGAGGACCCGTTAGCATACCATGTAACGTTGGACGCGCTTCAGAAACTAACTCAAGTAATTTGCAGGATACCGACATATTTTTTCGCTACCGAACACAGGGTCGTGAATAAAAAAAAAATTGTATTGACTATCAAGTCCAGAAAACCGAATGGCAGAGTATAAAGAATTCCCTCCACCGAACATAGACCCAACTGTTCAATCGGGTTATGCCATTACACCCCCGGATAGCAATATAGTTCATCCGGAGGAGGACCTGATAAATTAACGCTACAATCCAGAGAAGTCGGGAGTGGCCGTAATAGTTCACAGTCCGACGACAGGTATACACACCTCTCCCGGGGCAAAATTTGCTATCAAAACTGGAAGTCAGTAGCGATGAGAAAAATACGGAGGCCCCTATATAATAATAAATAGTTTTTATATAGCGCTTTATCCCAGATGGCCCAGAGCGCTTACATTCCTACTAGTACCCTGCCCTCTATCACACGTGATAAACATACATCTATACACACCACATACCAACATACACATACATCAAAATAATTAAACAACATCTGAGGTAATATCCCCATAGTAAGCACAGAATAATTCACTCTTTAACAAAGTTTTGAATTCGGTCAGAGAGTTTGCAAATCTTTTGTCGTGTTTCAGTGAGTTCCAAACATTTGACGCATACGAATCAAATGCTCTATCGCCATAAGTTTTAACTTTTTTTGATGGAATATCCATTAGAGCTTGTGCCTTTGACCTCAGATTCGTAGTTTATCAAAATATTGAGGCAATACAGGGAGAATGCTTGAACTAGATTCTGATTTTTTATAACAGAATGACGCACATTTGTAGTCTATATGTGCAGTCACCCCACAAGTATACTTTGGCCAGTACGTACAAACATTTTGCATTATTGTTCAGCAACCGCTTGGCAGATTTAGCTGTTATTTGGTGTGGTGATAGAGCAGCATGGGGGGACAGCTACATGCATAGCGCGGGTTTCGTCCACCCATTTTCACCAGAGTTATGACCCTTTTTTTACTTCGAAAATTCAATTTTGTCCGTCCGTACAAATATTTTGCATTATTGTTCAGCAACCGCTGGGCAGATTTAGCTGATATTTGGTATGGTGATAGAGCAGCATGGGGGAACAGCTACATGCATAGCGCGGGTTTCGTCCACCCATCTTCACCAGAGTTATGGCCCTGTTTTTACTTAGAAAATTCAATTTTGTCCGTCCATACAAACATTTTGCATTATTGTTTACTGTTTAGCAACCGCTGGGCAGATTTAGCTGATATTTGGTATGGTGATACCGTCCATGCTTAATCACGCTGGTCATCCGTGTAACGAGGACCCGGATAAGTAACGACGGACGCGACTAGTCCCTCATGCTTTCCACGAGCGATGAGTTCAGGTAGGTAGACACATATCGTTATTATAATACCTTGTCGGTTTCAGGAGACGATTTTGTTGTATTATGATCGTTAACAATAGTTGGTTCTCCAATTACAACTTGTTATTTCATGCTGGATTAGATATTTTAGCATCACTTGTGACACTAAACTATGAGGTTTCGATTTATCGAAGAAAATATGTTCAAATAACTAATTAAAATTCAGAAATACGAAACCTTCTCCCTAATACATGTTGTCGTGTCGGATGATGTGTGTACCGTTCACATATATAACATACCGTAGAAATTTCAGGATTGCTATAGATGCAAGTAAAATGGACTTTTATTCGCGTTTCCAGCAACTTTGGTAGTAACGAGGACCCGTTGAATGTTATCTGGGAAAGTAACTGGACGCGAAAATTTGTAACGACGGACGCGTTTTTTTTTCTCAGAAATATTTACCTTCACATGATATGTCATGGGCACATATGGTCATGTTTTAAAAACAATAAAGGTAAAATATTTAGGATGTGTCCAATTAATAATCAGATATGTTTTTGCACAACATAATGGGAAATATACTATAACACACCGGGCGTATCCATATCGTCTCCGTTGGGGCGGGTGATGCATGTCGACCTGGATTTTTCCAACTGTATCCCCTTGAACCAAACCAAACACTCCGAAAAGTTATCAAAATTACATTTGCACCCCCCCCCATATATAAACAATAGCCATGAATGAGACTGCGCGTCTTGTTATTTATAAATTCGTATTTTTCATTTTCAGACGGAGAAATAATTGTGCCTACTGAATGCGATGTGACAGCCTAGCTTCCCCGGTGATCCCGCCGTCTGCGTGGTGCTGATAACCAGCAGTGCCACGAATGTGGGAAGAAATATAAAAACCTGCAATCATTAAGGCAACATTCACTTTCTCATATAAAAGACAAGCCAATGTCGTCGAGTGATGAATTCGGGGCTCACAGATCCGGCCACCACCATAATGTTCTCTACGAGAAGTGTGGTGTGATGTTATCCAGTATATCCGTGTCCAGACAACATTACAAAATACACAACGAAGCATTAAAACAATGTTGCCCGTTTGAAGGATGTTGAAAGACATTTATCAAACCAAATCTCTTCCAGTCACATATGAACCGACATACAAAAAAGCTATCCACATGTTTGCAGAGGGTGCAACAAAACCTTTAGTTCAAAGGACATCAGAAATCGACACAGCAAGGTTTGCACCGAGGAAGCCACACACACATGTACTACATGTAATATATTATTCGTGGATTCCGCAAGCACGAAGCATCAGTACATGTTCATGTGTATTCCCTGAGACTGAACTTGTGCCACTGATTGGCCAGTGACAGGTTCAGGTGGCCTGTGCCCATGAGTGTTCATGTGTATTCCTTGGACTGAACCTGTGTTACTGATTGGCCAGTGACAGGTTCAGGTGGCCTGTAGTGGGGAGGTGTCACAACCGGTACTGTTACTGGCTGTTGGACAACGCGAGTGGCATGTACTGCCCCTCTGTGTATCCCAGCTCCCTTGTATACCCATGAATACTTGTGGGGTGCGATCTTTTGTTTGAGTAAATTGTGGGGTGCAACCCACAACTGACGATTTTTTAAAGAGCGTATTTTTAAATGTTTATTTCAGATATATTACATATTCTGAGAAATATTATATTAACGAAATAACGGAGATGGTTTGTAAATAAAACAATTAGAAGAAAAGCATGTTAAATTCATCGCACCCACAAGTACTCTCTGGTTAGTGCGGACGGACGTACGGATTTATAAGTTGAAAAAAGGGCCATGAATCATCAGATCATACCCAAATTCACACTTGACATGTATTTCCACACAAATACGGGATTTGCAATCGTATCACCAAAGCTCACGCTATCATCTGGACGAAACCCGCGCTATACATGTACATGTAGCTGTTCCCCCATGCTGCTCTATCACCATACCAAATATCAGCTAAATCTGCCCAGCGGTTGCTGAACAATAATGCAAACTGTTTGTACGGACGGACGGGTTCAAGTCGGGGGCATAATAAACCCTCATATATCTTAGTCGACTCCCCTCGCAGTCGCTTGAATATATGTGTCCACAACCCCACATTATAATAAACCCTCATACATGTATATCTTAGTCGACTCCCCTCACATTCGCCTGAATATATGTGTCCACAACCCCACATTATAATAAACCCTCATATATCTTAGTCGACTCCCCTCGCAGTTGCCTGAATATATGTGTCTACAACCCCACATTATACTGAGGATTTGGGGTGGACCGGGATGATTTGGAAGGGCAGTATGCCCTCCTCTACAACCTGAAATTTTAGAGGGTCATGGGTATGGTTTTACATCAAATTGATGGTGGAAATGATCTAGTTGTTTGTGTTACTTTCTTTCGTCATTTTGTTGTGTTGCCGGATGCTCCTACTAATGCAAAGTTGCTGGCCGCGAAAACCTCTTCTGACTGTTTACGTGGTTTGACAACTCGTTCGCTGACTGCGTTGTCTTTTAATGAACTGTCCTTGCGCGCCTTGGCCCTACTGAGTACGTCATCGCATAATTTCGTCGCTTCCATTGTTAGAGGAAGGAGACATCAGAGCTGCTCTTGTGTGTTGTTGTTGTCGCTGGGGGACAATGGGCTGTGATGGCACGCCAATTTCTTTGGCGCTAGAGAGTTCCTCTCGGCGAAAGTGTATATTCTTCATGTAAGAATACACGCGAAACCACACACCCATCTACATATGTATTAGGGTTAGGGTAAGAGTTAGGGTTAGTGTATTCTTACACGAATTTGAAGGACATACCGGTGACAGGGACGTCCGGGTGACATCGGCGTCCCTGTCTCTGTTGGCATCGACGACGGCATGGGTGATGTGCGTCTCCCCTGGTCCGCCGACTCTGATATCAGGGCAGGATGAGCCATCTGGGCGTCTCTCAGATAGCTCCTGTCTGTGGGGCAGCGTCGGTGGTAGAGGGCTGGAGACAATCAGTCGTCGCGAACGAGTGGGAAGGGACAGCCGATCGATCAACAGCGGCTGCCTTCTTTCTCCACTCGGCCCTTCGAACAGCGTCCTCGTGAAGGGGTCTTCGTCTTCTTTCCAATGGTACCATCCCTGCACAGAACAGTCTGCCTCCGGTGATCACCAGCTGCTATAGTTCTGTACTCCAGAGATGCACGAAGCCCCCCCCTAGCCTGGTGAAGAGTCCAGCTAAGGGTACCCACAACGTGCAATCAGGGATGTGGCTAGAGGGGTGTGTGTGTGGGGGGGGGGTCTCACCCCCAGCAGAAAGCTATATGTTCAATAGTTGGAAATTTCATACCTGCCACAACGAAATTTCACACCAACAATAGGTTGAAAATGTTCTTGTAGTTTGATTATAAAACAATTTATTGGGGGAATTTATTGTTTTTCGACCAATATTTGCATACATGTATGTTCCTATTTTTGGTCAAAATTTTTGACAGAAATGGTCATCAGTTGGAAATTTTCCAACCTTAGGGGGGGAAAAGGTTGGAAATTTCCAACACTTGGAAAGCTTGTGTCCTGGTCTCTCCCCCGTGGCCAGTCAAAAACTTCTAGTTAATTTAAGAAAACAATATTGTCATACAATTGGTCAACATTGTCATTGGAATTGTCATCAGTTGGAAAATTTCCAACCTAAGTGGGGGTGTAGGGTTTGAAATTTCCAACAGTAGGAAGGCTTGAGGCTAGTCTAGATGTTAGGATTTTGCGATTTTCTTGTTCAGATTTCAAAATTTTCGCACACCGGGCCGAACCATGGTCGGCCCGGTGTGTCATTGCCCCATTCACATGGCCAATACAAAACTGCTAATTAGTTTAGCAAAACAATATTTTACTACATTTGGTCAAACTTGTAGACATAAATGGTCATCAGTTGAAGAATTTTCCAACCTGAGGGGGAGTATGAGGTTTGAAATTTCAAACACTAGGAAAGCTTCAGTTGAGGCCAGTCTTGATGCTAGGATTTGCGATTTTCTTGTATAGTTTTCAAAATTTTCTCACACCGGGCCGAACAACCATGGTCGGCCCGGTGTTTCCTGGTCTGTTGTCGGTAGCTGTGTGCATTTGTCTGGAATTAGATCACTAGTTGTTTTTTTTGGGGGGCAATTTTCAGGTTAAAATATCTTAATGTTCTCATACTGGGAAAATAGAAGCATGGCTTATGAATATATAGGAAATATTAGGCCTGAGCATGAGGTACAAGGGGGGGGGTGCAAATGGAAATATGCAAAAATTGGTACGATTCCGACTCAAGGGGGGGGGGGGGGGGGGGGTGCAAATAATTATGCAAAAAGTTGTGTCGGTGTGATTCCGACTCAAGGGGGGGGGGTGCAAATGGAATTATGCAAAAAGTTGTGTTGGTGTGATTGCGACTCAAGGGGGGTGCAGTTGGAAATTCCCAAGGTGGACACCCCCCCAGCGGAGACCTTCTAGCCACATCCCTGCGTGTAATCTGTACAAGGTGGCGACCAAGGCAGAGGGGATTAACTCCATAATCCTCTGTCATGTCCAAATCATCCACGCCGCATCACTCAGGCGGCTAAGTTCTTTGCAGAATGACCACATAACTCACAAGTGATCTGGGGCCCCAGTGAACCGCAGAGTTAATCTCAACTGGCGAAATCGCCACAACCCCACATCAGAGTAATATTAATTTTGTTTGATGTTTAAAAAGATCGATCTATCTTCTCCTTTACCCCACCATTTGTTGTTTTGATATCTTGAATACAAACAATCATCAAAAGTCGTCCTGTCCTGTCCTGTCCTGATGCTGCATTGAAGGTGCTAAACGAGCCATGGTGTTGTGTTGGAATGAAGAACGGGGTCCGCTCGAATCTCAACTGGCGAAATGGCCATAACCCCCACATCATTCAATACATCCCTTATATACATGCATGGCTTCAGCAATCAGCTGGCCTCCGTATTTCTCTAAGCATCGTGTCTGTAATTAATTTGCACATTTGCCCTTTTTGGTTGCGTGTTGTGTTTGTTGTTTTCTTTTTGTGGGTCTGGTCTAAAATAGGCTTGCCTGTTGCTCTGGACCCTGTGCCATGTATATTTAAAAGCACAAATAAATTATGTATACAAAACTGATATTTTGTGACGTTATGTGGGCATTCCCAAACTGACATATCACAATTGATAATCTATTGAAGTTAATATTTTGTATTTATGTCTGTTTATGTGTGATATAATTGAGATGAGGTATGAAATCAATAAGACACATATTGTATGGACATATAATTTATATGTTGAGAAATTTTATTGTAAATTCAATGATTGTACATGCAATACCCATTTGGCAAAAAAAGACTTAAATCACCAACGGTAAGTTTTTAATAGAATGTGGCTAGCTAGGCCTCTGATTAGTAAAATGACTGCTTAAATTATCTGTGAAAATATATTTCGGATTGTTTGTCAATTGCCACTGTGACACATTTTGATTGGATCCCAGAAAATTATAATCATGCAGACAAGAATGCGGACAGGCGGACGCATAGACATGTTGATTATAATAGTCTTTCGCAATTTTTCAGGGGTTAAAAAGGCACAAACTCCATCAAATATCATTGAACCATGACCACATTCAAACTTGAACTTCGTCTTCTCAAATGCGAACCAATAATCAATAATTATCAAGAAATTATGTTGGATGTTACTCAAGTTACCATGCGGACAACACAAAAACAATGATTTCTAAGTAAAAAAAGGGGTATAACTATATCAAATATTATCGGACCCGAGACAACATTCAAACTTGGCCTGCATTTTCAAAAATACGAACCCTGTACCATATATCAAGAAATTCTGTGGAATATTGCTCAAGTAATCATGCAGACAAGGATGCAGATGGACATGCTGATTATAATAGTCCAATGCATTTTTCGAGGAACAGAAAGGTGCAAACTTCGTCAAAAATCATTGGCCCATGACCACATTCAAACTTGACCTTTGTCTTCTCAAATGTGAACCACGTACCAATTATCAAGAAATTCTGTCGATTTTGTTAAAGTTACCAAATGAACAACACGAAAACAGCGATTTCTAAGTACAAAAAGCGGCATAACTCTGTCAAATATCATCGAACCATGACCACATTAAAACTTGGCATGTGCCTTCTCAAATGTGAACGACATATCAAATATAAAGAAATTCTGTTGAATTTTTTTCAAGTTACCAAACGGAAAACACAAAAACAATTATTTCTAAGTAAAACAAAAGGGGTAAAACAATCGAACATCATCGAACCATGACCACATTCAAACTTGGCCTGCGTCTTCTCAAATGTGAACCACGTACCAATATCAAGGAATTCTGTTGAATTTTGTTTAAGTTACCAGATGGACAACACGAAAACAGTGATTTTTAAGAGAAAAAAAAAAGGCATAACTCCATCCAAAATCATCGAACCATGACCACATTCGAACTTGGCCTGCGTTTTCTAAAATTTGAACCACATACCAAATATCAAGACATTCTGTTGAACTTTGTTGAAGTTACCATGCGGAAAACACGAAAACAGCGATTTCTAAGTTTTAAAAAGGGGCATAACTCCATCATAAATATCATTAGACCATGACCACATTATAATTTGGCCTGAGTCTTCTAAAATGGGAACCACACACCAAATATCAAGAAATTCAGTTGAATATTGCTCAAGTTATCATGCGGACAAGGATGTTGCCAGACGCATGGACGCACATACACATGCAAGGATGTGCTGATCATTGTGGTCCTCCGAAATTTTTCAGGGGACAATAATATCTTTCCGCTCAGGTAAATCCCATTCTCCTACTGTCTGCATAGTGTTGGCTGCTCATTTGGTTATTAGAAGATTCCTCTTTGCTAAAAGCTCAGTATGTTACATGTTTGACACAAAACTTCTAAACGAAATGAATGTGAAGGCGAAATGGTCACATGACTCACGAGACTTTCGTTGGTAATGGCAACACATGTTACCAAGCCTTGAAATAGGGTGTCTGTCATTTGCAGAATGAGGTCCCCAGAATGAGGTCCCCAGAGGGTGAATTTAGTGATGCTACCCCGCATAGTGGGCTAGCATCACCAAATTCACCCTCTGGGAACCTCATTCTGCTGAGGTGTAAGCAGAATGAGGTCCCCAGATGGTGAATTTGGTGATGCTAGCCCGCTATGCGGGGTAGCATCACTAAATTCACCCTCTGGGGACCTCATTCTGCAAATGACAGACACCCCATTTCAAGGCAACACATGTTACAAGTTACACGTATGTGTGACTAAACCTGTCTGTTAACCAAGTACTCCTAGCTATTGAAACTGTACCTTTGTGGAATGCAGTAAGTATATATAATTTAAAACAGTAGTTATTTTCCTTCTCAACTTAATGACAAAAAATAAGGACCATACATATATAAGCTCTCATGAATTACAAACCACTCACAATGCATTAGTTCACACAAATTTTCTGATTCCAAATTTGACCCATACATAATATTATTCCCTATAAATCATCTGGAATTAACATACAACAGCTATAGGGCAGTGTAAGCACTAAACGGTCCAAGTCTTGAAATAGTGTGTCTGATATTTTCAGACTGAGGTCCCCAGAGGGTGAATTTAGTTATGTTATGCTATTGGGAGCTAGCTTAACCAAATTCACCCTTTGTGAACCTCATTCTGCTTAGGCCTCAACTGCTGTGGGAGACATAGGATCAGATTGAAGTTCCCCAGTTGAACCTGCTTGATCAGTGGGCATTTTACCTTCTGCAAATTAGGGGACATAGAAACTAAACATAAGGTAACAGTAACTAAAAACAATGTTAATTTGAGACTATAGAAGATGAGGACTAAGCAGAATGAGGTCCCCAGAGTGTGAATGTGGTGATGCTAGCCCACTGTTGGGGATGGCATCACTAAATTCACCCTCTGGGGCCTCATTCTGCAAATGTCAGACACACTATTTCAAGGCTTGACTACACCCAAGTCATTGATATATAAACAATTCAACAAATGTGGACTGGAACCTTTTTAGCATTTAGCATTTCATAGGATTAATTTGTTGCCTATGTTTCAAACATTATCAGAAAAAATATGACTTGTTCCATGCCTAGACTGAAAACTATTGTTTCAGGAACAATATAGTTTTTCTTTCTGCAAATACAAATTTAAAAATAGAACAAGTAATATCATGATATAAACTTTCTCTTGATATATAAAAGAATAACAGAAAAGAAAGCTACTTTCAAACATGATGCTTAATTTGTTATTGAAAAAAATAACAATATAATTTTTTATGTGTCTCTCTAAAACATCAAAACTATATGAAATAAAAGCATAGAAAATTCAATATCAAACAAAATGGCATCTTTCTTGTAGCACTTCTATGATCGAACCCTTATAAAAAAGCACCTTGGTAAACCGAGATACATGTACCATGGGATTTTGGCCCAAACCGCAGTATTACCCAGGTTTCCCATAGTAAACAGTGGTACATAACAAACAAAACTATGATTGACCATGGTGCACATCTGAGGTCAAAAACCATGCATCATGGTATTAAACCATGGTTTTGTTTGTTTTACTGTTGTAAACATTGGTAATACCATGGTATTTGGGCCAAAATCCCATGGTAAACCATGGTAAATTTATCGTGGTTTACCAAGATGTTTTTTTTTGTAAGGGAAACATATTATTTTTAATACACCAGAACCTAAATCAAAAGTAAAATAGGTTTCGTACAAATTAGACTCGAGCCATGAATAGATATTGAAATATTTAGAACAATATTTAGCTTTGAATCTCTGCATAAAGTGATAACATGCACTCTCCATATTAAATAATTTCTCAGTTGCATACATGCTCAACATGTAAGTATGATTGGATCCCAAGCAGTGTAAATTAATATGGGATTTATTAATCAAAAATATTCTGTTGAATATGTCTAGCAATTAACCTTTTCCATAATTTTTCAGCATCTGTTTAATTAGCACCCCAAGCACTGCCCCAAATAACAGGAACCAGCCCGGAGGGAAACCGACGTGAGTGACTTTTTTCCCCTATTTACTCCCTAATTCAACAGGTGAAGTGGAAAAATACAAAGTTGACAGACAAAAATTGGCAAAATGCCTCTAATATATTTTTAATACTAAAGTTTTTAAAATAAGTTTTTTTTCTGTAGAATATAAAAATCAAGGAGGGGTGAAAGCACATATTTTTACGCAGTAATAAAAAAATTGCACTCGCACACATGTTTTCATTGTTTTTCAAACAACAATCATAGCTCAACTTATATTAAGTTTTAAAATACAGTAATATTCAGACAATTTGTTAAGTTATTAGCTTTAACCCTTTGAGTGCCAGGTCGATTTTTGTATCAACCCATATACCCTGTGCCAATGCATTCTCTTGTATATGCGAGTCGACCATAGGTCGCCTCGCATATATAAGAGAATGCATTGGCCTAACCATTTCTTTTTTAATTTTTTTACAATTTTAATAATTTATTCTTATATTCTTTAACAGACTTATTTTGTAGGTTTAGGGCCGATGAGATCGGCCCCTGGCACTCAAAGGGTTAATTTAGCTATCAGTGACATGAGGTGAATACAAAGGCTTCATATTTGAACCATTGTTTCTGAGTTTCTGTTGGCATTATAAACAATTCTTAACTAAACTTTACAGAGACTGCAGATTGTCTTAAATTTTTGAACACACGCTTCACCCTAGATGAAGACATTGTGTGACAGGAAGAAATCACCTCACACTGAAATTCATCTATAGTCAGGGTCGGCGCTGAATCAAAATTTTCTCTTGCCAAAATATTTGCCAAATGAATTTTGTTTTGCCAAATTCCAAAAGTACTTGCCAGATAGATTTGAGAGTCTAATTTCAGCTCATTTTGGAATATTTAGGAACAATTCTGATTGTAAGCTAAAATCAAATTACAAGTCTCGGTCATCAAAGCATACATATTATTTTGACTGTATCAGTGTTGGAGATAAAAAGCAACTAATTAATCAGTTATTATTCAACAGATACACCTATTGTCTTTTATCCTTGGTCATAAAACACCAACCATCATAAATATGTAGAATACAATGTCGCCATTAAAATGCATTGTTACAATTATTTAGATTTATTGGTGACTTTCAAAGGCATGTAAAAATAATTACGAACACAATTGCCAATATATTTGCCAAATTAATTTTTATTTTGCCAAATGAAATTATTTTTTGTCATTGGCAAATTTGGCAAGTGGCAGCATGAATCCTGGCTCTAGGCTGGTCTCTGCTAAGTTGCCCACAAAAATCAATAACAACAAAGGTACTTCTGGTATCCACGGCAACTGATCTCTGCACGAACTCATTCGCATCTGTCTGGATGCATATACTGGTCAAGAGTAGTTCCCAGTTTGGATTTCAAGTCATCAGTTGAAGATGTTAACTTGACAATGACTTCCTGAAAAATAGACAGAAATTTGTAATGAAGAAAAACGTGCAATGACAGTATAGATATATCGGATATGTGGAGGTACTGACTCAGTTAGTATGGGCGTTCATTGCTTCAAATATGCTTGCTTCATGAACAAATTCTTATTTTTTATATAGATCTGTTTTAGATTAACCCTTTACCCAACAAACCGGCCAAAAACGCCCAAATAAAGCTTCAACAGCCTAAAATATCTTCGGTCTGTCTCAATAACACCATACAAATATGGATATCATTGGAACCGGTTCATTGACCACATTGTGATGGTTACAGTTATGCCCTGTGCCAATGCATTCTCTTATATATGCGAGGCGACCTATGGTCGACTCGCATATATAAGAGAATGCATTGGCACAGGGCCGTTCTGTTGGGTAAAGGGTTAATAAAAGGTCGCCGACCAAAATTTCCCACAAGAAGGTGGCATGTTTGAAGGATGTATGGGTTTCAGATCCCTATGCTATAAACTGTAGGAGGAATTGATTACACCAATATGTTACAAAGTGCATATTCACTAAATATGTTACAGATCTTCAATGTGCCGAGAAAGGGTCAATAACTCTAAAATAAAGTGTGCCGGTTCCCATGCTGGTTGACAAATGCGCCAAGTTTATAAAAACAATTTCACTGGAAAATGACGGAATACAGGCTTGGACAAAATATGCGTCCCAGGATGTACGATTCTATGTCGAAGAATGGCAATAACTCTGCAAAATGATTCCAACTGAACTCAAAATCACAGGTGCACAGGTTCCCATCCTGGTTGATACATGTGCCAAGTTAAAAAGATTTTGACTGAAACATGATGAAATGCAGGCTCGGACAAAGTTCTGGCTATGCGGCTCGACACACGGATGGAAGCCCCCACACATGGACGAGGGTCATTACTATAGTTCTCCGACAGAATTTCTGGGGACAAAAGATTTATTTACAGTTTATATATGACACCATCACGCACAGATGATATGAATTGTTGGTAGTTTTAACACTTGTGACACTTCTGGTTGAATGCAAATATCTCGTTCAAATAAATAATTATAGTTCTATGTGCAATCATATTATTTCAGCTTGGTCATACTTTGAGTTCAATCACTCTTTATTATCTACAGCATTTGTGAAGTAATGCACCCCAATCCCTTACCTTATTCAAGGGACGTATACTGCATATGGGGAATAGTATATTATACAAGTGACGGATCTTAACTCAGGGATGACTAGACAACAATATGAACTCTATTTGCCCCGACATTCCACAGGCCGTCTGACCTGCAGGCGCGACCTGTGAGTTATGCAAAAGCCAGTCTGGTGTAACTACATCAGGTCAGGTCTCAGTCAAACGTCGGTCAGATAGAACAAAGAAATACCTAATGACCACCAAGTCATTAGGGATATATAATTACCCTTCATTAATCTACTCTTCATCTAGTCTTAGCTCATCTTTATGATTTGACATATGTCAGTCGGCTCGCTAATTATTAAGCGACGCCTTCTGTCTTTCCATGGCATCCAAGATTGACTCATTATTATGTATTGCTGCTTACTACATTGATGTTAGACGTGAATAAAATTTATACAAAGAACTGACTTCATTCCTTCACACATTTTGTAAAACAAAAGCATGGACGCTCTTTATAAGAGGTGACGGGAGCATGGACGATCTTTATCAGAGATGATCACTGAAATTTTTGCCAGCCTGACAAACTTTTTTAATTTACGCTAAAACTGTACGCCCTTTTGAAAGTCAATATCTGACCATCAGAGCATCCTATTAATTTTCTCCAGCGCATGATCTGATCATTTTCTGGTACAAAAAATGTTCTAATGGTAGTTTTACAGTGCTAAATCTGACTTTTGTAAAGTGAGGGTAAAATTGTCCAGAAAAACTGCTCAATATTTATCAATTTCAATTTTCCTACATGCTCAAGATTTTTATGTACAAGTTTATAGTACCTGTGACAATTCAGCAGCTTTAATATTCGCCTCAACTTGCTCTGGTGTCCTTGCACCGACAATACAAATAGGGACACCTGGTTGTTGTCGAACCCATGATATCGCAGCTGAAGTCGACGTGATATCGGCATCAACAGATATCTCTTGGATCTTCTTCAGAGCCTATAGTTAATAAATAGATGTAGTAGGTAATCTACAATTTTAATTCACACATTCAGCTTGTGAACAAGTAAATCCAATTTCGCCAGTGCTGATTGTTCAGTCCCCGGGTGTGGCTGTCGTAAGATAATAATATAGTTAATATTAAATAGTAATATAGTTTAGAGCCATGTTTCCACAAAATTGTGCTCACAGGCTTTACAAATATGTTCATGTTCATTATTTATATTTGCAATTTACCTTTAAGCCAAAAACAAAAGGTTTTGGTTCTCAGGCCCCGCCGCATTCAATTTTAAAAACATGTCCATAGCAGATATGTGTTGAATAATAGTGTGCATTGAGCTCTAACATGTAATGTGTTAAAAAGTGACTTGCAGGCTTACAACATGAAGTTAATGACTACAATTAAGAAAATGATTAGCTGATCCTCATGCTCTTCTTACAATTAGTCATTGTGAACTAACTTACACTAATTGTAACTTTATACAATTGAAAGGCACAGAACTAAATTCAGGATCACACATTAGAATGGGGAGGTATCAGTTTTTAGACAACAACAATAGTAGTTAATGTCAGGGGCATTATATAATGTTAGGTAATCCCAGTCATACACTGGTAGTACAATGTCATTTTTGTATAAGATTAAATAAGTTTATATGCATAACAGTTCCCCCTACATTTCTGGTTATTACTAGACAGAGGAAGGTATCTTTGTCCATGCTTACTATGTGCAGAAAAAAATAAAAAATAAAAAATAAAACCCTCCCTCCCTCATTGATTTGAAGAAAAAAAATTGCCCGAGAACCAAAACCCTTTTTTGTTTTGGCCTTACAATTACATTTTAAATGTTTAAAAACTCTTTCAAATAGTTGAGTTTTGAGTCAAGATTTAAATTCATCAAATGGTATAAATAGATCTCTTAAACTATCTGGGAGATGATTCCACAAGAATGGACTAGATATGGTGAATGAACGATCCCCACCTGTAGCCGGACCGCCTTTATAGATATGGTGAATGAACGATCCCCACCTGTAGCCGGACCGCCTTTATAGATATGGTGAATGAACGATCCCCACCTGTAGCCGGACCGCCTTTATAGATATGGTGAATGACCGATCCCCACCTGTAGCCGGACCGCCTTTAGGTAATTACATGTTGCTAACCTCAGACCAGATTTTACCAGGGACATAACACACAAGAATATCAGACAGGTACATGTACTTGGGGGCTAGGCCATTCATACATTGTTGCAGGGTATAAATACAAAACTCTATGTTGCCTTACATCAAAGACTTCTTAAACTTAAATACGAAACTATATGTTGCCTTCCTTACCTCAAAGACTTCATCTTCAAATCCATCCCTCCCATGCCGAGCAGCAGAACAACTGAAAGTATCGAACAAGATTATTAGTTAAGATATGGAACCAATTTTAGACAATTTTATCTTATTTTTTTTATCCAATTAAACCAAATGCATCGCTATGTGGACAATTTACATAGCAGATAAATTTTTCATGAATATGAGAATTGCAAAATTTGTGTTAAGAGTGAAGGGTTCTTGATAAAGAGTGAGGTTTTTGCTCATAAATAACCTTTCTATACTAAATGGTTTCTTCCATTCAGTTACAAAAGCATACATAGGAAGGGTCTATTATTCACTGGAGGCATGGTCAGGTAATTAATATAAGCAGACGACAGACAATAGAAAATGCAGAATGAGTCCTATTTATTGGAGGGACATGTTCAGATAATAAGTTCAACAAATGACTATCTGAACATTTTCTATAGCATAACTAAGCATGAGAATTTAGTATAGAAAGGTTAATTTATATAACCCTCCCACATGGAACCTCACACGGACCCGAGCAGATGACAGTTGTCAGTGCAGTGTTCTCTCTGTCTGGGGCTCCATAAGGGATAACTACTCATCAATGAAAATTTAGTATATATAGAAAGGTTAATTTATATAATACTCCCATATGGAGCCTCACACGGACCCGAGCAGACGACAGTTGTCAGTGCAGTGTTCTCTCTGTCTGGGGCTTCACAAGGGATAACTACTCATGAGTATTTAGTATATAAAGGGTTATGACAGAATGCTGCTGCTGAAAATACCAGATTCTCAGCACAGGTTGCCTGGTGTGACAGTCCCACCACGAGGTTTGTATCTATCAGACCTGTATTGAGCGTAGACTTACTTGCGATCAAAATTCATCAAAATCCCCTGTGCATAAGATAATTCCACATAACCATTTCTTTAGACCATATTCACAACTTTAATTTGATGTATCTGCCGCATCAATACGTGGAGGATCACAGAAGATATACAGCTATGCTCTAATTAATCGACCCCTTTAACGAGGTTATGTGCCGGTCATGACCGCGGTCATGCAGTAGTACACCGCGGTCATGTGGTAGTACACCGTGGTCATGCGGTAGTACACCGCGGTCATGCGGTAGTACGCCGCCCATTCGCGGTCATGTTGGAAATCCACCGAGGTAATCTAGTCCATTACCGGCGTACACCGCATATATCGACTCGCATATATACCGGGTAAGAGATGCATTGGCACTATATATGAATTTGTGCACACTTTCGAAACGTGACAAACCCTTGAACAGATTCCCATCAAATAAAGCATAGCAGAATTCCACTTGTCAGAATGATTCACCATGTGTGGTCTTGTCTGTGTGACCTCAGCAGACTAAATTATGCAGTGCTACTGTGCTATATTTGATGGGAATCTGTTCAAGAGTTTGTCCAATCTCGAAAGTGTGCACCTATTCATATATATCATTGGTGATCTTCAACATATCGATGAGGGAGATCCATCAAATTAAAGGTGCGAATATGGTTTAAAGTAATGGGTTGTGGCATTATCTCATGCAAGCAAATTTTGATGAATTTTGTTCGCAAGCGAGTCTGTGCTCAATATTGGTCCAATAGATACAAACCTTGTATTAAGGTATTAAGGTGGATACTCATGGTGGGGTTGTCGCACCAGTTGACCTGTTCTTCTCAGTTTACAAGTTGGCTACACCACTTCAGGGACCAGCATAGAGGTTTCAAATTGAGAGAAATCACAGTGACTTATTCACTTCTCCCTGTTTGGTTATTAGGGAGAAGTGAACTGTTATCAGGGAGAAGTAACTATGGTTGAAGTTCAATTTACAACCAAACATCACTCTTCTATGATCCAATAAGAATTATGCAAGAGCACATATATAAAACCAGTAAAGTGAGTATAAAAGCAACATTATAATCAGGGGGGGTGGAAAAAAGTTTTTTCCGGGAACGTATGCCGGGCTGGGTGGGTGGTCGATAGGACCAACAAACAATTTTTTCCGCAACTCAAAAATATTTTTCCTGCAAGTCTTTTTGACTGTTTTTGCAATGAGTTTGGCTTAAAAACACATCTATTTGTCAATATTAACATAAATTACAAATTTCATGATGATCAGACAAACAGTATAGCCTGTAGCCCATGCTAATGGATTGAAATTTGAAATCCAAGATGGCTGCTGGCAGCCATGTTTTTTTTGACCGAATTACCCCAAAATGACTTGTTCCTATTTACATGTCAATGTTAACATCCATGACTAATAGTATGCACAGAAATTCATATACAGCTGTTTACAGTGAATTTCCCCCCGCAAATCTCTGTTTTAGTGTTAAAAGGGGGGTGGGTGTCCAAAAATGATCAGAAAAAACTGCCGAAAACGGGAAAAAAAAATTGGACGCGGGGCTGGGTGGGTCCCAACGAGGGTCGAAAGTCAAAATACAGCATACGTGCCTGGTAATTTTTTCCGACTCCCCCCTGTTATAATAAGTAATAAAAGGCCGCTTGGCTACAGAGTCCCCCCCCCCCCCCCCCCCCCCCCCCGACAGGGTGGCTTCATTTGCAGCGAAGGCATTGTAGAACTATATTATATGGAATAAATACTTGCAATGTCTTATAACTGAGCTACATGCAGATAACCAAATGTGATAAAACTCTTAACGACATATTATGTACTTGATCGGGTGCCTGAAACTGATCAGTTAGAACTTGAGGAATGTAGCATTCTACCAACATCACCGAAAGTCTCAAGCAAATAGACCGTACCAGTCCATAGAAAACATCGTCTGAACTATGCTAAATTGTAAAAAATAACTACTTTGAACAATATTATTCTCCATTTCTATTTAATAACCCTACCGGAGTGTTTCACATCACTTTAAAAGTTTAAATATAACCTCAAAATGACACAATATCCATAATATTCTAAGAAAACAGGTTCAAACAAAGATGCATCCCAGGAATGAGGATGTACGGTTCTATGTTGAAAAAGGGCAATAACTCCTCCAACATTAGTCCGACCAAACTCAAAATTGCATGTACGAAGGTTCCCATTGATCAAAAAATGACAGAATACAGGCTCAGACAAAGTTCCTGACGGACTGACGCACACACACACCGACGAAGGTCAATACTATAGTCCTCCGATGGAATGTCGGGGGACAAATATACCTCAAACATACAGTTGCCATCATATGCATACAAGTATATGAGAGTAGTCTTTAGATTAGTGAGAGAGAAGTCACTTCTTCACCAGGACACAAATAAGGAGAAGTGGCACTTTTTAGGAGGGAGAAGATGTCTCCGATGTCCCTGCAACATTTGGTCAAAATAGTTGTACAGTAATGCCCTAAATAATCGACTCATTAACCACAGCAGAATTATGGGTAATTTTTCAGGATTTAGTCGGAAATATGGCTTGTTGCCATTCATCAGAAAGCTCTCACTGAGAGCTTTCCGATGAATGGCAACAAGCCATATTTCCGATGACTCACTGAGAGCTTTCCGATGAATGGCAACATACCATATTTCCGATGACTCACTGAGAGCTTTCCGATGAATGGCAACAAGCCATATTTCCGATGACTCACTGAGAGCTTTCCGATGAATGGCAACAAGCCATATTTCCGATGACTCACTGAGAGCTTTCCGATGAATAGCAACATGCCATATTTCCGACTAAATCCTGATAAATTATCCATAATTCTGCTGTGGTTTATGGCATTACTATATACCACTCACTAGTCCACTACTGGTTAATGTACCTTTTTTGAGCAAACAATTTGGTCCGTTTTCTGCCAAGTGGAATATCTTCCACCGTTTTGTAGTTGCCACTAAGAAGTCCTTGCTGCAGGGGAGAGTATCCCATCATGCTAATGTTATTCTGCCGACACAATGGCAACACTTCCTGTTCTGGAGATCGCCATAGCAAATTATAGCTCTCCTGTAATGAAAATTAAAGAATAAGGTCCCCAGAGGGTGAAATTAGTGATGCTAACCGGGAATGGGCTAGCATCACTAAATTCATCCTCTGGGGATCTTATTCTGCTTAGGATTCATCTTCTCTGGAAAGTATCTTTATTATCAAATTACCAAGTGTTTTAGTTACTTTCTCTATATCCCCAAATTTTTGCAGACTATACAATTACCATGATGCCTTACTATATGCATGGATAACTGGTCTGTCAAAAATATTCGAATGGTGAAGAAATGCTTATACATGTATACCAAATAGGAATTATGGGTACTTCACGTGAGAAGTTTAATGATGTATGATGACGTATATATTCTAAATATATCAACGTATGAAATTAGAAGTTCCAATATAGTGTAAAATGACGTAAAATTCTAAATATATCTCCAGGCTCAGTAATAACATATTTTGGTACGAAAATAGCCCATTGCATAATCGAGGTTCCCAATGGGTGCACATCACAATATTCACCATCTGGGAACATCTAGGTCTAGGTCTCCCATAGCAGATGAGGCCATGCAGAATGAGGTCCCCAGATGGTGAATTTGGTGATGGTAGCCAGCTGTGATGGGTAGCGTCACTATATTCACCCTCTGGGGACCTCATTCTGCTAATATCAGGCACCACATTCTCAGGCCTCCATCTGATATCCATGTCATAAAATAAGATCTCGGTTTCCAAACTTTCCAGTTGTATGAATTTTCCAACATGACACATGCTATTGTTGGTCTAAAACAACAAACTTACCACTAAATACTTGTTGGAAGATCAAACAATGAGATCAATTTCAACATATATGTTCATGTATACATCTGCTGTAAAATTTCCAACTAATTTTGTGTCAGGCATGAAATTTGCGAATGTTGAAAATTTTGACTCCTCCCCCAACTTTTTCAAGCAATCAGAATGCGTGTTTTAATGACATTCTATTAACCCTTACATGATGGGAGCTGCGCTGGTGCAGCATTAAGACACTGTACCAGTGCATTCTCTTATATACTGTATGTGAGTCTCCAATAGAGAGCCTCACATATGTAAGATAATGCAGTTTCTTACAAAATCAAGGTAAATATTGATAGGCCAATGCATTCTCGTATATATATGCAAGGTGCCATCTCGCATATATAACTGCAGGAAGCTTCATTCATGAAAGGGTTAAATTTGAATTACATATATACTTAACCTGAATTGTTACAGGTTTCGCTCCACCGTCGAGGAAGTTTTTTATGTTCTTGGGTCCAAAGTTTGATATGCCGTAATATCGAATTCTTCCTTTAGAAATCTGTCTATTCAGCTCGTCTATTGTTTCTTTTGTATCTTTGATGAAAACAGGGTAGTGTATCTGATAAAACATACAAGATTCACATATAAAATATCAGGGATGGGGTAATTGTAATCTGTAATTGACTATAATTATTAATAATTTGTTCTCAAGTACATGTAATTGAAAGTAATTAATCACACAAAAAATATACAGTAATGCCCTAAATAATCAACTCCTTAACCACAGCGGAATTATGGGTAATTTTTCAGGATTTAGTCGGAAATATGGCTTGTTGCCATTCATCGGAAAGCTCTCAGTAACCACAGCAGAATTATGAGTAATTTTTCAGGATTTATCGGAAATATGATTTGTTGCCATTCATCGGAAAGCTCTCAGTGAGAGCTTTCCGATGAATGGTAACAAGCCATATTTCCGACTAAATCCTGAAAAATTACTCATAATTCTGGTGTGGTTAAGGAGTCGATTATTTAGGGCATTATGGTACAATTACCTCCATTTACTTCCAAAATAATTATGCTTATCATTTAAAAGATGGATTATCTCTTCATATCAAAATTTTGAAATAGTTTTGTGATTATAAGTTAATAAATATGAATTGAAGACCCATGTCCGGAAATGCTTCTATCAATTAATATTTATGTTATTTTGAATATTTTATTATAAAATGAGATGATTGAGTGGGACACTTTATTGTTCTATTTATAGAACAGACCATTCAGGCGATACCATACAGGGATGGAGATTATTAGGGTGTACCATAGCTATGCTCTGAACATCAAATGTCCCAGATTGAATTGATTGGTTGTATTGTTTTATTACATAGTTATAAGCGATAATGAGTATAATTAAGATTTATATGTGACAAATTACACAGTTAAATTTCAGGTCTCTGTTAACAGTAACCATTATTGTTCATTAGCTAAACAACCACACGTATTTAGACCAAAAATATTTTAAATATAATCAATATTCATCGATAGAAGCATTTCCAGACAGGGGTCTTCGATTCCTATCTAATATTTTATACCCCGCTAACTAAATAACACATGTTTACAAAGAGATAGATAATCTTTAAAGATAACCATAATAAACTAGTTTAGTATAATTTTACATTTATTGGTGAGGTTTCATGCAGTTATGCACCAAAATACCAGCGGATGTGCATGGCAAAAGTGTGCCAAAATTAGAATGGAAACAGTTACAATAATATAGGAACTGTTGTTTGCTAAAGCTCCGGGCTTGGGATCGGCTGATTCACGTTTCTTGTTTTTTACTTTGTCGATTAGGAAAAAGATAAAGAGTGTACGTGTCATTCTTTGTCCCAAATAAGGTGCCATTTATGTTCGGTAATGTGACTCTTGTGTGGCTATCAAAAGGTGACATCGGGCAGAGTCAGGACCCAGCCTATGTTAACCGGAGAACCGAAATACATATGGGGTACCTATGCCAAAATTCATCATAATCGGTACAGAAATGTGGATGCCTATTAAGGAAAACATATGGAGAGAGATATACACACACACATTTGCTGTCCGGAAAAGGTGCACAATAAAGAATGTTTGATTCTTTGTCCTGATAAGATCATAGATAAAGAGCGAATGTTTCATTTCTGTCCCATAGGGTGGTTGTTTAGCTAATGAACAATAGTGGTTAATGTTAACAGAGACCAGAAATTTTATTGCATAATTCTGTCACAATAAACGTTAATTAGACTCATCTGTGACATTTGACGTTTGAATCATTGCTATGGGAACACCTTAATCTACTATATATTGCTATATGGTATCGCCTGAATGGTCTGTTCTAAAAATAAAACAATAAAGTGTCCCACTTAATCATCTCATTTTATAATAAAATATTTGAAATAAAATCAATATTAATTGATAGAAGTGTTTCCAGGCAGGGATTTCCAACTCATACATATTAGTTCATACACAGGAAACTATCTAAAAAAAATTATTTAAAGAGATAATCCATCTTTATTTGATTGAAAATGTACCCACAAAGTCATAAAATATTTTTAAATATTTTCGTCAAAATAATGCTTAAGTTTACAAATTCTTCCTTGAATAGAACACAAAACTAAAATATAACTTAACCTCTTTGCTGCTAAATGACGTTATGACGTCGAGTGCTGGGCTGTTGACGTTATTACCATTTTCCAATGGGAAACTATAACGGGAAAACAACAAGAACCATACAACTGACTCAGTTGAAAAGCTATTATTGTTCACAATTGTGGAACATCATACACTGTTTGAAACTTCGAGATACAGTTATTCCGATGCACCAATCTCTGAGTTCCAGTTATGTATAATGACCTGCTGCTAGAGTGCTGAAGTAAGTCCGTAGGTACTACGAACCATTTAGCACACGGCGTGCACTTTTACGTCCATAATCTTTACGGACCCCATTGCAGTGAAGAGGTTAAAGCACAGAACTCAAAAATGATTTAAAGCACTAAACTTTATAACCACGTACATGTAATAGCATAGCAACAAAAGCACAATGAAACAGCATAAAGTAATTGTGGATGAAACAGAGCGGGTATGATTTCATGAGTGGGTATTGCTGGCTTTATCTTATGCCAGCAGATACACCAAATTGTTGAAAATTCATAAAGGTTTGCGAGAATCAAAAGATTCTCGTCAGATTTTAAGCACTGTACCATCTGTGCCACTTTTGTCTAAACTAACCTGCAGAATATCTATGTAATCTGTTTGTAGCTTGCCAAGTGCCTTTGTTACAGCCTCATCTATTTGCTCTGCAGAATAAGGGGGCGTGTTCACTCCTTCTCTGTAACCATATTTGGTAGCAATGACAGCATCTCGCCTACGACCTTTCAGACATTCCCCGAGTGTTTCTTCAGAGCCTGCATATCCCTGTAAATTTGATTTCTCTCAAATAATACTAAAGCAATAATACATGTTCATATTATCCTAGTCCTTGTTTATGAACCCATCTTTCTCCTTTTAGCTTGGTTTATATAAAGGATAAATAATCTCAAATAATGCTAAAGCAATAATAAATGTAACAATTTATGAGCCTATATATAAACCTTGTAAATTATGAACCCATCTTGTAAAAAAAAAATGAAGCATGTTTTTGCTTGGTTTCAGATCATTGTGATTAAAATATGAAGTTTGTTAGCATATAGCCATACGGGAGACCAAATTTTAGGAGGGGCTGAGACATTTCGTCTGAATTTCTTTACATGATATACAATGTACTCATAGTTGTAACTCAGTTTTTGTAGAATATACCTTGTATATACATGTACACATAAATATAACAAAATAGATTCAAATTAACATTAAATATGTATAATTCGGGCAGAAATGTGAAAAATACTGCAATTTGCCACAATTTACCCCTGAAATACCATTCAATTGCCTGAAAATTGCCCAAATTTTATCGAAAATATCTCAAATTTGCCCAAATTTTGGCATTCAAAACGTTTGGGGGGGGGGGGGGCTGCAGCCCTCCCAACTCTCCTAGCCTGTATGACTATGAGTACATGTATGTGGTGTAAAAAATTGTTGAAGGTAGAGTATTAGTTCTACCAGCTTTCCAACAAATGTCATATGTAGGAATGCTGTTTACACATACTGGGTACTAGAGAAAAGAATTTTCCTTCCATTGTTTGATACTGGTAATTATTACATTCCTATGTGTCATTTACCTAGTGATTATAAATGATTACTTCACTCGTGAATTATGTCGCTTTAACTAGTGAGTTATCTATTCATACACGCTATCAAAATTTATGCGTCATGGGTATAACTACATGTATAATGGTGGTATTATTCGGACTTTTGGTAAATCAGGTGTTTATATTGGAATATATTAAACAGAATAATCACTTGATTGAACTAGTGACGCGAAATAATTCATATGAGGCAGGGACTATTTTGTAAAACACTCGAGCGCATTTCGTGTTTGTACAACATCACTGCCTCTCATGAATTATTTCATGTCACCAATTCAAGTAATTATTCTCTTATAATGTTGCTTCATTTGTGTACACACCAGTAACATAAAACTTATTTATCTAATTTCATGAATTACAAATCAGCTAAATATGTTAACAAAGCATTTCAAACAAAGCAAACATGAACAATCTACATTGTATGTTGTACAATACAAATATTTTATATGTAAACAGAGCTTAGCCTGCAAATAGTGTGTCTGTCATTTGTATAATGAGGTCCCATAAGGGTGAATTTAGTGAAGCTACCATGCAAAGCGGGATAGCATCACCAAATTCACCCTCTGGGAACCTCACTCTGATTAGGCCTCATCTTCTGGGAAGTATCGATAGTCTCAAAATAATATTGATTTTAGTTACATGTACAGTAGATGATAAAATGCATAATAGAGGTGACTAATGAGTTAACATCACCAACTTCAACTGGGGGCCTGGGGCGCTTCAATCTGATCCTAGGTCTCACACAGCAGTTGAGGAGTAACCAGACTGAGGTTTCCGGAGGGTGAATTTAGTGATGCTAGCCTGCTGTGTGGGATAGCATCACTAAATTCACCCTCTGGGGACCTCATTCTGCAAATAACAGACACACTAATTCAAGGTTGGCAGACCGGTTTCTACACTAGTAGGCCTAGTATTATCACAACCTTCTGACCTGTTAACACCAAGTAGTATATCCCATGGGGTATGTACAAAAGTCAAAACAGTTAAATGGTAAACTAGGCATTCTGAGTGTGTGTAGAGAAATATTACTACAGAAATGTTGATACAGTAATGCCCTAAGTAATCGACCCCTTAACCACAGCAGAATTATTGGCAACTTTTCAGGATTTAGTTGGAAATATGGCTTGTTGCCATTCATCGGAAAGTGAGAGCTTTCCGATGAATGCAACAAGCCATATTTCCAACTAAATCCTGAAAAGTTACCCATAATTCTGCTGTGGTTAAGGGGTCGATTATTTAGGGTATTACGGAATTTACTGCACATATTCCCCATACACTCCTTGAGAGTTTATAACTTACTTCACCTGTAAATAGCATTTTATAACTTTATTGTACTTCTAGTAGTATATTTTTGCTTGTGGAGACTAGAAAATCACATGAAACATCATTGGGGGTACATGTATAGTCTTTACCCACTGATAAAGTGACTAAAATTCAGGACCAGCGAAGCTTTTGACCAATCACACATACACCTATATAAGAATATGACTGATAACCTTGACATGTAGGGAACTGTGCTGTTGCAGCATTAAACACCCTGTGCCATACGCATTCTCTTATATATGCAAGTCTCTAATAGCAAGAAATGTTCATGTATTTCATTAGGCTGCATGTATTCTTGTATATACAGTATTACAAAAGTCAATATCATTAATCATGTTGTACCTATATCTATATACAGTATCTCCTTGTTCTACAATATTTCTAGAAGTTAGTCAAGAATAAAAATTATTTCTGTGTAACTTGAAAAGAGAGGAGGGTATTTTTATGCTATTCAAATTTGGCTTGTTGGGCCATATTAAGATGAAGCAAGTTTGCAGAGCGGTGTTTTATCTACTAGTTAAGTATAACACATTGCTGCATGCTGTCAGCCAACTCCCATAATTTTAAAGACCATTTCATTAGGTGGCAATTTAAATATACATAACACAAAGACAAAAGGTCTGCACTTAATTTGATTACAATAATTAGTATGTAGCCATGCCTGCAAATAGTGTGTCTGGCATTTGTAGAATGACTTCCCCAGAGGGTAAATTTAATGATGCTAGCCCACTCAACTGCTACAAACCTACGATCAGATTGAAGTTCCCCAGTTGAAGTTGGTGATTTTCACCCATTAGCAGACCTGTTAAGTTTTGATAATGTCAATCCGGGAGATTTTTGTGGGAGGTGTGCCCAAATATGTTCATGTTCCAAAAATCATTTTTATGATGAAGTTTACATAGTTTTTATGAGTTTCTGTTTGTGTTTATTTTTTACCTAAATAGAATGGTAATGAATGTCATGTTGGTAGTTGCAATAGAGCTGCTGTGAGTGGGAGATACCACCATTTATTGAAGAGAAAGAAGCAGACACTTCGTAAAAACTAAGTGAAAGTACTCAGAATTTCACCGGCTACAGCCGGATGGGCCATTAGTTACCTTGCTTATGCATTTTATGCATATACATGTAGACACTGAAGAGAAGGTAAAAAGTAACTAAAAACAATGTTAATTTGAGATTATAGATACTTCCCAGAAGATGAGGCCTAAGCAGAACGAGGTCCCCAGATGGTGCATTTGGTGACGCTAGCCCACCATGCAGGACAGCGTCATTAAATTCATCCTCTGGGGACCTCATTCTGCAAATGACAGACAAGCTATATGTGGGCTTGATTATCAGTTATTACTAGTATAAAGCAGTTCCTCAGACTTACCTCAGCTGTGTCAAAGAAGTTAATTCCCAATTCGAAACATTTGTCTACAATAGATTTGGACTCCTACAATAAAACAAAATAAATATATTAAAGTTGATGTGAGACTATTCAACCTACAATGCCAAAATAATTGAACCAGCCCAATTAATACATATGTTGATATGCAGTTCATTCACTCAAGCCGGGAGATATCAACTTGATATAGAAAATAGTGTTAGAGATAGCTGGATTTGGTTATGGACATATGACCTAAAACTCATCTCAACCGAAAGGTTTATATTAGTTCTTGCAAAATGGATGCTCACAAATTTCCAGCACAAACTAACATTCTGTTCACTGTCTTGAAGCACTATCGCTCTATATTAAATACTCATTCAAGCCGTTCACTAGTTCAGATCACTACATCGGTACTACAATGGTACTACAGTACAATGGATATTTTTCCAACCCCCAAAATGTTCATGTTTGATTGAATTGGAGAGTCAGTTGCAAGTGAAAGTTGATGTCCAATGGTGAGCATCTAGATCTGCTGACAGCTATTGTTTCCAGAGGTACCTGCACGAGGTGTCAATAATCCCTTAGTTCAATCATTTCAACTTAATCTGATCACGCGGTTGTCGATTGGGCGGTCTGTTATTTCCATGTATGCTTTCCCATTCTTCCAGTACATTAAGCCAAGCATAGCTCAACTGGTCGACGGGGGCGAATGTAGGGCGATGGCACATCAGATTAATTTCCAGATCTCTGAATCAGGTTCGTCATACTCTGCCTTCATACTACACGTGACTATAGCATACTTATATATACACTAGCTGTAGCGAACATTTACTTGAGAACTTTCCATGACGAAGATAGAACATTGCATATGATCAACTTTGTTGAGACATGGGGTTTTTATAGCTCAATATGAATCGCCGTTACCAAATAACAGTTTACTACTATTTCACTGAGTGAACATGAAAATCGCTCATCCGACGATGACTCATTTGAAACGCATTCAGGCAGCATGCTAAAACAACACTGTATTAGGAGCAAACTATTATTTAATTAATACAGACTACAGACGCGACTCTCACACCTTGCCAGTGACATTTCTGCAGGCTCGTCGGCAAAGTGAGAATAAGCCATCCAATGGGTATACATTTATTCCAAAGTTGTAAATATACAAGACAATAATAGAATTACAATTGCTTTACTGCAAAGCTACAGTAATGCTTTAATTAATCGACTTCTTAACCACAGCAGAATTATGGGTAACTTTTCAGGATTTAGTCGGAAATATGGCTTGTTGCCATTCATCGGAAAGCTCTTGGCGAGAACTTTCCGATGAATGGCAACAAGCCATATTTCTGACTAAATCCTGAAAAGATACCCATAATTCAGCTGTGGTTAAGAAGTCGATTAATTAGGGCATTACTGAATATTAAGCCAAATTGCTTTATAAGAGTAAGGGAATCAGCTGAGGGTAGCTATTTTCACCATACAATGTACAGTGATGCCCTAATTAATCAACTTCATAACCACAGCAGAATTATGGGTAATTTTTCAGGATTTAGTCGGAAATATGGCTTGTTGCCATTCATAGGAAAGCTCTCATATTTCCGACTAAATCCTGAAAAATTACTCATAATTCTGCTGTGGTTATGGAGTTGATTTTAATTATGGCATTACTGTACGTAGCAGGTCTACAGATTTCAAAATTGTGTGTAAGCTGTTTTTTCGTTCGCCTGGTTTGTATTTATGTAACACACACATGTATGTTACCAGAAGAGTAACTCAAACTGTTATAGTCACTACATTACTACAATTAACTTATATTATTAACTGCTAATGGGCAAGTCACTACATTACTACAATTAACTTGTATTATTAACTTGTATTATTAACTTGTATTATTAACTTGTATTATTAACTTGTATTATTAACTTGTATTATTAACTGTTATAGTCACTACATTACTACAATTAACTTGTATTATTAACTTGTATTATTAACTTGTATTATTAACTTGTATTATTAACTGCTAATGGGCAAGTCATTGGATTATTAATTTTGAATGTCGCAATTTTGGACTTTATTGGGTAATAATTAAGGCAAGAATAAGGACAAACTAAACAATATCTTAGTTTCCGGTGTGCCGGGCAAAAAAAATAGGTAGGTAGGTAGGACAATCTTGTTTTGTTATTTTATTTTGTTGTTTGTGTAATTTACCATCAAATTATCGGATTCACTGGTATGATAATTATAATAGTAACAATTGTTCTTCGGGTTCATGGAATGAGTATTTTGAATTACAAGCAGAATGTATGCAATATATTATAAAGATGGAGAATAAAACATCGATTGCATCCCAGTGTCCTTGTGTCTGTTAAATGTGGGGTTAGTATTTGATATTTCAAGAGTCAGGATTGTATCTGTATCTGTCTGTAGATATTACAGTGCAGGAACCAACTCTGGTTGTAGGCGCACTGGTCCAGGTGCTACCACAGCCGAGTAACTTTATAACCCTGTGGTGACTCCAGTAGCGTTCTTTAACGTGCACACACCGAGGCGTGTACACGGGTCAGCCATTAATGTCCGCAGCCGATCGGACAGCGTACTGCACCCACGACAACATACCTGGACAAGTGTTGTAATGGGTCAAATCTAAAATGTGACAGATGCTTACATGTAGACCTAGCACAAAGATGTGTTACCACATTAATATCCTCAAAGCTACATGTATACCAGATGCAAACTGCCAAATACTTAAAACCAATGACATGTTAAATCAATTTATTTTACAAGTATGGTACTGACATTAAATAGTACCGAATATATGACAGGTACCAGAAAGCATTGTACACTTGAAATGGTTCAACACTGATCAAGATGTCAAGATGGAGGAATATCTGACAGTATAGAGTCACATCACCATTACTGTATCATCTTGCACAGATTGGGTGAACCATCTTAAACCGTTTCAACTACCAGTATCACTGATGGCAATAAAAACACGGGAAACATCAGAGGTCGGCGGTATGTATGAATTCATGTATGAATGTGATCCGAAGTACGAACTATTGTTTCGCACATAGCCACACCTACATATGGTTCTTTCTAAGTTTAATTTCGTCGTTCGATTTTTTTACCCCCCATTATGTTCCTTATTTTTATCAGTCGAAAAAGTTGCACATCAAATTTGTTCAACTTCCATCTTAAGATACTACAGGTAAGGTCACTTAGGTCAGTCCCGTCGTAGTTTAGACATCGAATTGCAGCGACATGAAGTTGAAAAAAATTTATGTAGTTCGATCGGTTGTTGTGTTTTATAATGGAGATGACATTTCGCCAGACTGGTGTCTGTTTTTTCCTATTTCAATGCGGAAGCCCAGTTGTTTTCTGATTTGAATTGGTGTAGCAAGAATATCTCAGACCACACGTATACACGTATACATGTATATGTATTATGTTTCGGACCTTTTTCGTGTGTTGATCGATCATATTTTGTGGGCATGGAACTATATACATGTATATAGATGTCTCATGTACCCGTCCACGGTGATAACTATAACCGAGAAACCATCTTTAAAATATGGTGTTGTTGGAGAACAAATCAATGCGACCAGCAGTCTACCAGATGGTGAACGTTAGTTATTAACTGAGTTGTTCCTTCGAAAATCCAAAGGACGGAACCAGTCTGGCTTTCATGTTTTTGTTTTTGGTGAAATTGGTTATTAGGGAAATTCTGTTACATGTATCTACCGAAAATATTCGCTCCTTCTTCGGAAAATTATAAATACTAGTTTAGAGTGCACCTAACCTTTTCCCAGGCTTGTCTGATACACTGTAAAAAGGACTGTGTGGCAGCTTCCACACAATGACTGTGTGGAGGCATTATCTGAACATAAATGTGTACATAATACACACATATGTGTGTATCACCCAATATCCACACATATATGTGTACACCACCACACATATTTGTGTGTGACGTCGGTTTTTTTAATTTCACGTGGTGGTCACGCGCGCGTCGTTGTTTCGTACAGGCTCACATGCTGCCGTAAAGTGTACACATGGAGTCTTGTTGATTGTGGTGGATCTCGAAATTCGATATATTGGGCGGTCTCTTCGATTATTTCTATAGTTAAGGTAAGATTATATTTAAATTGGCAAGATATTCACTTTTGTGAGAATGTCCGTATCTATTTTGTATAACATGATTGAACGAAATAATAAACTTGATTTGGATTTTCAGATTCAACAATTCCCTATCGCATAGTCATATATTTACACTTTAGAGTTGTGCGTTTATCTGGGTTTATCTGTTGTTTCTGTAGTCTATATGATACGCATCTTTCCGAAGCATAAAACCTATTTCTGCTCGAAAATTGTCTTTATGTAAATTGACAAATTCAACTGTGTGGTGAAGACATTTACTGAACAAATGTGTGTTCATCACATACACACTATATATTATACAGCGTGCTTTAAACCAGAACCACAATTTTATTATTTTGCACGGTAAGGTTCTCATGTTGATAAAGTAACGACGTTTTTTGTGTTTATATGGAATGCAGATGAGAGGAAATATCTACTGAGACCAGTGACGTGGCGACAGGGCGGATATTGGGAAGGGTGTGTCTATAACCCTATCCCAAACTTCGGTAAAATTTACTAAAAATTCCAACAGTTGGAAATTTCATGCCTGACGCAAAGTTGCAAGTTTTACACCACATGCATTATAATAGGTTGAAATTGTTCTCTTTGTTTGATTTTTCAACCAGTAATTAGTGGGAAATTTATTGGTTTTTTTTAGACAAACAGTAGCATATTTTTCTACTTTTGGTTAAAAAAAATGGCCTCAAATGGCCATCGGGTGGAAGACTTCCATTTGGTTGGAAATTCTAATAGTTGGAAAGCTTGAGGTACCAATTAGAAAATTCAGAACGAGAGGGGGTGTGCAAATATAATTCTACAAATATGGTTCAAGGGGAGGGTGGGGTGCACTTCGACATTTGAAGGTGGACACCCCCCGCCAACGGCGACCATCGAGCCGCGTCCCTGAATGCGACTTGTGGATGCCATTGGAATGCCCTATATAGTCGTATACTACGAAGTTCTATATATGTGGCACCCGGAATCACACAAAATGTGTGAAATTGGTGTTTCAAATTAATTTCATTTGAATATGATGATCATGAGCATCACTGTTGCAATAAACCTTGAAATACCACAATGGACGATCAATGTACCAAGTGAAACAAATTGTTGGGTGGTGGGGTATTTATTTGTCAATTATATTGGTGGTTTACCAAGACGATGTGAAAAATTAGCATGCATATTTTGGATCCTCTGCTATGTATAACTTGCGTAAATTCGGTTACCGAGGGAGGGGCCGGGTGGGGATGATGTCATATATCTAATACATATGTAGCCACCGTTTGTGTCCAAAACTTTAAATTGTGAAGAATATTTTGTCATTCAATAAATGTCATAATAGCAAATAATGAACTTATAAATAATCTGAAATTATAAATACTGCAGAATAGTGAGATGTGTCATTAAAGTATTATTAGCATTTGGATTAAGTGACGTACACGGTGAAGAGTTATCGTTTATACTATAAAAAAGGGGGAGGGGGAGGGGGGGGCTTATTTTCAAACTCGCCATGTTTCTCATATTATAATCCTTATATATGAATGTATCGTGTTATATAGCTAAAATTCCTCATGTAAAATTGCAAATTTCCCGTGTCAAGATTGTGCTTAATGGGGCATCGATCTGGCCATATAGATAAAGTAAAATAAAATGTCCGAACATTCATTATGTGAAGCTATAATGAGTAGCACATGTATATATTTAGCATGTTTCAAAAACTATATTCCTTTCTGAAAATGCGCTCTTTAATGTATGAATTATAATACTGTTATAGATGTACATGTACATACACTGTAAATAATATTCCCACAATGGCATGTTATAAACAAAATAACTTCTCTGCTTACAGGTTCAATGGTGAAATCATGGCGGTCACGCTGTGCGACGTCGATGTAAATAACAAAATATGGACATGACTGCCTTGGCAACGACGCAGATAAACTCTAGTCAACCAACCAAGAACCACGGTGGAATGTACGAGTTAGACACAAATTCCACAATCAATGATTTTGGTATACATATGATGATGTCATGTGCTGTAATTTGGTTTCTGTGCAAGAGGAGATGACTTCTATTCTTCGTGAACTCGAGATTTCTCCTTAGAAATTGCACCGATATATATACATTCAAAAAGACTATCCTCTTTGGAGCCCTTAATTTTCTTGTATAGTTCAAGGGATCTCAGAAAACTTCAGTTAGTTTTAGAGCTTGTTCTTCTACACACGTGAGGGTGAGTCTGGTGTAAGACAGCCAACCAGTATAGCAATATACATATATATATATATATAGCAGAGACTGACTTTCGAATTGTTCCAATACATTCAAGTTTGAGGAAAATTCTAGTTAGTGATGTGAAACCCATTGATGGAACTGAAACATGCACGCTTATAGTTTAAAATTTCTTTGAAATCTCGTCGGATGACCAAAATATTATGTGAATGTGTTAAACGGCTGTTTTGTTTTGTGTCGTTGTATTATTGAAATTAAAGACTATAGCTATACTATATATAATTCGACAATCACGATTTCTGCTGTGTACACAAAAGAAGGCCGCGGACCCCCGGGATGTGCATGTTTGCTGTTTGATAAGTTAATATTCGAAAACGTCCAGCGCCGCATGTCAAGCATCAGTAGACTATAACATTTCATATGTATGGCAGGAAAAAAAAATGTCCAACGATAGCCGAACTATATGTATGGCCAATAAATATCGGTGTAAACACTCTTCGTTGAATATGATTTTTTTTTGCAAGATTAGCAGCCTATTGTTTGGATCGACCAAACAAATTTGTACACATTTTATTAACACATACATGTATGTGTTGTCTTGCCCAACAACAGTGTGTACAAGAACAATACAAATAGTGTAATGGCGGTGAACACTATTGTTTGGATCAACCACACAAATGTGTACGCATGTGATTTACACATATGTGTAGTCTCGCCCAACAACATTGTGTACAATAACAATACAAATAGTGTAATGGCGGTGAACACTATTGTTTGGATCAACCACACAAATGTGTGCACATGTGATTAACACATATGTGTAGTCTCGCCCAACAACATTGTGTACAATAACAATACAATCTTGTGTGGTAGCGGTGAACATATTGTTTCCTTAGTGCAAACATATTTGTGTCCATTCAACGAACAAATAAATGTGCTGGACCCAAACATCTTTGTTTGTGTCAACTACACAACTATGTAGGTCAGTTACCACACATAAACTGTTCATCTGCATCCACACAATATTGTGCGCAACGTAGCACACATTTAATGTGTGCCTACAAAGAACAAGTTGTTTGGTCGATCCACATGGGTTTGTTCGCCACCGCCACACAACAGATGTGTGATCATTTGCCACACAATTCACCACACAATGTTGTGCTCGATCAAATGGCTACACAAACTGTGTGGTAATTGTGTGGTTCTACCACACAGTCGTTTTAAGAGTGTACTGTGCGCGAGACATAGCTCCAAACCTCTTTTTGTTCCTATTCCTTTGAGGTTTTACAGTTGAAATATAATATTATATGTTTAGTGTAAACATATTTTATTCCAATCAAAATAATAACATATTTAAACATTTAACAAAGAGCAACTCAAATGTTTTGTTAGATATGCATTAAAACGCCGACCTCTGATGTTTCCCGTGTTTTATTGCCATCAGTGACAAAACTGACAATCACATTGCAGTAAAAACAACTCACAGATGTGCAAAGAGTAAGCCGTAGTTAATTAACACCTTTGCAATACGGCTGATCTTATGTTCGTTTGTGTTCGTTGTTTAGTAGTTTTGTATTCAAATAATGCTAATAACTCAAAAAATAAGAGATCAAAGTTGGAAATAACACCACATACACATAGTGGACCCACACACAAACCAAATTTCACCCTTCTATTCCGCTTTTTGGACCTGTGTTCGTTTATGTTTGTTTGTGTTCGTTTGTGTTCGTTGTTTAGTAGGACCCCGCTGTACCGGTAACACACTGTTGTCTATTGACCCGCTTTTTCACCAGTATTCTGTTTCTGTATTCTGGTAGGGAGATGTCTACATCTTGATGGCGGATTTTGTAAAGCATGACTAGGGAGGAGAAGATTCTTCTTTGTTGGAGGGTTTGCCAATTAAGTGTGTGGAGCAGATCAGTTATGCTGTCTCTGTCGTCGCTACCATAGTTGTATCTATTTAGAGTGTATCGTGCAGACCGTCTCTGTACAATTTCTACTTTCTCTGAGAGGTACAGCTGCCATGGGTCCCATATTGAGCTACAGTATTCTAGTTGTGGTCTAACATATGTTTTGTAGGCAAGGGCTTTTGTTTTGTAGTTTTTTTTTCTCACGTTACGTCTTAGGAATCTGATGGTAGCATTGGCTTTATTTGTGATGGTAGTGATGTGGGTTTTCCATGATAGGTCATTAGAGATGGTTACGCCGAGATATTTTGTAGTTTCTGTTGATTTGAGTAACTGGTTATGGAGTGTGTAGTCATGGAGAATAGGGTTTTCTTTACGAGCGATACGTATGATTTCGCATTTACTAGGGTTGAATGACATACCGCTATTCTCAAAGTAATTAACCAGAAAAACGGGGTGATACCCCGGTCATGACAGCGGTGATGCCGGTAATAAACGGTAGCGGTATCGAGACGGTCATACCTTATGATACCTTATGCTGTTAGTGGATGCTGGCTTCTGCCACTATGTCCACGTCTTCTGTGTCTGGCTCTCCGAATTCACCAAATTCAGGCCCTATGTTGTTAAGTCTATCTAACGCCCGACTCGTCTGTGAACTTGTCAAACCCAATTTTGCTTTAAAATCAAGTCTCACCTCTTGTTCCATCCAATAATCATCTAGTCGATTTTTGAATTGGTTTAAACTGTCGGCGTTGACTACCTCTTCTGCTAATTGGTTCCAGGGCTCCACAACTCTCTGACTAAAAGTGTGTTTTCTTGTGTCTCTGGTTGCCCCTTCTAAAAACAGCTTGAAGTTGTGGCCTCTGGTTTTGGATTCGGAGTTCCGTGTCAGTATATTTGCTACTTCCGGGTCATATGTATTGAAAATTTTGTAGCATTCTATCATATCTCCTCTATGTCGTCTATATTGCAGGGTGGGAATCTTTAGTTTTTCAAGTCTGTCTTCATATGGTAAGTGTTTTAAAGTAGGAACTAGTTTTGTTGCTCTGCGTTGGACTTTCTCAAGTTGGGTGATGTGTTTGATCAAATATGGTTTCCATGCTGGCTGTGAATACTCTAATCTTGGTCGAACCAACCCTTTATACAGTTTCGTCATCATTTCTTCATCTAGATGTGTAAACGATCTTCTAATCATCCCCATCACTGATTGGGCGCTCTGTGCTTTTTCATTTATATGTTGTTCAAAATTTAAGTTTTTATCTGTGGTGATGCCTATGTCCTTCTCGCTGTCGACCTGCTTCAGTGTGTAGGTTGTTCCATCAACTCCCTTCAAAGTATAATTTGGAGTATATCCTTCTTTTCCAATGTTCATCATTACACATTTCTCAGGATGGAAACGAAGAAGCCATTTATCAGACCATTTTTGTAGTTCATTAAGATCTTGTTGTAGAGTTTCCATGTCGTCTGGTGTTGTTATCTCTCTGAATACTTTGGTATCGTCAGCGTACATCATGACATCAGATTTTGTTGAACTTGGCAAGTCATTTATATAGATGACAAATAGTAGGGGTCCAAGTACGCTTCCCTGAGGAATCCCACTGATGACATTGTAGAATTTTGATTTCTCCCCATTTACAACTGCCCTTTGTCTTCTTCCACTCAGAAAATCCTTAATCCACCCTAATATGTTGCCTTTGATTCCATATGCTTCTGTTTTTCCTATCAGTCTACGATGTGGCACAGAGTCAAACGCCTTCATGAAGTCCATGTATATTACATGTGTTGCTTGATTATTTTCTATAGACTTTGTCCATCCTTCAAGTGTATTTAATAACTGTAATGTCGTTGAGCGCCCTTTTATGTATCCGAATTGATTTTTGCTGAATAGTTTATTGTTTCTCATATGGTCCATGATCCTGTCTCTTATGACTGATTCTAGTACTTTGCAGACTACGCTCGTAAGGCTGATTGGACGATAGTTGTTAGCTTTAGTGGCTCCACCTTTCTTATATATTGCTGATATATTTGCATCCTTCCATTCGTTTGGTAACTGTCCTAGTCTGAGGCTGTTATTATAGATTATTGCTAATGGCTTGCTTAATTCTTGCGATAATTCTTTCAATATTCTTGGATGTATCCCATCTGGTCCCAGAGATTTGTTTTGATTTAGCTTCAATAGTCTGATCTGAATTCCTTCTGCTAATACTTCTAGATCCTCTAGTTCATGTTCTATTACCAGGTCTTCAATTCGTGGAATCTTTCCTTGTGGCTCATTTGTGAAGACGCTAGAAAAGAGTTAGTTACGGTATTGGGCGATAATGATACCGTGGTCTTTTAGCGGGCACCGCATTAATTTTGTTGAATACCGCAGTGATTTTCATGGAACTCTTTTAGGGGAAGTATTTACTCACACATACTTGTTCGCGTTAACAAGCGGTATCAGTACCGTGGTATTGGAGGATACCGCAGCATAGTACTGCCATATTAACGGGGTGACACCACGTTATTGGTGGTCAATTACTTTAAGTATAGCAGTAAGCCATTCTTTCTCCCAGTTTTCAAGTTTGTGCAGGTCATTTTGTAGGGTAGTACAGTCATTTTTAGAGGAGATAGCACAATACACAACAGTATCGTCTGCGAAGAGGCGGGCCTAACAGCTGAGGTTTGTGGGGAGGTCATTTATAAAGATTAAGAAGAGACAAGGGCCAAGGACAGACCCTTGGGGGACACCTGATAGAACGGGAAGGAATTTTGACTCTTTTCCATGTGATAGGAAGGCGGCAATCCAATTTGTAACAGATGTGTTTATGCCAAGTCGTCTCATTTTAAGAAGAAGTCGGCTATGGTCCACTTTATCAAAGGCCTTGGAGAAGTCCATGACAACTACAATGTACATCGGTTTGAGTCCATTCTGTCATGTTTTCAAAGATATCATGAATGAATGAATCAATAAACATACATGTACATGTTGTAAACACTATCGGCGCAAATCAATATCGTTCTCTCGTTAGTCACATATCTATGGAGGCCCGGAGGTGACACCCTAATGTTTTTTTTTAAGTCATGGCCACGAGAATATGAAGTCGTGGCCACGAGAATATGAAGTCGTGGCCACGAGCATATGAAGTCGTGGCCACGAGAATATGAGGTCGTGGCCACGAGACTACGAAGTCGTGGCCACGAGAATAAAGTCGTGGCCATGAGACTATGAAGTCGTGGCCACGACTTTATTCTCGTGGCCACGACCTTATTCTCGTGGCCACGACTTCGTAGTCTCGTGGCCACGACCTCATATTCTCGTGGCCACGACTTCATATGCTCGTGGCCAAGACTTCATATTCTCGTGGCCACGACTTTATTCTCGTGGCCACGACTTAAAAATAAATTCGGATGTCACCTCCGGGGCTCCATAGATATCGGTTATAATTCATGGAAAATATTACCATCGGTTGCTGGAAGACGTCTTAGCAGGGGCGTACATAGGGCCTTAAACTTTAAAGCACAAACCAGGTGAACAAAAAATATGTTTACGCATTATTTGGAAATATACATGTCTGTAATATACTGACGAAGAATTAGAAATTGAAAGCTAGGTTGCCTTAAAATAAGGTGTCAGGGTATGGAATCCTATTAGGGCCACTTGCTAATGGCGCACTTTTTGTCGCTTTCGGCGCGCGCCGAAACATACCCTAAATAGGCTAATGGCGCACTTTTTGTCGCTTCCGGCACGCGCCATTAGGGAGTGGACCTAATAGTATGCCTAATGGCGCACGCCGAAAGCGACAAAAAGTGCGCCATTAGTAGCGCGCCGAAAGCGACAAAATGTGCTAATAATAATATCGCATATTTTGTCGCTTTCGGCGCCATTAGCAAGTGGCCCTAATAGGATTCCATATCAGGGTGTGCAACCGGCTCCCATCCCCCCCCCCCCCCCTCCCCCCCCCCCCCGCCCCTTCACATACCGACCAGTTGACGCCATGCGTAGTGACCGCAGGTGACGGTACCGTACCTCAAGTGATTGATCTGCCCACGTTCCGTTGTATTTACCAGCATTAAACTGCCAGCAACCTAAGCACAGGTTCGAAACATTCAAGTCAGTTCCTGGAAGTGACACTCTCTTCATTTTGAGTTAACCTGCAATAAACTGCCGGGCACCTGAAGCAAACCAACGGTCACGCCTTCTTTTCAGCTGTATCAGTTAGAAAGTAAAGCTGTGTTGTAGTTTCGTAATACAAAATAGTCGCTGAAATAAATTATAAAATAAAGAGGTGGCAACTATCGCAATCAATTATTGCTTACAGTAAGAATATATAGAATTCATATTTACCGAATAATTTTATTCAACTTGAAATTGCAACCTTAAAAATGCGAATCGGCGGCTAAATTTGTAAGATGCAAATAAAAGTCATGTCTGAAGAAATATCGAAAGCAATCGTACTGAAAACGACAAATAAGTCGGCCGCTATAGACATTTTCTCAAGCATAGGTATACTGGAATTGTTATATTTATCACATATTTCGGTATTCCGCGTAGTTATCCTTCATCGGCGGAATAAGTTTTCGCTATCCTATTTTCGCTCTACCAACTCCAAATTTTAGCTTAGTCACAGCCCACTTTTCTTTGTTTCTGTATTTTTAAGGGCTTTGTGGACCCAATTTTTCCAAAACATTTTAGAGTCCAAATGAAGGATTCTGTTCATGATGCAACATTTTAAGAGTATACTTCATGGTGGATTATGTTAGAAATACAAAATGTGAACTTTATCAGGTTTGGCAAATGTGAGAATACAGCTACAATATGCTGAATAGCTGTATTCAGCTAACCTAGCTGTATTCAGCTATATATTATACTCTCAAACCAGCTGTTTTTCGATAATAAACTAGAAGCGCGCATCAAAATTAGGCTACCATATTCTCCGGTCACCCTCAACCAAATCAAAACCGTCGCTTGTTTTCTGACAAACTTTCACAAAGTGTTGCCTTTTGTCGACACGGCGATGGTGATTATGTGTGAAAACTTACTACGGCGGTCGATGTAGGTCATAACGGTTTAATAGCTCTTTTATGCAATGCGGAATACCTTGGAAAATACATTAAATACAATATTTATCACCGAAGATGGAACATCTCAATCATTCCCGGAAGTATCAATATGATGCTGCTAAAACGCAGTTTGGTTGGTGCGTTAAAACAGGTAAAAAGGGGAACATCTCTAGTCAGAGTTTAACCGAGCGATAACTACTCACTGCTTGAGCTGACTGTCTCCAAAAATACGGAAACGCATACATGTATGTCGTATCGCGAAAATACAAATAACAATGTTATGTTTAGTAAGTTTTCACACATTCTATATTTTCCCGCCAAAACAGATTGAATAGTTCTGACTCGCTAACGACCAGGACTTGATCATGTTTAAAGTACTTCAGAAATTATATAAGTCGCATTTTCATTTCAGTTGTCCCTATGTTGTGCCATACATTTGCAATATGCTGCACAATATCTGTATATACCGTTATGAATAGTTACCAGTATCGCTCACAAACCGCTAGTGGTATGTAATTTTAAATGCTTGATAAGTTGATATAGGTACACCATTCTAACCGGTCACTATGAATACCGAACACAACCGAACATAACCGAACACAACCGAAAACAAGTCAAAATAAGGGTTAAAAGACGGAAATATATGAAATAAAATTTAGAATGATGTGTGTGTATATATGAGCTAGTGATATGTGAAGTTTGGTGCAATTTGGCCGATTAAAAGTTACGTTAATGAAAGTTTTATGTAATTTCACGCCGAGTCAGAGTCCGGCGTGATGGCGGCTACCGGTAGCTCTATGAATACCGAACACAAGTCCAGATAAGGCGTATATAAGGGAAATATATGAAATAAAGTTTATAAAGATGTGTGTATATGTAAGTTAGTGATATGTGAAGTTTGATGCAATTTGACCTATTAGAGATTTAGTTATTTGTAGGTTTATGTACAATATTAGCTGCCCACACGCAAACCAGAGTTCGGCAAGATGGCGGCTAACTCTATGAATACCGAACACAAGTTCAAATAAGGCGTATATATAAAGGAAATATATAAAATAAAGTTTGTACTCATGTGTATTTATATGTAAGTTAGTGATATGTGAAGTTTAATGCAATTTGGCCGATTAAAAGTATAGTTATTTGTAGGTTTATGTACAATATTAGCTGTCGGCACACAAACCAGAGTTCGGAAAGATGAATACTGACCACAAGTATAAAAGGGAAATATATAAAATAAAGTTTATAATGACGTGTATGTATATGTAAATTAGTGGCATGTGAAGTCTGCACGTAAACTATGGTTCGGCAAGGATTTCTATGAATATTGAACACAAGTCGAAATAAGGGATGATTAAGCCATCACCGACAGGTGATAATTAATTTTCCCTAACATCTGGCACTCCGCTGTAGAGCCTTTGTTGCTGATTAATTACCGATGTGCTTACCGAAAAGATTTCAGGGATGTTTTGACAGTGATATTCAAGCAAGGTTTCACAGGTTTCATAGAAACCAAAATGGTTGAATAAACAATATATTGGTGATGACCGACTTAACAGACAATTTATCAGAAATAGTTGACGATCAATTACGGGACATTAGAGGTGCTTTACATGGCTGTGGAAATTTTCAATTAGCAAATCAGGCAATATCATTAAAAGTAAACAATAGTACATGGGTAAATATGACAGCAGACCAACATGACCGACGACTAAAACGACTAATGACGTATGTTTATCAACTTTATGATACTGCTAAACTACAAACATCAATAAACACCAAAGAGTCGTTTGATGTGTCTGAGTTTCCGGTATTGGGTCATTTTGAATTCTGACACTAAGTCTTCTGAGTCTAAAGTTCGTTCGCCAAAGCTTGACATATATACAATAGCATATCGACTTCCTGGATTCCTTCGTGCTTTTCTTCGAGTTTTCGTTTTGCCACACGCAGGAGCCATTTCCATCCACTGACTTCAAGGAGAACAATCTCTGCCCATCGTTCCACCGAGGGCAGAGTTTGCCTCCCTAATGTTGGGTGTTCTTGAATGTCAGTGGGTGGATTTGTCTTCAACGAATGGCTGTACATGTATATGCAAATATACAAAAAAAATTAGCATATAGACTTGGATGTACCGGTCATTGCTAAAACTATTACAATAGTCAACTCACAAGAGCAAGCTCTACTGAAAGAGCAATGTGCCATGTATAATATACACAAACTGTATGTCAAAACAACTCAGTAAAAAAGAGACAATAACACAAAATATCCTGTGTTGGTGGTAGCCAGCCAACTGATTACCTGTAAGCTAATTTATCAACGGTGAATGCGTGCCGAACACAAGAGTGCACGGCGTAAAATTATTATAAAAACTGCCAATAACATAACTTTTAATCGCCAAAATTGCACCAAACTTCACATATCACTAGATTACATATACACACACATCTTTATAAACTTTATTTCATATATTTCCCTTATTTTCGCCTTATTTGGACTTGTGTTCGGTATTCACTAAACTTCTAATAGGTCAAATTGCATCAAACTTCACATATCACTAACTTACATATACACACACATCTTTATAAACTTTATTTCATATATTTCCCTTATATACACCTTATTTGGACTTGTGTTCGGTATTCATAGAGATAGCCGTCATCTTGCCAAACTCTGGTTTACGTGATGGCAGCTAATATTGTACACAAACCTTAGTACCAATAACTAAACTTCTAATAGGTCAAATTGCATCAAACTTCACATATCAATAACTTACATATACACACACATCTTTATAAACTTTATTTCATATATTTCCCTTATATACACCTTATTTGGACTTGTGTTCGGTATTCATAGAGCTAGCCGCCATCACGCTGGACTCTGACTCGGCGTGAAATTACATAAAACTTTCATTATCGTAACTTTTAATCGGCCAAATTGCATCAAACTTCACATATCACTAGCTTACATACACACACACATCATTATAAACTTTATTTCATATATTTCCGTCTTTTAACTCTTATTTTGACTTGTTTTCGGTTATGTGTTCGGTTGTGTTCGGTATTCATAGTGACCCATTCTAACGCCCCCTACCGGTTTAAATAGCATCGGGAAGAAGTAAACGAGTGTTTGCGATGAATTTGATCTTTATTTTATAAGTTAGTTAATGAATGCATTCGCATAAAATAGTCCCCAGAATATTTACTGACATCGACCACCGTAGTAAGTTTTCACACAAAATCAGAATTGCCGAGTCGACAAAAGGCAACAAGTGACGGTTTTGATTTGGTTGAGGGTGGCCGGAGAATATGGTAGCCTACCGTAATTTTGATGCGCAAATTAGCGCTTCTAGTTTATTATCGAAAAACAGCCGGTTTGAGAGTATAATATATAGCTGAATACAGCTAGGTTAGCTGAATACAGCTATTGTAGCTGTATTCTCACATTTGCCAGACCTGTTTATTGAGATTTAAAAAAATAAAATTTACAGGCAATTGCCAATGTTCCAAGAAAAACAAAGTCCATATCTATTCTAAGAATCAAATATGGGAATATGTACTGAACACTGTGATGAATGATGTATTACAAAAAAAATATTATACTTCTTGAGCGTTCTTTGAAAAAATTAATTTGAACCAGTTGTTGACAAATGATATATACTTGCTTAAATATTGGCTGTGTGGATGCCAGCAGGCATGGCCCCCTTACCAAAAACTGCTAACAATTAACTACATTAGATCTAGCATGAAATTCTAATGTAGAACTAATGTGGTAATTTAACTGTCAAAAGTTAGATGGACGAAGCCTAAAAACTAACATAATTGCACATGTGCTTTTAGGTTAGCAAAACTGCACATTAGTTTTACATTGGAAAGTTCGACACCATTACGCGCCCATTTACATTCAAAGGATTCTCTCAAGTGAGTTAATTACTATCTTATACGGAATTGATAAACCTGATTTATTATAACAATATAAATGATAACAGAACAGAAAAAAAACCATAAATTTGCATAAAACAGATCCTCCAAACCCTCCGCTCCCACTTCCTGAGCCATGATCACCATGGAAATGAAAGGGGGAGGGGTAGAGGAATTAACCCTAATATTATTAAGTTACATAAATTGATAATAATTATGACTTCTAATTACCCAAGAACTTAAATAAACCGAATGCGAGTTTGTTGCACTCGAGCCTTGAGATACCGGTATGAAAACTGACAAAAGATTCTATATATTATACATGAATGAATATTTGAATAATTAATGAACCCTTAATTTCAATGTAAAACCCATAATACTATCATTATGAAATGTTTAAGGTTCAATTTTGGAAAGGAAATTGACAAAAGTCACGATTTTCTCGTGTCTTAAATTCTTAATTGTCGATATATTTAAATGCATGCAGTCACTTACCGTGCCATGAAAAAAAACAACGAGGTTTTAATTCACCAAACAAGAACAACTTCTTGTTATTAAATCCCTGCACTGACTCAATTCCACAGAAAAAAAGCAGCTTTAACTTGCGAATTACTCCAAGTGAAGGAGCAGAATAGATTCCAGGGGACCTTATCAGGGCCATAAAAGCCTTTAGCATAGGATTGGTGGTCTGAACTGATGTGAAAGTCATTAAATGGTCCATACATGGGGGATTTGTAACTAAATCTCTAACCTGGGCTAACTTAGATTTTTGGACATTACCATGGGCAGACTGGGAGAAATCTATACCCAGTATGAATACTAAGCTACCGTACATGTATGCTAATGTGAGCAATGAGGTTAGAAATATTTTGCACACTAGATCTAATATGCTGCTAATGTAGCAGGGATGATTAACACACGAAACTAACATAATTCTAAGCTGTTTCAACCTGTTTCTAACCAAATCACATGTGCAGTTTCTGTACCGGGTTAGCAGATGGCCATTGTAACCGCTGTGGACTCTGTTGACAATAGAATGCTAATCCCCAATCAAACCGTACCATACCACCACACTATTTCTAGTATGTAGGTCACCACTCACTCATAGGATAATCACTGATGTGGAAGTTGACACTGGTGAAAGCCGTTCAGACTGGACTGGATATAAGCCATGGAAATGTGACCCATAAACTGCTGGCTCTTTGTCAACCATATTGTGAAGTTAGTATAGGCCTATCATTTGTCGTCAACCGGTTCAAAGTAATTTTTTCAAAGAACGCTCAAGAACTATAATATTTAACCACTGGACTACGGAGCAATTTATTGAGTTACAAGACCTCAAAAATGGTTTTTCATCATGCGACCCAATGTCACAAAGCCAAATTTGACTTAAGTCCATGTTATGGAACGCACATTTCATCGGTGGAGTTATTTTCGTTCTCGACCTTAAAGGTATGAATCAATTGATTAATGTGGTCTACCCAGCTGGTTAACCACCTAATATTGAAAAAAACACAAAAATATTGTCTATTTTAAAAAATAATTGACCCTAAAATGTGCTTTTTAACCAATCATCAAAAATATTTGACTACAAATCTGAAAAATTTAAATGATTAGGCCAATTTAAAATTTTCATGAACATCATTACCTGAGGACAGTGAGGTGGCGAATGATCGTGCTGGCATGAGGGAAGATTTGGCCAGTCTTTTTTATAAAATTAATTAGTGCAGGAATTGACAGAGCTGCACTTATCGCCAGTAGCCAATGAAATCGCTCATACTATAGATAATAAACAGAACTTTTTTCGACATGATGAAGCATATGTAATGCAGTTATGGGACATGTAATAATGACACTTGATACCCGGAACATTGCAGTGGTGCTAGTTTTATTCCTTTTGCGAAACTGAAAAAAAGATTTGGCAAACTGCTTACGCTTTAAATTGCGGCCAAACTCATTTATTATCAGATACAAAATGTATGTTGAAAGCAAACAGGGAGGGACGTGCATAACAGTTCTGAAGGAATTTTCTTCAAACCTAGTAGTTTCCATTGCTGCTAAGATGTTACTAGTATCACCTAAAACATGGGAACAACACATACTGCGCCTGAAAATTTAGATGCTTAAATTGAGAATCTGGGGCGCACAAATGTCTGGAATAATCATATACAATGTAGAGCGGTCTATTTTAATTCACCTTGATTAATGGCTGTCTGGAATGCAGGATGTTATGTAAAACTGTTATACAGACAGATGAATAAGTTTTAAATGTAAACAAACATACATGTATGTGTAAAATGTGCTTCATTTCAAAGATGACAGACTTGGTTTGTTAATTTTTTTTATATTAATCTAACTCTTTACATTTTTATAACAGAACATAAAAATATATAACATTTCTCCATCACCCCGCTTGACACGAGCATTGTAATGTATGTCTGCAATCTTATCACTGCATGTCTACTTCGAAGTTGATGCTGTGTGGCACTTCATGTGTGGTGCTGATAAAAAGCACTTTTTCACATGGGGGATTTCATGAATGTAGGCATCCATATAATATTTTGTGCTTATTGCCTAACCGGCAACAATTTAGTGTTGTGTCAACGGAATGAAGAATATGTTCACAAAATTATCGGTTAGATCAGCGAGAGTTGCCATAGCCTTAGTGCTAAAAGAGACATTCTGACAGAGTGTTGTCCAACCAGCATCACTCGGTAGGCAATTTAATTCAGAGGCAAGGTTAACACCTGAATGCAGATCTGTCTATTATGGCTTGTGGGCGCAGCTTGGTCTGTCTTATTGAAATGAATGATAGTATAATTTAAAATAATAGCAATCATTGCAAATGTCAAAACATAACCAAATTCACCCTATTGTCTCAACTGCAATGGGTGACCTATGGCAGATTGAAGTTCCCTAGTTGAACAAGGTGATGTTCACTCATTAGTCACCTTGATTATGCATTTTATCTTTTGTAAATTAAGGGATATAGAAACTGAACAGAAGGGAACAAGTAACTAAAAAAACAAGATGAGGCCTAAGCAGAATGAGGTCCCCAGAGGGTGGATTTGGCATTGCCAGCCTGCAGTGCATGGGTATGGGTAGCATCACTAAATTTACCCACCCTACAGGGACCTCATTCTGAAAATGTTTTCATTTCTAGTTAAAAGAGATGTTGATAACAGTGATGAGGAAGGCATAAGAAGCAAAGAGCAATCTATTCTGGAACTGGGGCAGTTACTGTCAGATACAAAACAAGCTGAAGGTGAGTGCTCAAAATCAAGCAGTGCTCAACGGTTCAACCCTTTCTACACAAAATGGATTCTCCCACCAAGTTAAAAAAGTGCACATTGGAATAGTCTGTTATTGATTTGGAGTGATGTGGATGTAATATACATATATGCAGAATTGCAGAAGGAATTATATTCATTAATTGGAAATGTTCAGATGATAAATTCAACAAGTGTTGAAAAAAGGATAACTACCGGTACTCAATAAGTATTTTGTATAGAAGGGGTTAATAATTGATTATCCCCACCAGTGCTACAATTCACATTGAAATGGGCTATTTGTATGGGGTTTTTAAATAAGCAGATGACAGGCAGAGAAACAGAATGTTGTTCATGTGTAAAAATGTTCAGTTAAAATGTTCATTGATTTGGGGCAATTTAAACTGAATTGAGTCTGCCTTCAACAGGATATTGGTGGGCAGAAATCCACTGGTGTATATTTAGATTGGTGAAACCTATAGCCCTGTCTGTCCAGTTGACATCCAATGCCATCCATAATTCTATTATTTTCACACGGATGTTTTTTTTGCAGAGCTTGCTGGTTTGGTGAAATTTACACGACCCTTCCTATCATGTGTCAGCAAAGCCAAGGCAGCGAAGTTAGTAAGAGGATTGGTCGATTTGTTTCTCGATTTAGAAGCAGGAACCGGAAAAGAGGTAATATATTTTTTTTGCAATTTTGCTATCCCACAGAAGGGGTTATAGAATTTTTTACTTTCACAATAGCTGACATGTGCGAACGATTCACTTGGGTGTACCAATGTGCTACACGAATATTTCAAACTCATCACTAATCAGTTAAGTTATCCCTTGCTGTTATTGTCTCATGAATATTTTTTCTGTGGGACTATTAAAACAGCTGGAGTCTGTACGTGAGTTTATCAGCTCAAAACACAGGTCAAGTTCGAATATGGGTTCGATCTGCCCATTTTTTCCAGAGTTACATACATGTATAGCTCCTTTTCGACTTAGAATCTGTCGATTAGGAAAGTTTCCGGATGATAACTTTATTTTGGGTTATCGGATATCGAAGCCAAATGTGGTGTGTGAGTTTATGAGCTCAAAATACAGGTCAAGTACGAATATGGGTTCAGTCCGCTCATTTTTGCCAGAGTTATGGCCCATTTTTGATTTTGTCTTTTGAGGTTTCCAGAAAATAACTTTAGTTTTTGGGATCGGATCTGAACTAAATTTTGTATGTGAGGTTATCAGCACCAGATACAGGTTCAATTCGAATATGGGTTCGGTCCGCCATTTTTGCGAAGGATTTATGGTCCTTGTCGACTTACTTGTAGAATTTGCCGATATTTTGGTTTCCTGATTTTAACTAGGGTTGCCACGACTATGAGTTTTCATAATCGACTAATCGATGGTTAGTCGATTAATCGTTCATATATGTGGCCACCTAAACTTAAATTTGCGCAACAGGTAAAAGCCCTCCCCGTCGTTATTCCCGCAGATGAGAATTTGTTCTAATATCTGTCCAGTCAATCAATGTTCCACGTGAACATGCGTCACAGTGCCAATTGAAAGCGTGTGGAATTGTCGCATTCTTATTGAAAACAGACTATAGTTAGTTTTGCAGAGAATCCCAAAGTGTATTGATTAATTATTACATCACCTAACATACCGGTATATTGAGCACTTTTATTTCACGGGCTTTGGTGTGTATTCGCGCTGCTTGTTAATTACAAATTAATAGTTTATATAGGTTACGACGTTGGAGAATGTAATGTATGTAGTACTAATAAGTGAAGACACAAACTTGTTACTGATTAACTGTCTATATAGTAACTTTGAACATTCCATGCATGTCCCACGAACTTTGTGAATAATGGTGACCATTTTACAGAATGAAATTTGAAAAGTGAACATAGATGCAGTCTGATGCGTGCGTCGTCCATTTTGGCTATACTGATCGCTAATTACCGATCTATAGAAACATAAATTCACAGTTGATCATAATTTATAAACAATGACAATGCCGTAACACGACATCAAAGGAAGCTGCTGGCCCATCACAACTGTGAACATGTCGCACACCGAATTCTTTGAAGATTACCGCTAAACATTGGCTGTGACATCAAAGACAAAATGAAGCCTCATCAGAAGTGGCGAGAGAACAGGCTGTCATGTGATAAATTGTGCTACACACACTGTTAACTTTTATTTCCATGCATAGCAATTGTGCATAGTACTGCTTACATTCACAACCATACCCACCCACCCCCCCTTGGGCGACTAAGTCGACGAAAGTAAATAAACGTCGACTACCGCACCTGTCGAATAATCGTGGCAAGGCTAATTATAACTTTACTTTTAGTTGTCTGATTGTTTTTAAATTCAACTGAATCTCTTGAAATTTTGTACGTGGTTCAAATTTCAGAAAACATAGGCCAAGTTTGAATTTTGTCATGGTCCGATGAATTTTTAAAGAGTTAAAAAAAAGTTATCCTTACCAAGAAGTCACCTTTTTGGGGGACACATGGTCGGTGACCTTTTATTATTATAGATACATGTATAATAAAAATCTATTTTACATTGAAATTTGACACAATTCTTTGGGAAATAAATGGGAAAATATATTTCTCTATTCTACGAATGGAGAAAGTGAACAGGCAGTCATCAGCTTTTGGCTTTCATACATTTCAGTTTCTATATCCCCTAATTTTCAGAATATAAATTGCCTAATGTGAAAAAACATCAACTGGGGAACTTCAATGAGATCCTATATCTCCCATAGCAGTAACTATTGAGGCCTGATTTGGGTGACATTAGCTCATCGTTTGGGATAGGTTCCAGACCTCCATTTACAACAACAGCATCCAAAACTTTACTATTGGCTTTGTTCCACTTGAATGAAGTTTGTTGTTATTGTTGTCAATGGCACGAACCCATTTTTCTCTCATACTGTACATGTACTACCCTGTATTTGAATCACACAGGGACCAGCCAAGAGGGCGACTTGGGAGACATCTTCTCTCCAAAATATGCCACTTCTCCTTACTTCTCTCATTCCGATGAATGGCGACAAGCCATATTTCCGACTAAATCCTGAAAAATTACCCATAATTATGCTGTGGTTAAGGGGTCGATTATTTAGGGCATTACTGTATGTGTATGTCCAAACAAGATATTTAAAGTATATAGTGGTGTATTGACTCATTAGGATGCTATGTTAAATGGCCATTGTGTTGCATAATACTTATTGGATCATAGAAGGTTGATTTTGGGTGTAAATCACTGTGTAAATTGTACTTTAGCCTTTATGACGTCTCCCTCATGATACTCCATTTTTCCCCTAATAATCAAATAAGGAGAAGTGACTTCTCCCATTTTAAAACCTTAGACTGGTCCCTGGAATCACAGCAATCTCTTGATATAACATCGACCCGTTGACACATACTATACCCGGTACATGTATGTTTCCTTTTATCTATTTATCACATACTGCATTCATATCATGTGGATCTTACCTTATTTTTTTTCTAACTAACAGGTCGAACTTTGTGTGGAGTGTATTGATTGGGCAAAGAATGAGAAGAGAACATTCCTACGACAGGCTCTCGAGGTATTTACAATTTACTCTTGTGTTCAGGGTTGCGACAGTTTCTCTATGTATTTACTATTTACTCTTGCGTTCAGGCCTTCAGGGTTCACGCACTGTGACTGGCTCTCGAAGTATTTACAATTTACTCTTGTGGTCAGCGTCCACTCACTTCAACGGGCTATCAAGGTATTTACTATTTACTCTTGTGTTCAGTGTTCATGCACTGCAACAGGCTCTCATCCTCTCGGGGTAATTACAATTTACATTACATAAAAATATTTGCATAATTCTTATAATACTAAACAGTAACATAAAAATATTTGTGCAGAAAAACATGCATTTGGTGATCTCAGGGATTTTCACTATAAATGGTGAATCGCTCATTTGCCAGAAATAAATACTACTGATATGCAACATATAGTCACACAATTATATGGTGATTCTCTAAATATATGATCATATCTTGTCAAATCCTAATCATGTGACCCAACATGGAATATCTTGTTTAGGAATTTCCCTGGGAAATGCAGGATGTTTAAGAAATTGAGAAAAATTGAACTGCAGATATCATGTCACAAGTTTACAAATTCTTACACATTGTACAAAATAATCACTCCAGTGATGGTTCCGATCAAGGCAAACCATAGTTTCAAAATATAGACCAATAAACTTTAAATAGTTTCTAGGTAATTTTTCATTGAAATCAATATGAAATTTGGCATTTCAATGTTTCTCAGTACTACAAGTCTATAAATAATAGCTATGAAGTTGCAAAAATTTCATTCTCATTTTTATTTTATTCAATAGTTTGGGCACACTGTTTACCAACTTGAATTTGGGAGAATATATTAGGCTTGAATATAACACCGATAAGTCCATATCATTAAAATACTGATAAATCCACTAACAGGGGACTAATGATAATTCCATATCAATAAAATACTGATAAATCCACTAACAGGGGACTAATGATAATTCCATATCAATAAAATACTGATAAATCCACTAACTTTCCACGTCACAGGAAAATATGGTAACAATGATGAGGTTGGCATGGTAACCAACTAACTCTGGTGTCAGTATCATGTGTGATAATCCAAGAAACATGCCATGTGAATGAAGAAAAGTGAACAATATGAAGCCATCTTTTTGGGGAGAACTACATGTACAGTATCGAAAGGGTTAAAACTGCTGAATATTGTCACTTCCTATCGTTACTGAACTTGAAATTTAAGCCAAATAAATAAAAAAAATCTGTGTTCTCAGGCACCTCCCTTGTCACTGTAATTTTCTTTTTAAAAACCTTATCAAACATTTTTTTCAATATTTTCTTTTAGAAATATTGGATTTGAACAACGAAAATTAATTTCTAGATATTTAGAAATAAAAATAAATAGCCGCCCTCCCTCATCTCAAAATTGACATCTATAATTGCATGAAAACACAAATGTTTTATAATAGTACCATTACTAATATACTATTGGTTTTAATTAACAATCTGTCTTTTCCAGTCCAGACTGATAGCCTTGTATTATGAAACCAAAATGTACCAAGAAGCTCTTCAGCTTGGTGAGTCATTTATTCCCTCTGAGCTCTTCAGCTTTGTTAGTCATTTATTCCCTCTGAGCTCTTCAGCTGTGTGAGTCATTTATTCCCTCTGAGCTCTTCAGCTTTGTTAGTCATTTATTCCCTCTGAGCTCTTCAGCTGTGAGTCATTTATTCCCTCTGAGCTCTTCAGGTAGGTGATTCATTTATTCCCTCTGAGCTCTTCAGCTTTGTTAGACATTTATTCCCTCTGAGCTCTTCAGCTTTGTTAGACATTTATTCCCTCTGAGCTCTTCAGCTTTGTTAGACATTTATTCCCTCTGAGCTCTTCAGCTTTGTTAGACATTTATTCCCTCTGAGCTCTTCAGCTTTGTTAGACATTTATTCCCTCTGAGCTCTTCAGCTGGGTGAGTGATTTATTCCCTCTGAGCTCTTCAGCTTTGTTAGTCATTTATTCCCTCTGAGCTCTTCAGCTTTGTTAGACATTTATTCCCTCTGAGCTCTTCAGCTTTGTTAGTCATTTATTCCCTCTGCGCTCTTCAGGTAGGTGAGTCATTTATTCCCTCTGAGCTCTTCAGCTTTGTTAGACATTTATTCCCTCTGAGCTCTTCAGCTTTGTTAGACATTTATTCCCTCTGAGCTCTTCAGCTTTGTTAGACATTGATTCCCTCTGAGCTCTTCAGCTGGGTGAGTCATTTATTCCCTCTGAGCTCTTCAGCTTTGTTAGTCATTTATTCCCTCTGAGCTCTTCAGCTTTGTTAGACATTTATTCCCTCTGAGCTCTTCAGCTTTGTTAGTCATTTATTCCCTCTGAGCTCTTCAGCTTGTGAGTGATTTATTCCCTCTGAGCTCTTCAGGTAGGTGAGTCATTTATTCCCTCTGAGCTCTTCAGCTGGGTGAGTCATTTATTCCCTCTGAGCTCTTCAGCTTTGTTAGTCATTTATTCCCTCCGAGCTCTTCAGCTGTGTGAGTCATTTATTCCCTCTGAGCTCTTCAGGTAGGTGAGTCATTTATTCCCTCTGAGCTCTTCAGCTTTGTTAGTCATTTATTCCCTCTGAGCTCTTCAGCTTTGTTAGACATTTATTCCCTCTGAGCTCTTCAGCTTTGTTTGTCATTTATTCCCTCTGAGCTCTTCAGCTGGGTGAGTCATTTATTCCCTCTGAGCTCTTCAGGTAGGTGAGTCATTTATTCCCTCTGAGCTCTTCAGCTTTGTTAGACATTTATTCCCTCTGAGCTCTTCAGCTTTGTTTGTCATTTATTCCCTCTGAGCTCTTCAGCTGGGTGAGTCATTTATTCCCTCTGAGCTCTTCAGCTTTGTTAGTCATTTATTCCCTCTGAGCTCTTCAGCTGTGAGTCATTTATTCCCTCTGAGCTCTTCAGGTAGGTGAGTCATTTATTCCCTCTGAGCTCTTCATGTACGATAGGTGAGCCATTTATTCCCTTCGCATTACAATGTCAACATGGACCAGCCCAGAGGGTAACTTGGGAGACGTCTTCCCCTGTAAATTTCACTTCAGTAATTGCTACTTCCCCTAATAATCAAATGGGGAGTGACTTATCCCATGTCAAAACGATACCCATTCTTACAAAGCTATAACACAATCATAATAGTCTAATGGTTATGAATGCTGTGTAAAGTGTCTGCTTGGGACAATCAAGTTAAATTGTTCGATTGTTTTTTTAGCTCAACTTTACTTTGTAAAGTTTGAGCTATTGCCATGACTTTGTCGTCCGTGTGTACGTGTGTACGTAAGGCGTCAACAATGCAGGCTACAGGTCATACCTTTCGTCGGATCATTATGAAATTTGTCATAGCTGTTGACATCAACATTTAGACCAGAATAATTAATTTTGGGGTCATTCGGGAAAAAAACATGGCCGCCAGTGGCCATATTGGATTTCAAAATTCAATCCATTAGCACGGGCTACAGGCCGTACTGCTTGTCTGATCTATGAAATTTGTCATGGATGTTAATATTGACATGTAGATGGGAACGAGTAATTTTGGGGTCATTCGGCCAAAAAACATGGCCGCCAGCAGCCATCTTGGATTTTACTCTTTGTATGACTAAATTCTTTAGCACGGGCTGCAGGTCGTACCTTTAGTCTGATCATCATAAAATGTGTCATGGATGTTAACAATGACATGTAGATGGGAACGAGTAATTTTGGGGTCATTCGGCCAAAAAACCTGGTCGCCAGCAGCCATCTTGGATTTTACTCTTTGTATGACTAAATCCTTTAGCACGGGCTACAGGTTGTACCTTTAGTCTGATCATCATGAAATTTGTCATGAATGTTAATAATGACATGTAGATGGGAACGAGTCATATTTAGGTCATTCGGCCGAAAAACATGGCCGCCAGCAGCCATCTTGGATTTTACTCATTGTATGACTAAATCCTTTAGCATGGGCTACAGGTCGTACCTTTAGTCTGATCATCATAAAATTTGTCATGGTTGTTGAAATTGGAATGTAGATGGGAACAAGTCATTTTGGGGTCATTTGGACAAAAAACATTGGATTTAAAAATTTAATCCATTAGCACGGGCCACAGGTCGTACTGTTCGTCTGATGATCATGAAATTTGTCATGGATGATAATATTGACATGTAGATGGGAACGAGTAATTTGCTACAGGCTACAGGTTGTACCTTTAGTCTGATCGTCATAAAATTTGTCATGGATGTTAACGATGACATGTAGATGGGAACGACTCACTTTGGGGTCATTCGGCCGAAAACAAGGCCGCCAGCAGCCATCTAGGATTTTACTTTTCTCTTCATGTCTATAAACATGTATTAGATATTCAACTTTCCACATTCCTAATGGCTCCATTGACTGTAATACATTAAATTATTCCCTTTCCAAGTTGAGCTACAGTGTCATTGACACTTTCATTTAGATAAATAAGCCATGTGGTGCTTAGTTGAGTTACTTCCCCTTTCTATACTGTTACTCATTGATGAGTTGTTCCCATAGGAAATGTTCAGATAATAAGTTCAACAAACATCCATATGAACTTATTATCTGAACATTTCCCTCCAATAAATAGTACTCCTTCTGCACTTTTATTATCTGTTGTTTGCTTATATTTCCTGATCACCCCTCCAGATGAATAATAGACCATTCCAATATTTATACTTTTATAACTGAGAGGGAGAATCCACTTAGTATAGATAGGGTTAAAGCCAAGCCTGCAAATAGCGTGTCTGTCATATGCAGAATGAGGTCCCCAGAGGGTGAATTTAGTGACGCTACCCTGCATAGCGGGCTAGCATCACTAAATTCACCCTCTGGGGACCTCATTCTGCTTAGGCCCTCAACTGCTATGGCAGACCTAGGATCAGATAGAAGTTCCCCAGTTGAAGTTGGTGATGTTCACCCATCGGGCGCCTCGATTATGGATTTTATCTTCTGCAAATTAGGGGATATAGAAACTTCACAAAATGGAAAAAGTAACTAAAAACAATGTTAATTTGATACCATAGATACTTCCCAGAAGATGAGGCCTAAGCAGAATGAGGTCTCCAGAGGGTGAATTTGGTGATGCTAGCCCGCTATGTGGGAAAGCATCACTAAATTCACCCTCTGAGGACCTCATTCTGCAAATGACAGACATGCTGTTTGCAGGCTTTCAGAATCAAGTTATTCGAATTTCGCTGCTCAACTAACAAATAACAAATGATACAGTAATGCCCAAAGTAATTGACTCCTTAACCACAGCAGAATTATGGGTAATTTTCAGGATTTAGTCGGAAATATGGCTTGTTGCCATTCATTGGAAAGCTCTCGCCGAGTGAACATTTTCGTAGTTTTTACCTTAGCATTCAGTTCAGTGGTCAATTACTTTGGGCATTACTGTATTATATTGATATATGACCTAAAATTAGCGTCACCAAATTCACCCTCTTGGAATCTCATCCTGCTCAGGCCTCAATGCCATGGGAGACCTATCAGATTCAAGTACTCCAGTTTAAAGACATATTATGGACTTGTTCGGGTATGTGAAACTGATAAGTTAGCATTCAGGCACAATGCCAACTGGGGGAATGTAGCATTCTACTAACAAAGCCCAAAATATCGAAGAAATCGATCATACAACTCCATAGAAAACACCGCCTGAACTACGCTCAATTGTAAATATTTTTTCATTGCATGTAATAAATATATAAGACTGACAGTGTGTGTTGTAAATTTGAATTAGAATTCATAAAAATAACTACTTTGAGCAAGATTATTTTCCATTTGTATTGGATCACCCAACCGGAGTGTTTCACATCACTTTAAATTGGTGATATACACAAATTTGTCGCCTTGATTAATATGCATTTTATATTCTATAAATTTAGGGGATATAGAAACTGAACAGAAGGGGAAAAAGTAACTAAAACAATGTCAGTTTGATACCCTCAATACTTCCAGGAAGATGAGTCCTAAGCAGAATTGTGTTTTTGAGTCAATACAGAACAATTATGTCATGATTGAGTAAGACAAATGTTTATTTTTGCGAAAACTAAAACAATGTTAATTTGAAACTATAAATACTTCCCAGAAGATAAGGCCTAAGCAGAATGAGGTCCCCAGAAGGTGAATTTGGTGATGCTAGCCCACTGTGCTCAGTAGCGTTGCTATTTTCACCTCCAGTCTGGGGACCTCATTCAGCAAATGTCAGGCACACTATTTCAAGGGAAACCCAAACCATAAATATTTTAAACTTTTTTTTCCTTCTAGCCTCATCACTGCTTAGAGAATTGAAGAAATTGGATGACAAAGCTCTTTTGGTTGAGGTTCAACTCCTTGAGAGTAAAATCTACCATGCACTGAGTAATCTCCCCAAGGCCAGGTTTGTTTATTCACTGTTAGAGAGAATTTGGTACATTTAACCCATTTCATGACGGGACTCCTTGCTTGCTTCTTTCTATTGTTTCAGTCGTATCTTGTGTCCTTGTTATGTAGTGATATTTTATTCAATCAAATTTGATATGTTAATTTGATTTATTTCATTATTTATTTGCATGCGATGAAAATGTTGGAAACTGACAATTGTAATCAGATGTAATCAAAAAGTAATCGATTACATATACTAAAGTAATTGTAATCGTAATTGATTACATTGAAAAAAATGTAATCAGTAATCATAATAGTAATCATGTAAATCAAAAGTAATTATAATCGTAATCGATTACACATCGGCATGTAATTGCCCCAACCCTGGATGGGAGCTGTGCTGGTGCAGCATTAAAGTTCCTGTGCCAGTGCATTCTCTTGTATATTTGAGTCTCCCATAGGAAGAGAATGCACTGGCTTACAAGGTGAAGGTAAATATTGTTAGGCCAATGTATTCTCTTATATATGCGAGGCTCCTCTGGGAGACTCGCATAAATAAGAGAATGCATTGGCACAGGGTTTTCGCAAAATTTCAGGAAGCTCCGGTCATGGAAGGGTTAAAGTGATGTAAAACACTCCGCTGAGGTGTTTTCAGAATGGAAAAACAATTAATAAATGTCAAAATATGTCATTTTCATCAATTTTATATTTAATTGGGCAGAAAACAGTATCATTGTTATAAATGAATTACATTCAGTGACTTTTGTTGGCGGAAATTATTGTCGTAATTTTTATGCCCAATAATTCATCCCGAATAAAACAGTAAATGTTTTCATTTGTGCGTAGTTTAAATGAAATGTTCTTTGAAGTGATACAATTGATGTGCTTGGAATTTTTGACAATCTTAGCTGATTGCTACTTTCTTCTAGTGGATAGAGTGTTTGGATACTAACAATTTGGTTTTATTCACTGAATTAAGTCCATAATATGTCTTTAAGTATAAATATAGTTGATTTCCTTGATACATTCAGGTGCTATCTTTGTCAAAGGTTTCTCTTGATTTTCAAAACAATAAGAAAGTGAGAAACTCGGTGTTCCATTGTCTCCATCATTATGAGTTTTATTACTGTGTTTCCTACTTGTGTCTAGATTTTGAGTTATGTTATGATTGTAGAGATGTTCAATTTTAACCCTTCCATGATTGAAGCTTTCTGAAATTTTTCAAAAACCCTGTGCCAATGTAGTTCTGGGCGGTATTTAACCATAAAAATACCGCGGTAATCATAAAAATAATACCGCGGTATACGGTATTACCGATTATTTAAACTAATCCCTTAAAACCCCCGTTTAATAGCATTCGTTTGGTGCACAGGTCGACTGTTTATGGAGGGAAATCTAATCGCTACCCAGATTACATAAAACAAGGAAATTTACGCTCCGTTTTAATAAATTATGGAATGCAATCAATGAATGTATCATTATCTGCATGCATGGATTCATGAGCTGATCTTAAATACAGGTAATAATTGTGATTTATACAATTTAATGCAAGCATCATTCAGCGAAGTTGGATACACCCAAGAGCTTTGAAACAATCCCCAACTGACAGTGCCGACTTGCAGAGCACGTGCTGTGACGTTGATATTGGAATGTTCCACCGGGTGTGAATAACTTAAGAATAAGTACGATGATTTTATTAAATGCCGGGAAATGAAGTGTATTACTTCCAAAGTATTTAACTTCTAGAACTATTATTGACTTCCCGTTGCATTATTATAAATCATACTTTTAAATCCAGGTTTATGAATGTGATCAATTATTCCCACTCGATAACACCCCTGAAATAATGAGCTGCCCCATGCATTCAGTCGATTAAAAAAGGCGCAGAATGATGCAATCATACCTTGCAATATAATGTTGGGCTGGATTTTGTCCCAGGTGGGGAAGGAATGCATTTTGTTTCGGAAATGACATTAACTTGCACACGCCAATCATTGAAACGGACTGGTCATTTTAAAATTGTCGATCAGCACGTGCATGGGGCACACAACGTAAGTCTTGAAATATATTTGCGCCAATTTCGGGGATGACTTGGTAAACAGAATCCGCAACGCTAGTAGCTACTCCAGCCCAATTTACAGCAACGCTGTCTCCTGACACAAACTCGCTACCTCTTAATTGTGATTTCGATGAAATACGGTGTAAAGAAACGAAGTAATTTCTTTGTATCCCGACAAAGGAAAACCACAATATACTCGGTAATGGGCCTGTATGATATGTAACCGCGATAATACCGTCTTCAAGGTTTACCGATTATGGGAAAGAGTAACGGTAACAGTATTGAAAATCTTACCGACTATAATCGGTATACCGAAATACAGCCCAGCACTATGCCAATGCAATCTCTTATATATGTGCGTCTCCCATCGAGAGCCTCACAAATATAAGAGAATGTGCTGGCTTACACGGTCAAGGTAAATATTGTTAGGCCAATGGATTCTCTTATATATGCGAGGCTCCCTTTGGGAGGAGACTCACATATATTAGAGAATGCATTGGCACAGGGTTTACACAAAAAATTAGTTAGCTCCAGTCATGGAAGGGTTAAACAGTTTGCAACCGTTAAAGTCCTATTGCTACATCCGAATATGTTATCAGTGGTGCAGCAGTGACGATATTTTTCTGCATGTCATGTTTGTCATCTGTCAGCTGTTTTGTTTCACATCATTTTAGTCTCTATCAAATTAATAAATTAATCAAATTAACTACCGGCATACTACAACTATTTATTACATGATACTACCCTTATTCCATTCAACAAACCCATTCTATAAATTGTGATATTAAACGTTCGTTTAATAACAGGAAATTGTGCCAGGTGACCTTTGACTTCCAATTTGTCGTCTGTTTACATTCTGTACGATAAGTCTCAAAATACTATGGCTTCCAATATTTTTCCAACATACTATAATGAATGAAGAGTTTGAAAAGTTATGTCATTAAATATACGCCATTAAATATGCCGAAGAGTCTTTATTTATCTTGGACTATATTGATAGCATAGGTGAGAACAATTTATTATACCCCCACTTTCGAAGAAAATGGGGGGTATACTGGATTGACTGCGTCTGTTCGTCACACTTTCTTGCGTCTGTCCGTCACACTTTCTCGCACCGTACGTCCGTCCATCGTCCATCCGACCTCATAACTCGAACAACTATGAATCAATTTCAATAATTGTTTGTATGCAATCTCCTTAGGACTGCCTCTCCGCATGATTTTTTTTAAGTTACGCCTTACTTTTCGACTTATTTTGACTTAGAAGTTCTGTCCGACTTAATAACTTTAACAAATATGAACCGATTTCAATAATTTTGGGTATACTTGCTTCTCACAACACCCTCTCTACATGATGTGGCTCAGGGTTGGCTCGGACTGTTTTTCCTAACATTACACTTCATTTTCGACTTATTTTGGGATATTTTTTTTCTGGATTCTTTTTTCCCTGGAGTTGTGTGCCTTCTTAGCAGAAGTTTGGTTTGACTGATGAAACACTCGACAAAAGCCATCTTAGATGTTAAGATTGCGTTTCATTTTCTACCCTTTTTTGGGTTTCTGCAATCATTCGAACAAATATGAACCAATTTGAATATTTTTTTCTGTACAAGCTTCTTTCGACACCATATCGATATTATTAATCCAAATTTTTCTTTAAAGTTAAAAATCTTTTTTGTTGGGTTTACGGATAATGCGGGTTGAGTTTGCCATGGTGGGGGTATGCTAGCACGCGAGTGCACACCTCTTGTTGAGAATGGTTGATATTTTCTTGTTTAGTTAGGGCTGAATTCTGTGCATTATTCTTGCAATTTTAAAATTGGAATTTGCATCTGGACATTTCAATACTGGAATCGGGTTGAATTTGGAGTCAAGCTTGATTGTCATTTTTATCTTTTCTCCCTCGATGCATATACATGTATATGCTGTATATTTGTTATTCTATTGAACTACTATTAGGGCACCTTAAAGCACCATTGTAGCATGTGAATGGTTTGAAAAACTATGATTTCTTCTACAGTCTTGTGCCGTAATAAAATATGGTTTGTTTGCAGTCATCCAATGTACAAGATCATGCCTTGAATCTCTACTCCAGCTAACACTGTAGGTGAAGATCCCAACTCAAATTTCACAATTTAAGGTGACATTTTGATTTGCGTCACTTACAATTATGGAATTTATCCTTGGTAATTAAATTGATGTTTATTGTGATATCGGCTGATAAAAGTCACAGAAAAACATGCAATTTCGAGTTGGGACCTTTACCTATAATGAAGTACTTTATCAAGGTAACAACTAAGAACTATATTCCCTGCATTATGTTTTCGACTTTATAAGGTTCCCTGTCAAAACTTCAAAAGTTCCCAGGTTTTGTACTGGTGGAATATGATCTCTACAGGTTTTAGCTAGAGTAGAGATTCATGGCATGATCTACCAACTGGCCTCAAAAGTCACCTATTAACTAATTATGTTTTGTCCCTTTAAAGAATTTTTTTGTGTGGATATACTGTCTGAAGTAAACCCATGTACATTGTATTGCAATGCAGCATGCACATATACAAATAATTGCGCTCATCTATATTATGATGTCCATAGTTACAAGGTGCCGTTAGATAATACGAGATTGGTCTATCACCTAATGCTGGATGTGCAATTATCTGTGAAGTGCAATTACCTGTAATGCCCTAAGTAATCGACTCCCTAACGACAGCAGAATTATGGGTAACTTTTCAGGATTTAGTCGGAAATATGGCTTGTTGCCATTCATCAGAAGCTCTCCCTGAGAGCTTTCCGATGAATGGCAACAAGCCATATTTCCGACTAAATCCTGAAAAGTTACCCATAATTCTGCTGTCGTTAGGGAGTCGATTACTTAGGGCATTACTGTACCTGTGAATTCACTCTTATGTACGTTACCTATACAAAACTGTATTCACATAATATATTGTCCCTTTCTTTATTAATTTAACAGGGCCGCATTGACTTCAGGTCGAACAACAGCTAATGGTATTTACTGTCCTCCCAAACTTCAGGCTTCACTGGATCTCCAGTCAGGTTAGTCCATTAAAAATATGGCAAGCGCTCGTAGTGGGTATTGCTGTTAAAATAGTAACATCCGTTAAAACCGTTAAAAACTCGACAGAAAGAATATTATATTATAGACAAACGTTGTTCTTATACCAATCATAAATATCATGTAAATTGCATGTTATTATCATGTTAGTACTCTGCGTTATGTAAACAAATGCCATGTTATGTAAACAAACCATACATAAAGAGTATGCAATAAACAAAACACTCAACACCGGGGAGACCCAAACAATGAAATTTGGTTAGAAATGCCACCAAGTTGTTTATAACATACCACTATAGCGCTCACTAATCTTTCCCTCTCAAGATTGTTGAATGGGGCACCATGAATCATTCTCCTAAAAAATCGCCACTGTGTTCAGTGTTTTGCTTATCGCTCACTATCTATGTGCTGTATATAAACAAATGCTCGGCTCAGTGAATTGGTCTCTTTGTAAAGGTTAATGGTTTCATCATATGCAATCAGGTTACATAAAATAATAAATGACTACCTCACCAGTATGTGAAATGAAGCCCGTAGTGCACTTGGCTCAATTTATCTGGATTTTCATCGCAATTTATGATGCAATTTCCAATTTCCGCTAACCAATTTACAATGAAAAAACATGTATTGGTAGGGAATGCTATACAAAATCTACCCAATGTTGCAAAATGTTATACAAATTTTAAAAATTAAATTAACCCCTGGTGCACTGATTGCATGCTGGCCTTTTGGCGCCAAAATATCTGGGGGTCCGATTTCTTTATAAAGTCTACTCAAGGATGTCATAAATCTCCTATTTTAGGACATGTTTCTGTGGATATCTGAACCAAGATTTCAGGTACCCACGAAATAGCCTTCTGGTAAGAAACAACGAACATTGAGGCTGACAAATCCATGAATATACTGTATCTATGGAAACTAGTTTGATGCCAACCGGTGACTTTAATTGCATAGCATTCTTCAGTGTTCCCGAATGATGAATTACTAAGAGGCCAACTGAAACTGGCTATTCAATATACCGAAAATAGACGTAGAACACTGTTATTTCATGATGGCGAGTCTAGTTTAGTTGGCTCTCTGAATTTCGAATGAGAAACATGATTCCACAGTACGACTAGTTTGGGACAGGGGAGGGAGGGAGGGTTTGGGAGTATCTAAATTCCCCCACCCCCACAACCTTTGGACAAAATTTTCAGCAGTTGGAAATTTCACACCAATTTTGTTGGAAATTTCACACCAACTTTTGTTTGTAATTGTTTTCATTATTTAATTTTTCAACCAATAAATTTTGAGGAATTTGTCGTTTTTTGACCAACAAGAGCTTATTTTTCTATATTTAGTTCAAATAACGGACACCCTTACCCTCTAGCAACATCCCTGTTCCTAGTCTGTTCTTCAGGTGTTCTCAGGATTCTAACACACGCACCATTTACAGTGAAATAATAAGAAAGTAATACAGTGTGTCTGTGTTTTTGAGTGAATAGTTTGTGACCATATATAAAGAATATGTAGCTAGTGCCATCACTTAAATGGTTTATGTGCGTTAGTGAGATTTAAGCATCTATTGGGTGAAGATCTGTCAAGTCCAATAGGTGCCAAATTCCCTGAGTGGACATAAAACCTATAAGCGACAGAATTAGCTACATATTTTATTTATCCATCACGCAAAATTTGCCTACCTTGACGTAATAAACATAATGTTTATTAGGCATAATAACATGTTTATTAGGCATAATAACATGATGTTTAATAGGCATAATAACATAACATTTATTAGGCATAATGACATAATGTTTATTAGGTATAATAACGTAATGTTTATTAGGCATAATAACATAACGTTTATCAGGCAGGCTTTATGTAGTGCGAGTGGTATGTTTGTCAATGATCGAATGCTGTCGCTACTCGCTAAGGATGTTGAGGAGAAAGTGTGTGTTCAGTTTTCGTGAGAGAATGAAAGATATGAACAATTCAATCATTTATATGTTTTACAATTCAGATTTAAAATACTTTTCCAAAATATTTCATGGTTGGAATGAATTATTGTATATTATTGATTAATTATTACTGATATATACATGTACAACATACTCATATATGGACCAACAGAGTCTGAACTAAGGATATAATAATAAAGATATAATAATAACAATAATAGAGATAGTGAGCAGTGAATACTATGTACAGGCTTTGATGGATTTTTGTTCAATAAATTGGATATCCTGGTAAATCGTGGTCAGTACTATTTGTACATGAAGGAGTTATTCTATGCTGAATTTTTCTGTATTAGTATGCACCAACTATTATTGCAATGTAATATTCCAGTATATTGTGTGCATTCACTTTAACATGTTTCATGTCGTTAAATTGGGGATAATCAGAAGAGCACTGAAAGTGTAACATCATTTTCAATTCATTTAAATTATTCAGTCCTCAAAATTGGCCACAGCAATAAGAATGATGTGGCAACATTTGGAATCTAATATGCCACATAATTAAATTTGCCTTTGGACATTTTTCCTATTCAAATATTTGAAAAAATGACAACAGATACATAATCAATACAGTTACCGGTATGTACAAATGTACCAGAACTGAATCGAATGTCCTATTCCGTATTTGGTAGATAAGCTTTGATGTACATACTTGCATTGTCACGATTGTCATGATATTATTGAACTGCTGATATACCATTAAGAAAATAATGTGGGTGCAAATAATGGCGGTGCAAGAGTTGGTTTTCATTCTCATATTAATACGATTAATCAAATTATTAAGCATTAAGTGACTTCTCCCAATTTAAATTATCTAAGCCAGTCCCTACATTTAGAACTGTATGGCATAATTTTATGAAAGGATTAACGCTTCCATGACTGGAGCTTCCTGAAATTATGTGAAAACTCTGTGCCAATGCATTCCCTCATATATGTGAGTCTCCCATAGGAAGCCCTGCATATATAAGGGAAGCAATTTTTACCTTGATCTTGTACGATAGTGAATTCGCTTATATATATGAGACTTCCTATGGGAGCATATATCAGAGAATGCACTGGCACAGGATATTTAATGTTGCACCAGCGCAGCTCGCGTCGTTAAAAGGTTAACTACAGTAATGCCCTAAATAATCAACTCCTTAACCACAGCAGAATTATGGATAATTTATCAGGATTTAGTCCGCAATATGGCTTGTTGCCATTCATTGGAAAGCTCTCAGTGATCTTTCATCTTTCCGGTGAATTACTGTACATGTGTTGTCTCTTACAGGAATCCTGCATGCAGCTGATGAGAAGGACTTTAAGACTGCTTACTCTTATTTCTATGAAGCCTTCGAAGGCTATGACTCAGTCGATAACCCCAAAGCTGTGACAGCGCTAAAATATATGTTGCTGTGTAAAATCATGTTAAACAGGTGAGTGGTCCTTCAAATACGTCACTCAATGATCAAGCCTGCAAATAGCGTGTCTGTCATTTGCAGAATGAGGTCCCCAGAGGGTTAATTTAGTGACGCTACCCTGCATAGCAGGCTAGCATCACTAAATTCACCATCTGGGGACCTCATTCTGCTTAGGCCCTCAACTGCTATGTCAGACCTAGGATTAGATTGAAGTTCCCCAGTTGAAGTTGGTGATGTTCACCCATTGGGCGCCTCGATTATTTATTTTATCTTCTGCAAATTAGGGGATATAGAAACTTCCCAGATGGGAAAACGTAACTAAAAACAATGTTAATTTTATACCATAGATACTTCCCAGAAGATGAGTCCTAAGCAGAATGAGGTCCCCAGAGGGTGAATTTAGTGATGCTAGCCCACTATGCGGGATAGCGTCACTAAATTCACCCTCTGGGGACCTCATTCTGCAAATGTCAGACACGCTATTTGCAGGCTTGTCAATGACCATGTCTTCTCAGTCCACAACAGCTTCTATAACAGAATTTACAGCAGGAGTTATCTTGTATGTATGTCTTCGGATTAGGGAAATGGACGTTTTGCGTATATGAACATAGAGGGCAGCCTTTCCCAAGCATGATGATATCAAACATCCATATATCAGAGGTCCATTCAATGTCAAGGCAACAATATTTATAAGTAAACAGAGCCATGTTTTCCAGAGAATTTTGATTTGTCACGCTATCATAAAATGTTATGTAAACAATATATTAAACGATCGTATCATTACTTTAATTATTCTCTATCACGGTAAATGATATATCATGTTGAAGACACATTAATCGTGTGAGGACATGTCAGATGATTAATCACTTTCTGGGGTTCAAGTGTATGCACGGACTCCAAGTTTAAATTTAGTACGTCTTTTCAATGAAAGTCTGTTATAGAACATTCACCAGATGGGACTCTGTCCAAAACAGCATCATCCCAACCATTATCACAAGCTTTTAATATGATGCATGGGATATGTTGTGCTTGCTGTCTGACCATATCAAAGAAGCCGCTTCTTATTCTCATCGGTTACTTCGTACACTATAATAGGGGTGCCACGATTAATCATATAATCGATGAACTGTTGATAAAGCCGATAATCAACTACCATTTCCGTCGTCGATTAATCTGCATTATTTATTTCGGACGTTGGAAAATGCCGGTTATTGTTGAATACCCTGATTGTTTTGCACAGTTTAATCTACAACCGAGGGGTTAACAACCTTTGATCATGTATCAAAGAGATTCCGACAACATGAGTACTACTAATATAAGTTGCAAACAGTCGGCAGTTCATTTGATGATGCGACATTGTTACTCTTCAGGTCATTGTGTATTCTTCAAATTGGCGGCACTGCAGCTTTGAACTTATGCCGACGTTGTTGTATATTTCTACAAGAAAGGCGGCACTATGTTTTTGAAATGGGCTGACTGTCAATGAACTGAATGCATTCACCCTTGTATCTCATTGGACCAAAGGGGAGTTGATTGACATTCTCTCGAAACCAGGGAACCTACGGCATTTTAATCAGCAATATTCTCTGCAGTGTCATTTGCAGCATGTATACTTTGTTTGTATAAGTATACTTAGATGTTACTAGTACATGTTATCGCTTATTGTGTGGTGACTGCTGACTGAAATTGACTATATTATCAAATACTTAACTTGTTCTGAGTCCTGAAATTTGCAGGCGGGGGCCCACTATTGTGTTTGTTATCCACGCTCCGGAAGTTTGCTGAAACTTTTAGTTTCCGTAACATTAGATTCCTTTTTTTAGGAACCACCGTCGGTCCGTCATGCATTCCTACTTTAATATTGCTTATATGTTTGGCTATTAAATTAATCACTACATTCGTTCCAATTAACTCACAAATATTATAACCATGAGATCGCCGAGAACTGTGCTTGTATTGAATACATTGTGCTCATTAGTCATTACCCGTGGTTTATGATGCACTTTATTAACATAAAAATTACATCAGCCGATGTCTCAAACAAGCAGCGATAGCAGTTAACCAGCACCCTGCCAATACGACAATAGGCCATATTTCGGAATACTTCCACTGAAGTTATTAATATTAGGTATGATTAATTGATTATAGTCGATTATTGATGACCGATTATCGATTATCAAATTCAATAATCGTGGCACCTCTACACTATAATTGAAAACTTGTGACTTTATTCTATGAAGCAGAGCATATAGAAATCAACAACATTTGAGTACAGTCCCCCTTTAACTCTTTCATGATGGGAGCTGAGCTGGTGCAGCATTAAAGACCCTGTGCCAGTGCATTCTCTCATATACGAGTATCCCATAGTGAGCCTCACATATATAAGAGAATGCACTCGCTTATAAGGTCAATGTAAATATTGTTAGACCAATGTATTCTCTTATATATGCGAGGCTGCCTATGGGAGATTCGCATATATAAGAGAATACATTGTCACATGGTTTTCATCTAATTTCAGGAAGCTCCAGTCATGGAAGGGTTAATTGTCTGAGAACATGGGTGTTCATATCTTATGGCTTTATTGAGCCTTCTTCTGTTGTTTGATCAATCACTCTCTATTTTTAGCGCTGATGAGGTGCAAGCTATTGTTAGCGGTAAACTTGCCCTGAAATACGCCGGAGATGACATTGATGCTATGAAGAGTATAGCACAGGCGAGCCACAAAAGGTCACTTGCAGACTTCCAAAAGGTCAAGTATCACAAACTAAATACTCATTGATGAGTAGTTACCTCTTGGGACATGTTCAGAAAATAAGTTCAACAATGGACCATATGTCATTTGTTGAACTTATTATCTGAACATTTCCCACCAATAAATAGTACTCCTTCTGTACTTGTATTACCATGTCCGTTGTTTGCTTATTGTTTCTGAAACCCCTCCAGATGAATAATAGACCATTACAATGTGTTCATTTTAACTGAGTGGAAGACTCCATTTAGTATAGAAAGGGTTATTAATCAAGTCTGCAAATAGTGTGTCCGTTATTTGCAGAATGAGGTCCCAAGAGTGTGAATTTAGAGACGCTATCCTTCAGGATAGCATCACTAAATGCACCCTCTGGGGACCTCATTCTGCAAATGACAGACACACTATTTGTATGATTGTTAATATGGTGATGTTTTTGTAATTCAGACCCTAGCCACATATAATGGTGATGTTTTTATGTAATTCAGACCCTAGCTACATATAATAATGGTGATGTTTTTTTGTAATTCAGACCCTAGCCACATATAATAATGGTGATGTTTTTATGTAATTCAGACTCTAGCCACATATAATAATGGTGATGTTTTTTTGTAATTCAGACCCTAGCCACTTATAAGAGTAATTTGGAGGATGATCCGATTGTGAAAGCACATCTCAAGAGACTGTATGAAAACCTACTGGAACAGAATCTGTGTCGTATCATTGAACCGTTCTCCCGTGTACAGGTATGTATATGTTATTATTTATTTGAGCAGAATTTATCAGGTCTTTTTTCACACCCTTTTTGAAAAAAAAATGGTTGTATTATGTAATCAGTATGTTAGTCCGTCTCTCCGTCCATCCATCTGTTAACATTTTTAGTTTCCAACCATTAACTCCAGTTTGATTTATTTGATCTGAACCAAATTTAAAGCTGGTATATGTGTTCCCCAGCTAAGTATACAGGCTAAGTTCCAATATAGGTTCCATCCAATTATTTTTACATGAGTTACGGCTCATTTTCGAGTTAGAATTTGCCCCATTTCATTACATTTTGGTTTCCGCCTGATAACCATAGTTTGGATTATTTGATCAAAACCCCTCTGGTGTTTTTCTCAGCCAAAAATTCAGATTTGGGTTTTGTCCATTTAATATTACATGAGTTACGGCCTTTTTCCAACTTAATTCACCTCATTTAATAACAATTTACATGTAAACTAACGGCTTATTTAGCCATGCACCAGTGATGTTCTTGTTCATTTATTTATACATCCACCTATCACATCATCAAAGTACACAAAAATGAAAGTTGAGAATTCCACTTATTTCTCCTGAATGAAATGGAGCAATAAGCAAACAATAATAATATCTGTTTTCTCCAACATTAAATTAATTTAATGGCATTGTGTGAACACTATTTGTCTTCAACTGATTTGAATGTGATTTATTTTCGTCACTCTTGACGCTATATTAAATAATTCTTTCATTTTTCGACAGGTTCAGCACGTAGCCAATCTTATCAAACTGTCCATGGTAAGTTACTTGGTTTTCTTCATATTTAACCAACTATATTGTACATTTCTGTTCAACATAAGGAAGTGTTTACAAGATAATGATTGGAGTCCCTTATTGAGTAAAGATACTAACTATGTGCAATATACCAAACCAGGTGTGCTGGTCATCATAATCACCACCAATTTAAAATCCCCAGATCTTCAAGGAACGTCATGGCATTGAACGACTATTCGCCACTGGCACCAAGAGAGTTAATTTGTAATTTAAAGATGCTCTATCTCTTCCTGGCACTTTCTACAACAACACAAAATCGAGGAAACTTGTTTTGAAGGCACCTTAACACTGCTAATCCCAAACAAACACATGAGAAACATCTGGTGTTAGCACTATTTCAAATAACAGTGTATTAACCCTTTCTATACTAAAGCACCATTGATGATTAGTTCCCACAGGAAATGTTCAGATAATAAGTTCAACAAACGTGTTGAACTTATTATCTAAATATTTCCATCAATAAACAGGGCTTTTTGTGCACTTTTATTTATATTTCTTCTTCTTTTTTTCACCTAAACATCCCTCCAAATCAATAATAGACCGTTCCAATGTATACAATGTTCAATAAAAATGTGGCAATGTTCTAAAAATAGCCACATAAACTGTCCCGATTCATAGCAAAATTCATTACCTAGTGAATCTAAACAAAAAGTTTAGGAAAGAGATTCACCATCCTTAAATGAGCAGTGGCCATTAAACATTAATCCGTGGATGGGACAGAGCAGTATTTATGTATTTAATGGCCATTAAACATTAATCAATGGATGGGAGGGAGCAGTATTTATATATTTAATGGCCATTAAACATTAATCAATGGATGGGACAGAGCAGTATTTATATATATAATGGCCATTAAACATTAATCAGTGGATGGGAGAGAGCAGTATTTATATATGTAATGGCCATTAAACATTAATGGATGGGACAGAGCAGTATTTATATATTTAATGGCCATTAAACATTAATCAATGGATGGGAGGGAGCAGTATTTATATATCTAATGGCCATTAAACATCAATCAGTGGATGGGAGAGAGCAGTATTTATATATTTAATGGCCATTAAACATTAATCAGTGGATGGGAGAGAGCAGTATTTATATATTTAAATGGCAATTAGATTTTAATCAGTGGGTTGTAGATGGGACAGAGTAGTTTTTATATATTTGATGGCCATTAAACATTAATCAGTGTGTTGTAGATGGGACAGAGTAGAATTTATATATTTGATGGCTATTAAACATTAATCAGTGGATGGGAGGGAGCAGTATTTATATATTTAAATGGCAATTAGATTTTAATCAGTGGGTTGTAGATGGGACAGAGTAGTTTTTATATATTTAATTGCCATTAAACATTAATCAGTGTGTTGTAGATGGGACGGAGTAGAATTTATATATTTGATGGCTATTAAACATTAATCAGTGGGTTGTAGATGGGACATAGCTGTATTTTTATATTTAATTGCCATTAAACATTAATCAGTGGGTTGTAGATGGGACATAGCTGTATTTGTATATTTAATTGCCATTAAACCTTAATCAGTGGGTTGTAGATGGGACATAGATGTATTTATATATCTAATTGCCATTAAACATTAATTAGTGGGTTGTAGATGGGACACAGCTGTAGTTATATATTTAATTGCCATTAAACATTAATCAGTGGGTTGTAGATGGGACATAGAGGTAGTTATATATTTAATTGCCATTGCCATCAGTGGGTTGTAGATGGGACAGAGTAGAATTTATATATGCAATTAAGCATTAATCAGTGGGTTGTAGATGGGACAGAGTAGAATTTATATATTTATGGCAGATCATAAATATGTAGGAGGTACAGGTCTTATTAAAATGGTTAGCAGAAATGGAAATTACATTGCAAATTGCGATGCGAATTCAGTTAAATCGAGCCCTGCTGAGAAACTAGATTATGTCATGAATCTCAACTCTAGCTAGTAGAGGTCATATGCAATTTCTGACAGGGAACTTTATAACACTGAAAAATAACACAGTGAATAACTGCTCCTTAAATTATTTCATAGTAAGTGAAAGTGTGCCTCAATATTGTATGATGTAGCCAACTTGTGTTGGCCAGTTTGCATTAACCTTGAATTCTCCCTAATTGCCAAACAGGGAGATGTGACTTCTCCAAATTTGAACCTCTCATACTGGTTGCTGCTGATAAATGAACTATTTCGTTTATCCAGCATTAGTTATCTTTTATCAAAGGCCATTAAAATAAAATATGTGTGTTCTCAGGAAATTAGATCTAAAATTTGAGATAAGGGGGGTGGGGGCGCTATTTATTTTTATATTTTTCTCAAAATCTGGAAAACATACTTCAGAAACAAAACAATATTCAGTTTGTTGTTCAAATCCAATATTTCTGATAGAAAATATTTTTGTTTAAGTTTGACAAGGCTTTTTAAAAGAACATTTCAGTGATGAGGGAGGTGCTTGAGAACACAGAATATTTATTTATTTGGCCTCCATAGTAGCTGTTTCACCGAGGAATTCTCTTTTTCTTCAGGATACAGTGGAGAAGAAGCTCTCAAAGATGATACTTGATAAAAAATTTCATGGTATGTTATTTGGCAGTCTGTTAACATACACTCAGAGTCATACTGACGTATGGAGTAAATCGTAGTCTCGTCAAAATGTTATTTCCTGAAAATGTGCAGACTTCCTCCAAAATATGTTACATCACGTTTATGTTAATCACTTTTATTGGACACTAATCTTGGGGATACTAATAGCTACAGTTCGGGAAATAGAAAGTCTATGACAAGTAATGAGACCCACTATTTATATGTAGGTCTGTAGTTAAATTAGACTGGCTATTTAGGAGCCATCTGCATTAGCTTGTAGTCAAACTTTCACTTGAAGATACGGGAGGCTTTTGTGGTGTGTGTTGCCGTTAAAATTTTCATATTCATTAAAACTGCCATAAATGGAAAGAATATTATAATATTTATAGATTTTTTCTTATACCAATCATAAATATAGCATAAATAGCATGTTATTGTCAATCAAAAGAATATGCTGTGTTTTGTAAGAAAAAAGTCAAATTCACAATCACACATGAAATAAAGATATTTTTTATTTGATTCTTTTTTATTTTCTTTCAGGGATTCTTGATCAGGGAGCTGGTGTATTGATTGTGTTTGATGAAACCACGGCAGATAAGACATATGAGAATTCTCTTGCGACAATACAGAACATGGGGAAGGTTGTTGATGCCCTATATAACAAAGCCAAGAAGCTAACGTAACCGCCGAGTCTCAATTACACACTTCATTTATGTACATACATGTCACTATTCTATGATCGTTAATGAAAGTTTCAAAAACTATGGTCATTGTTTTTCATATTTTCATTCCCCTTTGCTGCTTACGAAACCATTTACGGTGAAAGTGTTGTCTTTCAAGAGTTATCTATCCTGGAAATGCTCTAACCGATGAGATAACCATCTGCGTCTTTTGGAACGCATTTTGTTTAAAGGTACTCAATCCAATCAGATGGTCCCCATACAACAACATTTCTTCAAAATACGCTTTAGTCATCAGAATCGATTTATTGCAACAAAATAATGCTAACCACTGTCAACTATGGTATCAAATTTCCCAAAACTTGTTATTTATCAACATTTTATTCAACAAAATATGGCCGTATTATCACTAAAGTATCATGAAATTTGACCGTACTGCCACTTGATTTAAGAGTTATCCATCTTCATCCGCAGTTATGTCTTAGACCCTCCATTTGACCACGTGTTTCTGGGCCACATATTATAACACATCTCGAGAAATAAGAAACTTCAAAAATCGATATACGATTACTCTGAGCTTTGATGGTTGGGTTCCTCGACTCAAATCAAATATTTCTTACCCCCGAAACCAAAGAAATAGTAATTTAGAAGCGTCTGATCTGATTGGTTGCAGTCCTATCTCATGGTTAATAATATATGCATTGTTTAAGTACGCAGAAATAAAGGAATATATAAATCTTCCATAACTGTGTATCAATGGAAACTATTAATTAAAACTTAAAGGAAAGGCGCAGATGGCTATCTAATAGGTTAGCGCATATCCAGGAAAAATTACTCTTGAAAAACCAACGACGACAACACTTTTCTCACTATTTACATACCAAGGATACAATTTAATATATATAGTCGATATGGCACAGTAGCATGTTTCTGTGTCATTTAATTCCCGAAAGTTATGAATATATGCACTTGATAATTCTTAATTTACATTGCGAATGTTCGCATGCTATTAAATATAAGTATAGCCAGTAATTAGCCATTATAAGACGACTGAATACGTCTGAATTCTAGCTTCGAACATGGTAGTCAAAAGCTTGGATATTGCTGATGGACCGACGATGCGCGTAAATTTTATGGCTATGAGACTGAGCAACCGCTAGCGTTATCTGCCGACTATCTGTCTCAGATTCTATGTCATGTAATATCGCTGAGAATGTAAACAACACGTGCTTCCTGCATCGAAAAGTGCATGTGGGCGTTTTCTTTTGAAGTTTACTTTCAGTTTCAGAGCGTTCCTTGATACTTGATAACTTATGCCTGTAAATTGCATTTTACTCCCGTCTTGTTTTGCGACTGTTATTGCGTCAAGTTTGTAACAATGGGTGTTTCCGAATGGCAATTTCAATTTTGCATGTACATGCAAACTGTACAAATTTCATTTGATTTCAGTTCCGATAATCTGTTTAGTGGTTTATTAATTGTCGTGATGGCAGCGTGGATGTTTTGATCAAGTACAACACACAAGGCGCCTATTTTTAGAAGCAAGTGTAATTTTGAGACTGCAAATACTTTTTTGGGATTGAGTGGGATTCGAACCCCCGGCCCATGATGGTGAGAGCGCCTTGCGACTCAAGTCCTACAACAATACCACACAGTCACCGATTCAAAGAGCAACGCTTGGCATGTCTCTGAGACATTTGTGTAACATACTACTGTGCCATATCAGCTATATATACACACAATAGAGACCTTTAAATGTGCATATAGTGTCCTAAGTGCAACGTCAGAATACAGCAGCCATTTGAGCTTCCTTTTTAGGGGTCACTTCTGAGGCGGTATTGATGTCGGACTTTGAGTTGCAAGGCACACTCATTGTCATGGACCGGGGTTCAAATCCCACCCAATCCCGAAAAAATTTGCACCGTCTTAAAATTACACATGCTTCATAAAAATTAATATTTGGATATATCATTGGTGGTCTTCTAAAATGTTGTATATGACGTTTTGGTGCGACAGCACTTTAAAGGTACTCAATCTGATCAGACGGTCCCCATACCATCAAGATACAACAACATTTCTTCAAAATATGCTTTAGTTATCAGAATCGATTTATTGCAACAAAATAATGCTAACCACTGTCAACAATGGTATCAAATTTCCCAAAACGTGTTATATATCGACATTTTTTCAACAAAATATGGCCATATTACCACATGGTTTTAGAGTTATCCATCTTCATCTGCAAATTTGTCCGAGACCCTCCATTTGACCACGTGCTTCTGGGCCACATATTACATCTCGAGAAATAACAAACTTAAAAAATTGATATATGATCACTCTGAGCTTTCATGGGTGGGTTTTTCGACTCAAATTAAATATTTTTTACCCCCCGAAGCCAAAGAAATAGTTCTTTAGGAGCATCTGATCGGATTGAGTACCTTTAATACACATATTAGGAATCTACGGGTTCAGTTAGTTCCAGCTGGAGAACAGTAAATCTAATTACTCTACTCTTGCCTGTTGACTAGGATGGAATGACCATCTGACATATTCAGTGGCTTATTCACATATACATGTATTCTTGCAATTATATACAAAATTTATAAACCGAGTGCACTAAAATTTATTTGAGTGAAGCTCGATTCAAATTAGTGGACGAAGTTAATAAATTTCATAACTAGAATTGGAGATAAATTTTATCACATAATCACATTTCAGCAAGAAAAAACAGCAAGTTAATATTTATTTTCTTATCACAACCAAAGAGGGAGTACAGATGACTTCAAGAAAAAATATAGTTCCATTGTATATGTGTCTTTTTCATGCTGACAAAATTGTTCAACCACCCTTAATACCCATGTTTATCTCAGTCAACAAATAACCCAACACAAATCAAATATCATAATAATGTTCTTTACATAATAATATAGTTCTGGCATTGACATCGATACCATTGTGATGAGCTCGAGTCGAGGAACCCAGCCATCAAAGCTCAGAGTGATCAGATATAAATTCTTGAAGTTTGTTATTTCTTGAGATGTGCAATTATTTGTGGTCCAGAAAACATTTGTCAAACCGATGGTCGGACAAAATTGCGGATGAAGATGGATAACTCTAAAATCAAGTGGTAATACCACCAAATTTTGTGTTACTCAAGTGATAATACTGCCATATTTCGTTGAACAAAATGTCGATAAATAACACGTTTTGGGAAATTTTATACAATAGTAGATTATAGATATTGCATGGTTAACATTATCTTGTTGCAATTAATCGATTCTTATAACTAATGCGTATTTTGAAGAAATGTTGTTGTATCTTGATGCTATGGCGACCACCTGATCGGGTTGATTACCTTTAAACTAAACATGTTAGATTTAATTACGAAAATGTACGTGATAGCAAACCAAGTAGGGGTGAAGAACACTGAGAACTGTAAAGTAGAAATAAATTCATTGGAAGAAGAAATATCTGAAGAGAAAACTGGAAGCAAGACAGGTGGACAGGAAAATACAGTAATGCTCTAAGTAATCGACTCCTTAACCACAGCAGAATTATGGGTAATTTTTCAGGATTTAGTTGGAAATATGGCTTGTTGCCATTCATCAGAGAGCTTTCCGAAAAACATTATTAAAATTGTAAAAAATAGTAAAAAATAATAACAAATGATGAAAAATTGTTAGGCCAATGCATTCTCTTATATATGCGAGGCGACCTATGGTCGACTCGCATATATAAGAGAATGCATTGGCACAGGGTATATGGGTTGATACAAAAATCGGACCTGGCACTCAAAAGGGTTAAAGCATTATTTTCAGAAAACAAATATGTCGTATTCTGGAACATAACGCAGTATATAAACTATTAATTTGATTAAAATATACTGGATTTAATTTCCATATCCAACCAAGTCAACAATTTCTTTATAATTTAATTAGCACCTTTTACTTGATATCTTGTCACTTGACTGTTAATTTAATTTGGAAAAATGTTATTTGGGGGGGGGCTGACCCGGGTTAGTCTCACTTTGCAGACATGCGGTATGGGATTAACTCAAGGTGCGACCGGCTGTGATGTTACAACGCTGGCAATTAGGCCGATCCAAGTTAAGTTTTGCGTCCAGGCCAACTTGTTTATACTAAGGCCACGGTAACAGTACTGTTGTCATCTGTTTTTCGCGCATACATGTATTTAAGTTACACTAACTAATATTCATCGTGAATAGTGTTTGTATATATATAAGAGGGTGACGACCCCCCTTTTCGTACGCCGGATGCGGGGTCTGTTATGGCGTATTCCGGATGCCAGACCACCGGATGCCGTCATGCACATATATCGGATGCCGGATGCTTCCATTGATAATTTTTCTTGACGTTAAACAGCAAAAACACAACGAAATTATGTCCGCTAATTTATATTTCTTTGCTCGGACACTATTTTCCACAATTTAGCTAATTATACGTCTCGTTATCACATCTGACATATCTAAATAGTGATAATTAATATATAGCATCTACTGTTAAAATAAATCGCAATGCTGATATGCGATATCGGTTTGTTATATTATCCGATAGAGTTGTCGCCAATCTGATGTCTGCTTGGCAATAATTTTGAATATGTAATTAATTTTTATTAAATTTTGAAAAATGTATTTAGAAGCCTGCATGCGACTTCAATTTAATAACACCATTAAAAAGTCTGAAACTCGCAGTTTTGGACTAAACTTCAACGGAGAAAACAATTTAAGTACAATCAGGGCGGTGTTGACAAAAGAATTTATATGCCATTGGCGCGAATGGCGAATGGGTTAAGACACTCGGAGTCTCGAACTACAGGTTCAAAGTTGCAATGAAGAGGCTTGCAAGAGATCCCGAGTATCCAAATGGAAGATTTTTTACAGGCGGAGATGGAGAAAGAGTGGCATGGACATATGTACTGCATCGACATGGAATGCAGGGAGGCGACAAGTGCCAAATATTTACAAGTTCACGGATATGAAATAATATGCTTCAAAATATAATTGGGCGGGACCATGAGTGCCCGTGCCTCACAAATGCTTCAATAATTAATCACTGATAAAATTGCATGATATTGCGAGTGTGTTGTGTGACATGATGAGGTGTTTGTAAACATGAATTATTATAATCTTAACTCCTAGAGTTATGTGAAATCATAACATTGTTAGATTTATTATACTATACTGCACATGTATAATGCTATACGTTTGTTAAAGGTACTCAATCCGAATCAACGCTCGCAAATTACTATTTCCTTGGCTTTGGGGGGGGGGGGGGGGGATAGATGTTTGAAATCTATATATTTTTTTTCAAGTGGCCCAATAGACAGTCAACGAGAAGAATTTCATTGACCAAATTGCGGGTAAAGATGGATAACTTTAAAATCAAGTGGCTTTTTGTGTTAGATCTTTGACAAACCGGCAAAATTTCGTTGAACAAAATGTTGATAAATAACAGGCTTTGTGCAATTTTATACTATAGTTGATTGTGCTTTTCGTTATATTTGGGCAATTATTAGATTCTGATAACTGAAGCGGCATTTCAAAACATATTGTCGTTCTTGTTAGAATGTGATGATATGGAGACCCTCTGATTGAGTACCTTTAATTTGAAATATTAAATATTAAAAAGATGTTAGTTTTCTATTTGCGTGTCCTGGTGTACAATACTACCGTGTTCGACCATGAACGGTCACCCATGCAAGATTAGCTAGGTGGTTTCCGCACATGCCACTTCTCCTCATTCAGTATATTATACCACTTCTGTCATTTTGTAACATGGTCTATGCCTTTCATCCCCACCTAATACGCCCTATCATGTCATTAACTCGCGGCCATATTAGATCCACCATGCAGGTCCGGTTCCGTGGTATCATAGATTCTTCCACGCAGCCCCGGTTGTTTTATTGCTACATATCAAAGTTCTGGAGTAGCATTTCCATATATGGAGCTTTTGAATATTCATGACTTCCATATGTCATATATGGAAATGTTACTCCAAAACTTTGAACTGTAGCACTAAAAACACGGAACCGGACCTGGTGGATCCAATCTGGCCGCGAGTAAGTTAGACAGGGCGTATATATGTATAATATGAGATCATACATTTAGTAAAAAGTTTAATCTTTCCATAAAGCTGCTAAATCAAATCATTACTAGCCAATACGGAGACTAATTCCAATACATCATGCTAACGTTCACTTCGTTCCTGAGTCTGTTTTCAATAAATTTAATCAAATAGTATTCCGGATGCCGCCTCTCTGTTATGGCGTATTCCGGATGCCGGGGTCCAATTTAAGCCGGATGCCGGATGCCAGGGGGAGGGGGGTCGTCACCCTCATATAAGGACTGCACATGGACTGTGGACATCTTTCATAAATAAAAATGGCGAATTCTCTAGTTAACACATCGTTTATTCCAAACGGCAGGGGCCAAAAAACAAAGGGGGGGGGGGGGGGCGGCAGGCATCTCATCTACGATGGCAACAAATAAAGATCAGATATCGGCGTTGGAAAATATTCATTGGGTTTGTTGTGTAAAGACTTGTAGTGCTACCATAATATCTGCATGTGCATGTCTTACTAACTCTTTAACACTTAATTAGTCCGTAATTAATCTTAACCGCACTTCACTATCCCTCATAAACAAATGGTATTGCTTTAATATTTAGTTTCGCGATAAAACCTAAGTCAGCCCAACATAGCCCAATATAGTTACATTTGGGATTTGTGGTTTAACCGCGAAAAGTCAGTTTGATTTCATGTTGAAATGAAGGTGCTGTGGTTTCAACAAACTCTAATATAAACATTTAAATAATGGAACTAAAGTTCTATTGCGGTTTGCAAAAGTATTCTACATGTACAAGGAGACATCCAGACTCAAAACTCGTCGTTTAGGTATGTTCAATGTTGTACTTTTATGTTCGTTTCAATGTTATATATTTTAACCCATTTTTCCTATTGTCGTCAATATAGATCCACTTGTGATCCGGAATCCAGTTTAAGAAACAAATTCCGATTTCACGTTCAGTTTACATGATATTATAGATCTTATATTCAATACAATGGAACCATGATCACCATGGAAACAATTAAGCCTTTGGCTTTATGGTGTTATCCTTGGTTTTAAAGATCTTTAAATACACTGTGCTTTTTTATTATTTATAATTTATTTATATTTTAATACTCATTGCATGTGATAATCCATATTGGTGATAGTGTCCTCATCCTCATTGCTCACTACCAGTTGGTAGTTCTGACTTTAAAGGGGTACTGTACGCCATTTTCATTAAATTTCCGGTGACAACAACGATCTAATTATTCTAATATCGATAATATATAGAAACATAAGTAATTTGAGTCGAAGATGTATTCTGTAAACGCTCAAGTTAATAGGCTATCTTAAAATTTAATAATTTAAAAGTTAATAATTTGATATAAATTGAATTTATGACTGGAGCCATAAAATGGCGTCAATTAAATTACGAATTTCCGTAATCAAACTCAGTGAAATAAAGTAATTGAGGGATACTGGCTTGTTAAACCGATCGCACACACGACCGCTTAAAATATTATGATGATACGGGGAGAACACTCACTGACTAGCGACGATACAATAACTTAAATGGTTATATGGGACTAGTATGCATATAATATAACTTGTATTTGATTCATTTGGTTGAAAACTGTACAAAAATTACTCGACAACGACAATTTGTATTTTTGCATTCCGGTAAATTTGTCATCCGTAACACTACTTCGTACTCAACAGACTTTAAAATAATGAAAAAATTGTTACCTTATTCTCCGACTCGGAGACTATACAAACCAACAACAACATTTGGCGTACAGTACCCCCTTTAAGATCCTTTAAATCAATGGGGTACTGTTTGTGATTGCGTTCCTTTATCGACATCGGCCACGAGGTGGCTATAACCGCCATGTCCATTTCCGGTTAGAAGTAAACAAGCTTATTTTCGCTAGTCATCTGTCAGTCTCATCTGTCTATCGACTTGTTCGGATCGATATTATTTTAATTCTTCATCACCCAACTAATAACAATGCCGTCACAATGTTGTGCAATGTATTGTAACAATCGGGGTGGACACGTATTTCCGAAAGGTGGCGACGAAGCGGCAAAAGAGTTACGAAAAAAATGGACAGTAGCCATTCGACGAAGCGATGGCCGAAATGGAGAGTGGAAACCCAGCAGTTAACTGATATAACCCGATTTGCACATTATGTGCAAATCTGACTATATAGTTAGCTCTGCACATGAGCCAGACCGGGTGAATACACATATGCCATATATTCAAACACCCGTACTTACCGATCAATAAGTTCGCTCTTTCGACCAGATACTCGTAGATTCCGTTTTCGTAGTTCATTACGGAGTTGTACAAGCGTCAAGTTGTTGTATTTTGAGGAAGTTGGTGATGTTGGTTTGTTTGCAGAAGCCATTTTTTTGTGTTTGTTTCCTTCTCGGGTTTTGCCATGTTGTGTATACCATGTGGGGTGACAATACTATTAGTTCGTGATAATAAGCTTGCCCTCGAATTTGTTGTGTAAGTTTGTTTTAAGGGGATGGACAAGTCTGTTTCATAAAAAAATGTCTGGAAACGGGCTGACAAAATTGGTATTTTTCACATAAAAGCAGACAGAAATATATATAACAACATAGATATAATATATAGAGCATATATCGTTAAAGGAGGTGCCACGAATAGATGTGAGCTAAAGAGCTTTTTGTACCAGAAAAATTACTTTGAAACAGAGTATATCTGCAATATTATGGCATTGTTTTGGCATTCAAATGTGAAAAACTATAACTTCAACAGTATCAACAGGCAGCCCATTGTGATAAGTGACATACCGTTAAGAGCCAAGGAGCTATGCTTTAGATTATTGCTCACTGTATCGTTTGAAAAACGTCCGCTAAAACGTGTCAGTTTTTCTTGGGAGCCAGTCGCCATATTTCTATTGTAAACACATGTTCATGATGTTGTTGTCATTTTTTAATTCGCGGCAGGTACATGAAAATCGACCAGAAAAGCAATTCGATCCTGCAATCGGGCAAGTTTATGATATGAAATCGATGCTTTCAGTTTATTTAAGTTGTTGGAATTAATTTAGTTGCTTGATTACCCACGATTTATGAAGTTTTGTGCTGTTTACAGATGGAAATGTTTATATTTTATTTTTAGAATGACCAGTCTATAGTCGAAAGCGAGATTACAAGATGTCGTATTATTACGCAAATCACATAAATAGAAACTTACATGTTTCAGAATATTGTATTATTCTAAAATCAAAAAGCCTATATAAAAACATATATTTATGAATAGGAAAGTACCGTATTCCGACGAAATATGTCATAGTTTACGACGGTCTCCTTGTGCGAGTTCACTTCCGGTCAATTCTATTTTGGTGCACTGGGAGAAAAACATTGTGGAGAAAAATACGTTTAATAACATATATTTACATACACCTGATATATCTTCCGATTTCCCCATAGCGTTACGATAGACACGCCCTTATTCAATGCGTTCATAAACCTATGAACGTAACATGACGTCACTTTCAATGTCGTTCATAGTTTTATGAACAAATTGGTCCCGGAAATCACCGGGGATTGTCGGACATTACCGACTGCTTGAGTATCTAGTCAGCCAATACGCCAAGGATTTGATAGCAAAGAATGTGTAATCGATGTTCACGATTGGATGGCTAGTGGCATCTAATCGCGAGCACGGGTGGCACGAGATGTTCGATTGACTATCAGAATGTTGGTTATCATATAATCCCATCCCATAATATGTCAAATATAGCGAATTATCGAAATATGAAATGCAACGAAAAAGCGAAATATGAAAATACAGCGAAATAGCACGAAAAATCGAAATAGGAAAATACAGAGAAATAGGGCTGAATATAGAGCGAAATATAGAAATAGGAAATTATGTTTATAAACGAAATAACGGAGATATCTAAAAAAGTGTTTTTGACGAAATAACGGACATATTTGGAGAAGTGTTTTAAAGAGCGTAAGTATATAAATATAAATAATAAACGGCGGATTCAACGTGGTCATATAATAATTATGCACGACTGGGTTCACTATATTTCACTGGTTTATATATGTACCATTGATTTATGATATGTTCTGAGTTTTAGTTACTTTCCCAGTAAAATGCAATCTTAAACAAATAAGCCCAAAAGTCATCAAACAGTATGTTGAATTTCACGGTTCTCTTTCGTCGTGTTCTCGATATGCTGCGTCATGAACATCATCATCCGAATCATCTTCTCCGGCCACTATTTGCATAATTTAAAATTTGAAGAGAGAATCCCGTCATTATTTGCATAATTCAAAATATGAAGAGAGCCTGCAGTCCCATTCTACAGATCTAGTCAGTACCGTCACGGGAGCTTGGAATGTCATGTATATGTACCCTGAGACAAATTAGGGGTCGAATTAGGGGCTCGCGAGCAGGGAATTATACGCATTCAGTATGATTCACGAAATTAGGTGACATGGTTATGAAACATGCTTAAAATCGCTACTTTTTTCGCATATTTATAAAAAATAGTTGGCCTGTTTCATAACTAGGTACCACTGAACAACAAGTACTAGGTTATTACCAGCAACTTGTCTGATCGGTAGTGTTTTGATCATTTATAATTTCGAGATGAACATTCTTAAAAAGTGTGGCGTATCCATCACCTTTTCTACAGGAAGTCAACAAATTTTATCATTAAGGTATCGGTAAGTGGTGATGGATACGCCGCATCTATTTATAGGGTCGTATCATTCCCTGCTCGCTTCGCTCGCGAGCCCCTAATTCGACCCCTAATCTGTCTCAGGGAACATATACATGACCGCCGATGATGACGTTCCAAGCTCCCGTTGTACCGTGACTGTGTGAGTACGACAGTAAAAAGTACTCAGCGTGTAAGATGTGGGTGGTCGAAGTGTTCGAATGTAATCCCCGGACGTTGGTCCATTCCGTTTCCGTGTCGGCAAGAAGAAACCGACCACTGGGGTAATCTTCGTCTCTGGCTATCCTTCGCACAGCGACGTGCATTTGGTACAGGCTGACGCCCCTGGCCTTCACCCAGGAGTCAATAGCATATTTCTCCTTTAACATTGCTTTCAACTCAGACAGTTTTACAGTGTTGCTCAGTTCAGCAACAAAACTCCTCATCTCGGGGCGAGTTCCGTCCCGAAATGACAACCTACACGCTGTTTCTAGCAGCATACCGGTAAACACGCGAAATTTATGGGAATCCAATTTCGATGCAATGGCCTTGACACTAATTAGGAACCGTAACTCTTGCCGGTTCCGGTAAATCTACATTTCGGACAACCGCAGCAAATAATGACCAGAAAGATAAAGAGCACCGTATACAAACGAATATATACGGACTAAGTCCTATAAGAGTGTGCATCAGATTGGATCCCATATACAATTCATGATATTATGATCTATTATGACCAAATGAGGAACCAAATCGCAATATTTCACCCGAAATGGAATCCGTTTATATAAATACATGAATCCGGAATCCAGCTTAATTTGTGTCTTGAATCCGGCGTACGGGTCCAAAATGGGTCGAATCCGGCGTACGAAAGGGGGAGAAGGGGCCATCCCATATGTCTATGCCGCGGTAGATACTTCCTTTCTGGGGTCCATAGTATTCTAACAGCGGGCTATATATATCTGCCGTTTTTAAACAGTTTTATCCCAGTAGTCTTGGGAGTCACTGTCCGATAATGTATGTTGGTCAAATTAATATATGCATGATAATTCTTGGAATCCAGTATATCAGTACAAACATGAATGAATTTGTTCGATATATTTCAATTCTGCATTGGTTGGCAATAACCGCATGAGTTGTCTACGCAACTTCTGCAACGTTAATTTATGTGTCTGTATAGTTGCTTGCTTCGAAGTCTCAATTGTTCCCGGAAGTGATTCTATGACGAAATAGAATTAATAAATTAAACGAGGCTTCACCCGTGAGGGTGAAGTTTGATTGTGATTCTATGAGGCACGGAGGGATCAATTGCCACCCTCCCAAAAAAAAACCCACCTTCTAAGCAACATTACTATAAGGACACATACTTTGAAGAATGATAAATGAGACCACTGCGCAGCACTATCTCAATTGATCCCTCTGTGATTTTTTGCCTCATAGAATCACAATCAAACTTCACCTTCACGGGTGAAGCCTCGTTTAATTTATTAAGTTTATTACGAAGTGTAATTCTTTCTTCAAAGTGCATTCAAAAAAATAGTGGAAAGCGTTTTCTACAGAATATTCACACCTACATGTAGCAGAGATTGCTATATGATTTTGGAATGATCTTTGGTGTGATCACGAACCACAATTGGATGTCCACAGGCAACATGTTTTTTTTCAGTCATCGAAGGCCGGATCAAGCCATCTTTTGTAAGCGGCTCAGGGGGGGGGGGGGGGTCGGAAAAAAATTTCAGGCACGTATGGCATTTTTTCCCTTTCGAAAATTTGTTGTACCCACCCACCCCCACCGCCAAATTTTTTTCCGTTTTCGGCAGTTTTTTCCGAACATTTTTTGACACCCACCCCCCTTTTAACACTAAAACAGAGATTTGCGGGGGGGGGGAGGGGGGAAATTCACTGTAAACAGCTGTATATGAATTTCTGTGTATACTATTTATCATGGATGTTAACATGGACATGTAAATAGGAATGAGTCATTTTGAGGTCATTCGGCCAAAAAACATGGCTGCCAGCGGCCATCTTGGATTTCAAAATTTGCAACAAAATACAACACGATAACTGCCTGCAGTCAGTTTACAGTTAGAATTACATTATTTCTCTCATTCAAAGTGGGTTTGAAGCTCAACTCATTGCCAAAACACTAAAAAACAAGCAGGAAATTTTTTTTTAGTTGCGGAAAAAATTGCTTGTTGGTGGCTTTGACCACCCACCCACCCCGGCATAGGTGCCGGAATTTTTTTTTATTTGACAATAACATGTTTTGGGGCAATTTTATACTATAGTTGACTATGATTAACATTATTTTCGGGCAATTACTCGATTCTTATAACTGAAGCGGCATTTAAAAAACAAATGTTGTTGTTGGAATCTGATGATATGGGGACAATCGAATCGGCTTGAGTACCTTTACGTGAAGAGTTTACATTTATTTGAAGAATCTACTATTGTGTTATGCTTTCATTTACACCAGGTTGAATAAATTATTTTTAATAGAACTATTTACATATGAGCCTTTCCATGCCAATGTGCATTGATAGATCCTTGAGCATTTAGCAAGCTGACAATTTTATTACCCCTTGGTGTCATTCCTCATTATTAACTGCTGGTGAACTCAACCCCCCCCCTACCAAGGGTTAAGTGCATATTAAGTTACATAATAGAAGCATTCTTAAAACCTTCTGTCCCATTATTTTTGAAGAAAAATGACTCTAGGAACAAAATTACCGGGCCAGGAAAAATGTGTAAGCATGGCTGCAGAACTACCCTTGACCTATACACAATTTCATCACAGAATACAACATTATTCCTCAACCCCCAAATACAGCTTTGTTACATGCAGAGTCGAATAAAAGTAGCTAGATAGTATCGGAATACCTTGTTTGATTCAGGCAGAGTCTATAAGTTCAATGATGTGACATTTCGAAGACATAGTAATGTTTAAGTGGGTCGAAAGGAACATATCATTACTGTACGATTCCTGTATAACATCGCAACTAGTATTGTCGTCGTACACAACTAGGCGTACATAGACTGACGAGTGGGGTGTCCAAATAAATACTCTCTACTTTTAAATTGTGAATACACTTCGAGCCAAGGGCATGTCCATATATGTTGCACACATAACGGCATTTCCGTTGCAATATAGTGGGGTTTCTGACAGATGCTGGCTATGTGTTAACATGACATTTGAAGAGGGAATTTTTGCGAGAATTTTTTTTCTGAAGTGATCAAAGGCCGCTTTCATCTATTAAACAGAGTCCTTCGCTCAAATGGAGCCCGCTTACGATCGGCAAATGTGTATATACAATTTATAATTACGTTTTTAGATGTGGTGCGACCGTGTGTCCGTCTGAAACCTGGATTTTGTGGTGTTGTTGTTGTGATATTTCTGTCACATTTACGTTCTAAAAATAGCATTTTATCGTCTTTTCGAAAACAACTTCCGATTTAATGTTTGTACGGTTTATACACTGTGATAATTATAAAGGACAATTGAATTGGGCCGTCATATCTAAAAATAGATAGGTGTGTATCCATTAATGGTGGCACGCGGCATCATTATGTTTGTTAGTTTACTAAATGGTCAACAAGCGATGAAATCATTTGCGGGGACATTTCAGAACTTCAGATATTATAGTGACACCTTCTTCATAACTATTGAATTATTTGATTGAGGGTTTAATGTCGCTTCAGCAGTCAGACCGTTATCACGACATGGATTATTCAGACATAAATGTGAGCCCAGCTATCGTGGTTATTGACAATGGTTCCTGGACGTGTAAGGCAGGGTTCGACGGAGATGACACACCCAGGGCTGTGGTTCCTTCTGTTGTCGGCAGGCGAAAACCTCGGGTAGGTAATAGAGACGTGTTCCTGGACGTGTAAGGCATGGTTCGACGGAGACGACACACCCAGGGCTGTGGTTCCTTCTGTTGTCGGCAGGCGAAAACCTCGGGTAGGTAATAGAGACGTGTTCCTGGACGTGTAAGGCATGGTTCGACGGAGACGACACACCCAGGGCTGTGGTTCCTTCTGTTGTCGACAGGCGAAACCCTCGGGTAGGTAATAGAGACGTTTCGCACACTCACGGATAGAGTTGTAATTACGTTTATCACAGGGGCCTGTAACGCGCTCCGCTGCCCACCCCCCTTTGCGCTGCCCACATACGCCGCTTCTATATACGCGCCTGCTTCACGTTAATGGTAGTATAATAATGACCTTATTATACTACCATTAACGTGAAGCGGGCGCGTATATAGAAGCGGCGTATTTGGGCAGCGCAAAAGGGGGCGGGCAGCGGAGCGCGTTACAGGCCCCTGTGCGTTTATCTATTCGTCGTAAAATCCGCATGAGGCCAAACATTATAAATGGTTCGTAACTAGCGGTACTTGTTCCACGATATATGCCCTACCCTCCGAATACCCCCAAACAAAGGCCCCGTGGGAAGAGCCACTAGATTATCTCCACACCCTCCCAAAAACATTGCTTCCGCCGCCCCTGGTGGAAGCTATCCGTATATCTCCCGCTGAGTGACAAATTGTGCTTCGACAGGGATGCAATTGACAACCCATTGAGGGACAAATTGTTCTTCAACAGGGATGCACTTTAATCCCATGGAGGAACAAATTGTCATTCGATGGGGGTGCACTTAACTCCCGTTGAGGGTCAAATTGTTCTTCGACGGGAGGTACTTGACCCTCGCTGAGTGACAAATTGTTCTTCAACAGGGATCCAATTGACTCCCATGGGAGATAAATTGTTCTCCGTTAGGGAGGTACTCGACCCCCGCGGAGTGACAAATTGTTCTTCAACGGGGATGCACTTGACAAATGTTGAGAGACAAATTGTTCTTCGACTGCTATCACTCCAATGGAGAGGCAAATTAGCCTTTTGGAGAGATGGTGAAATAGTGCACCACAGGAGATGCAAATATTGCCTCTCCGAGGACTCGAGGAGCAATATTGCATCTCCATTATTTAGAGTGTACCCGTGATATTCACATGGGGACAAACAATTCGTTTCGCAAAACGTAACGACTGCGATTAGGATTATTGAACAGTTTTGTACTTTATAATTAATATACATTTATATATTATAATTAATTATTTATTTATTATACTTAATATGAAATGTGTTAGCACTAATATCATAGTGTAGACTGCAGACCGAAAACATGACCAATGGGGCGCGGGGACGTGGCGACAGGGGTTTTTACCCCCGCCCTCAACTTAAAAATTTATAAAAAATGTTCAACAGTTGGGCACTTTATATACGTGAAACGATATTAGTTGGTCAGTTCACACCAACGATAGGTTGAAATTGTTCTCGTATAGTTTGATTTTCCAACCACCACCCTTTTCCTCCCTCTGGCTAGTGGCAAGAAGACTATTCTGATCCGTTTAGAATAGGCTACAATCCAGTAATCGGTGAGGGAAATTTAATTACCCAAAACTTGTGAGTTTGCTTGTGAGTTTGGTGTGTTTCAAGAGGTGGGGGGGGGGTGCAGTTGGAAATTCAAAAGTGGATACTCCCTCCCCGACGCAAACCCTCTGGTAACGTCCCTTACATTTTCAAGTATCCCAGACACAACCAGGGGTGCCCATCGGGAATTTGTGTTTGATTTCGGCATATTTTGCTTCTGTCAGAGAATATATATAACACTGATGACCACGCGTACACTAAAATTATGAAAACGCTTCCGCAGCGATCACACAGTATATAACGCCGTTCCGCCCAATAAGGCGATGTTTGTGTTGTAGAAATGATATACCGACGACCGATCGTCAAAAAAACGCAACAAAATACATATGGCACGATTTATGGATACAAATTATGCAGTGTGTTTTCCTTGTGTCTATATCAAGCATGTATCCATGGATGTAAATACACGAGCTACCAGCATCTGACTGCTGGATTTTATATATGCATGCAGGCAGTATATCATTTTTGCACTGTCTGGCGTTGGTGTAATGCGCGACTTTTCAAAATAGTATTAATCCACCCGAATCAATGTAAAGACGCGGGCGGTCATTTTGTTGGCGCGATGCCAAGTGAGATGTAGCACGGGCCTATTCATAACTAGTGAGAGATAAGGAATTATGGACTGGCATTTTTAATGATATAATAGGGGTTTCGTGCGATATATATGTGTATATGCTACTCCCACACCCACGCTGAATTGTGAATTTTTTTTTTTTAATTTCAACATTTGGCCGATACATGATGAATTCCCAGTAATTACCATGAATATCTCTGGATTTTATCTACCAAATAAAATAAATGATTATCACTGACCATGCATAACAATATAAATCATATTACATGCAGCCATGGATGTGGCTAGAGGGTCTCCGTTGGGGGGGGGGTGGTGTCCACCTTGGAAAATTCCAACTGCACCCCCCCCCTTGAGTCGGAATCACACCAACACAACTTTTTGCATAATTCCATTTGCACCCCCCCCCCCCATTGAATCAGAATCACAGACTAAACACAAGTTTTGCATTATTCCATTTGCACCCCCCTTGAATCAGAATCACAGACCAAACACAAGTTTTGCATATTTGCACCCCTCTTGCACACCAGTCCTTAGGCCTAATATCCTATTTATTCATAAACTATGTTGTTCTATATGCCCGGTATCAGAAAATTCAGATACTTTGACCTGAAAATTGCATAAATCCTAACATCTAGTAGCCTACTCCAGACAAATGCACACGGCTGCGGGTAAGACACCAGGACATTGTGTCCGTCCATGTTTGTTCAGCCCGGTGTGAGAAAATTTGGAAAACTATACAAGAAAATCGCAAATCCTAGCATCTAGACTGGCCTCAACTGAAGCTTCACCCTAGTGTTGGAAATTTCAAACCTCATACTCCCTCTTAGGTTGGAAAATTCTCCAACTGATGACCATTTCAGTCCACAAGTTTGACCGAATGTACTAAACTATTGTTTTGTTAAACTAATTAGCAGTTTTGTATTGGTCACGGGGGAGGGACAGTGACACACCGGGCCGACCATGGTTCGGCCCGGTGTTCGAAAATTTTGAAATCTGAACAAAAAAATCGCAAAATCATAGCATCTAGACTAGCCTCAAGTCTTCTTAGAGTTGGAAATTTCAAACCTGACACCCCCCACTTAGGTTGGAAAATTTCCAAATGATGACAATTCCAATGACAATGTTGACCAAATGTATGACAATATTGTTTTCTTAACTTTAGTAGCAGTTTTGACTAGCCACGGGGGAGGACCAGGACACAAGCTTTCCAATTGTTGGAAATTTCCAACCTGTCACCCCCCTAAGGTTGGAAAATGTCCAACTGATGACAATTTCAGTCCGAGATTTTGACAAAAAATAGGAAAATATGCAAATATTGGTCCAAAAACAATTAATTCCCCCCAATAAATTGTTTGAAAATCAAACGACAAGAACATTTTCAACCCATTGTTGGTGTGAAATGAAATTTCCAACTGTTGAAAATTTTGACCAAAGTTGGGGGGGGGGTGAGACACCCCACACATCCCCCTCTAGCCACATCCCTGCATGCAGCATAGCATTTGTCACTCGTAATAAACATATGGAAACAAAATTCGGGTATTGCCTTCCCCGGCAAAGTTTATTGACACATCCAAAGTAACACAAAATCTAACACATTGGTAACATCAAGGTCTCCCCATTACAAGCGAAGTAACTCTATCAATACAATTACAAACAACAGCTATTGCAAACTGGTGCTTGTGTACACTTGCCCTGTAAACGACTAATCTTTCCAAACCTTTCGCTGATTTAACGCTTTGGTGTAAACGCCCTCCCCTATATATCGCATAGCGATGGCGAATGGGTTTCTGGTCAGTGGGGTTCGGCTGCAGGCGTTCGGATGGATTCTCAAGGGAATATCTCCTTTTAATATATCATAATTATGCTACTTTACTGCGATTCCACGTTGGCCGCTTGTGGTGTGACCCCGGCGCACCGATAATTTGTCCGTCAGCCACGTTAACGCGTAACCTTCGATCGCAATATTGATTTCTACAAAACATTTTGTAGGGAAATTCAAACAATTTTTAAACTTGCGAATTCGATATAAGGGGAATAACCCTATTGATGCATACTCGATGGTGATGAATTTAGAGTTATGTCTCCTCATATAGCTGTGCTGTATCATTAAATGAGATAACCTCGCTCTCGTTTTAGGAGTTTCTAGATATACATGTGTGTACATATGTATTGTGTATGTGTGTTTGTATGTATACATGTATGTATATAATGTGTACTATACACCAGCATGATGATATTGCTATTGCAGATTGAACCGATCTAAACCGATTGAACTGACCTAAAATATTGGACCATAAACATACACTGTTAAAATATTCACCTCCGTCAAAAACCGCCATAAACAGAAATAATAGTAAAATATAGACTTTGTTCTTATACCAATCAGAAATATGGCATACACAGTATGTTATTGTCAAATGTTTTTCCTTTGTTATGTAAACAAAAGCAAAAAAACGTTACAGAACCTGGCTTTTGTTTTGATCCGGATATGGTAAACATAAAGAGCGTTAGTTGTTACTGTTTTCCTGATAAGGAAATAATAAAGAGCGTTTATATCATTTGTGTGTGATTAACCAATATACTTGCGCTGTGTTATATAAACAGAAGCAAAACTTCTGTAGCACAGGCTCTTCTTTACGTACACAATCGTACGTCTTGACGACAATATACTATTTACGCGCTGATTATGTTTGGCATATGACAAAAAAATATATATATTTTAATATTCCTTCTGTTGATGGCGATTTGAATAAATATGAATATTTCTGCAACGAACGCTACCCGTGCCTTTAAATATCTAGATTTAAGGCATATACGGAAAACGTAAATTTCCATACATTTGAAATATACGTGCGATTTACGGACAAGTATTATTTCACATTTTCGTGACAAGTACATGTCCGTAAATTCCACGTATGCATGTCAAATTTATGGAAATTTTACATGATCCGTATATATATGCCATAAATCTAATTGGAAAATACATGACGTTTAAATGAAATTAAATTTGAGATATACGTGCAATTTAATCACCATTTATATTCGAAACAACACATTTATGGATTCTTTAAATTTCAAATATACGTGGAATTTACACCTAGTTTGTATTCAAATTAAAGCTATTATGGATACATTTATATCCACATCTACGTACCCTTTACCAGAGACTTAATATATTCCGATCCTATTCATCCTCAAATTCAGCTTGATCCATATAATAGACAGCACTATCCATGACATCCAATCGCACAATCTTGGTAAGATATTGATATGAAATTGTAATTCAATTGAGTATTTGTCACTAAAAACAAGCATTCTGATTGGCCGAGAGCGGCTAACTTTCGTTTTCGATTCACCGACATCGGCCGCTTCAGCGTGCATCAAATCTGAATGTAGCACGGTCAAATTTCATCGGTGCAGAACGAGTAGCGAAACGAGCACACCCGCGCGTTGTTGTCTATAGATATACCGTTCATCGGCCGCTTCAGCGTGCATCAAATCTGAATGTGACATGGTACAATATCATCGGCGCAGAACGGAGTAGCGAAACGAGCCAACCAGCCCCACAGGAAATGGTTACGGAGCAGTGTTCCGAGTAACGCAATGAACAAACCCAATGATTTGTGCACGGTGACAACGGCGAAATGAAAGTCTCGCTTCGTGTCATGAAAATGACTAAATGATACTTTTTATACAGTTTTTTTGCAAATTCCTTGCTAGATTGAATTACAATGGAGATAAACGTACCCTGTTTCGTTGTACATTCGGGGATTCGAGCATGAAAACAGTTTGTGAACTCGCCGGCAAGCCGGCTCGGTCACAAACTGTTTTCATGCTCGAATCCCCGAATGTACAACTCAACAGGGTATGTTTATCTCCTAAATAGAGAAAAATATGTGAAGTTGGTATTGCCTTGCAAATGGAAATAGAAAATATAAATTATACTCATACATGTATATACAAATTGCATAAATTTCTACATTCCTAGAATCAGAACTTACATCAGGCAGGTCCACGTAACTATCTCCAAATATATGTGGCGCCTTTGATTCTCTCCTATCTGACACTGACCGCACCCAAATCTGTGTGGCGTCTTTCATTGTGCACTTGGAGTCGCTTCTCTTAATACAAGTGTAAAGTCTATTCAATTACTCTAAACGCCACTAACAACACGGGACATGAGTTATGTGACACGGGCTGTGGTCAGTTATGGCGGCCAACATGCTGTCAGTTATCACAAATTGCTTTTGGCTCTTTAGATGCCATATGGCGGCGTTTACGCGAAATCAAACTCCAAGTTTAAAGCTTTTCGATATATTAAAATAAACGGGCCGTAAATGACACGTATATATTCGACACATGGAATATAGGTGATATAGCCATATCTGTAAACCTCACTTTTCGTCCAGTGATATATTATACCCATATAGGCATATTAGGCTTACTCAGTGAATGACATAATGTATTATGGCATATCGGGCAGTGTTATTTGGCTGGTGCCGCCAGTGGTGTATATTACTCAGTAAACTGTACCACATATTCTTTAAAGTTGTATACACCACCGATGGCATCAACAGACGCGAGCAGCGTTCTTTCACCGTATATTATGAATCCGTAACAACAATAATGGCTTCAACAACGTAAACAAGGAGTCAACTTCAATGTGTTTTGTTTATTCTTTCTGTGTGTAGCTAATTTGTCGTTTCAGTCAGTGTTTGTATATCTTGTATATCTGCTAGTGCCATGTTGTTGGTTGTAATATACATTTCTATTATAGCTACGTATACTCCCAGGCACTATCCAATTTCCTGCAACCCGCATACATTCACTTTGAAATAACCATGCACAGTTGTACTGTAAAAGTGTCGAATATTCAAACACAGTATCTAATATATATTTGAGGAAAGTCTGTGTGTCTGTGTGTCTGGCCACGATGGACTCCGAAACGGCTCGACCGATTTCGACGAAACTTGGTACGGGCACGTAGTATCACCCGGGAACTAACATAGGCCCATCCGTTTGTCCGTGCGGCGTGGCCTTGACCTTCGAATGACATTGAACCCGTATCTCCGCTCCTGTTGGGCCGATTTGGACCGAATTTGGTAGGTGGGGCAGTGTGAGGCACCGAGCCATTTCGTCCCGGTGCCCGTGTGGTGTGACCTTGACCTTTCAAATGATCTTGAACCCATATCTGGGGATCCGCTGGGCCGATTTCCCCCATTTTCGGGGTGTCGGTGTAGGTTGACCCCGGGAGTAACGCGGACATGTCCGTCTGTCCGTGCGGCGTGACCTTGACCTTCGAGTGACCTTAAACTCATATCTCGGGATCCGCTGAGCCGATTTCCACTGAATTTGGTGGAAACAGGTAGTGTGAGGCGCTGAGCAATTTCGTCACACCCGGATGCCCGTGCGGCGTGACCTTGACCTTCGAGTGACCTTGACTCTCTATCTCTGGATCCGATGGGACGATCGGGATGAAATTTCCTAGGTAGGGATGGTTCGGGTAGCCAAACATTTTCAACGGGTAGCGGCGTGCCCTTGACCTTTCAAATGACCTTGAACCTGTATCTCGGTATCCGCTGGGCTGATTTCCACTATTTTTGGGGTGTTGGTGTAAAAAAAAAAAAACGACTCTCCCCGTCAGGAAGGATACCCAGCTAGTCTAATATATATTTTGGGACAGTCTGTCTGTTTGTCTGTCTGTTAGCAATGGCCGGGAAAACTCCCAGACGGACTTCGACGAAATTTGATACCGATGGTTACTTTTGTCCGGGGAGTGTTTTTGACGGGTCAAATCGTGACCCCGACCTGACCTTGAGCTTGAAAATGGTCAATTCAAGGTCAAATCGCGCCTTTCGACGGGATTTCGACGAAATTTTGTTCCTATGGATACTTTTGAACGGGGGGTGTTTTGGACGGGTCAAATCGTCACCCCGACCTGACCGTGACCTTAACAAATGGACAATTAAAAGTCAAATCGCGCCTTTCGACGGGATTTTGACGAAATTTGATATCTAGGGATACTTTTGTCCGGGGAGTGTTTTGGACGGGTCAAATCGTGATCCCAACGTGACCTTGACCTTCAAAATGGTCAATTAAATGTCAAATCGCGCCGTTCAACGGAGGTTTTCAAGCCCGGATGAAAGCAGAGGGGAAACAGCTCGGACGAAGTCGGGTCACTCTGCTAGTTTAATATAAAATGGTATTTGGGTGAACAATGATAAGAAGAAACATGCATACAATTAAAAAAATTCTTATTTCAGATATTGTATTATGTTCTAAGATATTATATGTATGTAATTGATGTAAACTAACAAAAATATGAATAAATGATAAAAAAAAAAGATATGTTGTTGGTTGCCACGACTTGATTCGATTGTTTGGTAGGTACACCAATGTTTAAGTGATACTTAACGAGACATTGGATGAGATTCAGGACCTAATTTTCTTCTATATGCGAATGATACAATAAGCTAACTCAACGAACCTATCAAATCAAATTTTACCGATGATACAACCGGTCCTGATATTTAGTAAACTCGAAAAAAATTAATGAGAAACTACTCAAGCTGTGTAATGGACCTATCCGTAGGTACCGCCCCAATTTCAATTATAGCCAATGAGCCGATAGCTTAAACCCGGAAGCGACATACGCCTGCCTAGTGATTTGAATCGCACCACAAGCCGGTCCCTAACTACAGTTGTAAGCTATAGGGAATTTACGAACACGAGAGCAAAATATGTCTTAAAAAGCTACAATGGTGTTGATATGTGCATGGGGAACATGTCCGGTTGACGAACGATATTTATACATGTTTTAGTTCGGTTTCCTAAATATAAAAGTAACCATGACATCTCTTTACGCTGGATTAAACAATGCCAACGACCCCACTCGGATCCTAGTGTTATTTAAATTTCAATATTTATATATAACAGATTTCAGACTAAAACGTGGAAATAGTAGTCCCGATCGATGATGCGTTATGAATATTAATTGTGCCGCGAGTATGTGTTTTATGTGAAGTGTTTTTCGTTATAAATGTATACATTTGTTGGTGTTATAACATCGTGGTAATATTGAGTTCGAGTGTCTGCTATTCACACTAACCTGTATGATCTCGTGCGAACGTCGATCTTACTGAATCCATTTGAGAATGTTGTTGTTGAGTAGTTTCCGGCCGAAGGCCGGGTAGGATGGTCGGACTGCAGTGTGCAAGTCCCTTCACCCTTCCTTGGTTTTTCCGATGAAAATCGATCATTTTGGCTGTCGTGTGTGTTGTGGTTGGAGGCAAGGCGGCGAAAGCGTGGTGGAGGAGTCCTAGTGGCTGTTGTTTTGTTTCTTTCTATTTCTCTTTTTTGGCGGTGGTTCGGATGGTGATGTTTGCAAACTTGGAGTCGGACGATTAATGAGCTTTGCGGTTTTGGCTTCTTGTAACTCGGCTTGTCTTAAATTTTCTTGTATTTTCGCTAAAAGTTCCATTATGTTCTATTGTTTTTCTTTTTCTTCGGAATCGGAGTCTGAGTCGGAATCAGATGTGTCGTCGGAGTCGGAATCAGATGTGTCGTCGGGGTTGGAGTCAGATGTTGCGTTGGAGTCGGAGTCAGATGTGTCTTCGGAGTCGGATGTTGGTGCTTCGTTTGCTGTGGGAGAGGCAGGTGAAGACTCCGGTTCGGTGTATTCCGACGTCTTCGGGTTGAAAAGGGAGGTGTCCGCGTCTATCCGTGGCGATGGAGAGTCCATTACCACATCGGGCGGTGCATTGATCTCGGCTGCGCGGGAGGTGTCGCCTGGTGTGGTATCAGTCGATTTCCTCTTTTTCCACGCAGCCAATCTCCCTGTGTCTCTCTTTTTCCTGGATGGAGTCATTTTCTTTCGCTTCTTTCTGGCTGGTTTTGTAGTTTTCAGTACTCTCCCGTATTAGCTGCATGCAAGCATGCATGCATGCAGTGCTTGGAATTGTGTCGAATTAGATGTACAGAAAAATGCATGCAAATTACAAATAACTAATACATTTTATTTTAATTCAAAACGTGCATGTATTCATGTATTCACATTTCCATTCATATCCCCTGAGAAATAATGGAGAAAATGCGACATAACACCCCGCTTACATATTTTATTTAGAGCCGGCATCGGCTTACACTTTAGTATGTCCCAATTGACGCTCAATATATTTGAGTTGGTTTGATATGATTCGGTATGATTACTCTCATAGCGCATTGATAATGGAGTAGTTGTTAGTAGTTTATTGTTAACCTCCTCAATTTAGGAGAGCATATATAAGGATTAACTGTCATGTGGACTGTTTTTATGGAGATGTAACCGTGAGGTAAGTGGTCATAACTTGTGTAAAATCCGAAGGGTTTTACATACAAGTTATGACCACTTACCTCACGGTTACATCTCCATAAAAGCAGTCCACATGACAATTAATCCTTATCTTTATATACATTTAGCGAAAAAGCCACTTTTCTAAATGTATTTAAATCGAAAAGTGTATCGTGACAAAACCGGCCCAAAATATCCCTTGGCAAAAGTTAACAGGAACAATTGAAACCCGATGATTTATTAAGTCAATCATGCGCGAATCCAAATGCGCCCAAAACATTACGCGTTCGTCTTTCCAAACCCAAATGACGTATCGATGTTGTTATGAGCTTGGTGTTATGAGCCGTTGCGCATTCACCGAGAAATAATTGCAACTAGCCACGTGGGCGCCGACCAATAGGAATGCTGGATTTAGTGATGACAACACTTAGTATGTAAATATATACAAATGACAAATATATACATGTTATATAAATATGCATGCAAATTTTATACTAATCACAATACTAATCACAATATTAATCTTACAGTTTTTACGTCATGTCACACGCATGCGACCAGGTTATGACATTTTCAAGTTTCAAGTGTTAGTGAGGTCGGTGATAATCTAGAGAATTTAGAAATGGGAAGGCATACATAGAGGTGCCCGAATGTCAGTTGACCTTTTAACACCTGATTAGCAATATCACATGCGTGTGATCGAGCGAAATAACATTTCCAAATAAAATATTTACTGGACATCAATGTTGAGTACTGGAACTTGAGAATGTGTGTCGTCATATTACCGTCTCGTGTGAAATTAAACAAAGGTTTCAGACATTGAATTCAGAAAGTAGCATAAATCATATGAAAATGGCCTATTTAAGAAACTGGATATAAATTAGCAATATCACATGCGTTTCCAAAACCAATAGTAATTTGACAGGTAATTGGACTAAGTCTTACTCATAATGGTAAACTGGGACCCATACGATATTGGCTGGCACGCTAAAAGCTAAATTTATCTACGCTAATTTCAACTTTTGGTGAAATAACCGAAAGAATGTAAGAAGTGGTGCGTTAAATGATGTAGATATTTTGTATGCTGGACAACCTCAACCAAGAAGAATAATTAATTGTGGTTTGTCGGAAAATATATTATAAAATTAAGCGTATTTACATAGTGATGTTTTTTTCGGAGAATTTCTAGGCTGATGTTTGTCGCGCACAAAGTAGATAATTGCACAATTTTGGCGCCTTATATACGCGATTTTCTCAACTCTTTGGTATATATATATATATCTTCTGTTTACATAAGAACGATTTTCACACGCGTATCTTGTCATTGAAGAGTCATCAACAATAGAAATAAGAACACGGTATCTATTTTTCAATGTACTTCTTATTGAAGATGTTTGTATACATATATATATGCTTTTATTTTTGTTCACATTCACGAGTCCCATGTGTCCCTTTATGGTTACATGTGTATTGGGCACGGACATAAGTAACTACTGCATATATCTACCAATTATATTTTGTTTATGTGAATAATGATAATGATTTGTTGGCTAAAACATCCACACGAGGACAGTTTGCAGATACAACGGGTAACAGTATATGCAAAACGTGTGGTAATAAAACATACAAAATTACATAATATGCTCAGATCATCAGATGCACAGTACACAAATATGAACCGGCTACAAATAAAAGGTGTTAACAAGCGGGGTGTTATGTCGTTACTGCATGGCAATAGATTTATCACAATGTCATAACATGACTAAACCGTTATAATCTTCAGATGTTTGGGATGGAAAGAGAGCGAACATTAATTGGAGACGAAGCCCAAATGAAGAGAGGAAGTTTCACACAAGAATATCCTATCGTGCGTGGGATCGTATCGAACTGGGATGATATGGAATCCATTTGGCATCATATATTCTGGAACGAGCTGCGTGTGAATCCTGAGGAGCACCCGGTGTTGCTCACTGAACCTCTTCCCAGCCAGAAAGTCGACCGGGAGAAGATGACAGAAGTCATGTTTGAAACGTTCAATGTCCCAGCTTTATACGTTGCTATGCAGGCCGTACTGTCACTGTATGCATGTGGGATAACTACGGGTTAGTATTTAAACTAATTTATTAATCTGTTTGGTACAATTTGTTCAAAGAGTTACGTGTGTATAACACCATTTAAACCTTTCATGACGAGAACATGTACCAGTGAATTATCTGATATGCGAGTCTCCCATATGTGCCCCCGGTGTTGAGTGTTTTGCTTATCACACATTATTTACGTACTGTAACTGGAACAATGGGACTAAATCATGTCGTCCTGTGTTATATCCGTGTTATGGATGTGTTATGGATGTGTTATGTATGTGTTAAGGATGTGTTATGTCCGTGTTATGGATGTGTTATGGATGTGTTAAGGGTGTGTTATGTCCGTGTTATGGATGTGTTATGGGTGTGTTATGGATGTGTTATGTATGTGTTAAGGATGTGTTATGTCCGTGTTATGGATGTGTTATGGATGTGCCATGGATGTGTTATGGATGTGTTATGTCCGTGTTGTGCACTATGTCCGTGTTATGGATGTACATTTGTGTTTTCAGGGCTGGCGTTTGATTCTGGAGATGGTATATCGCACACGGTTCCTGTTTATGAAGGACATGCCCTACCCCACGCCGCACATAGACTAGATGTCGCCGGACGTGACATCACTGACTATCTAATGAAGTTACTGACCGAGAGAGGACAAAGCTTCTTTGCAGACAATGAAGAAATCGTTCGTGATGTTAAAGAAAATATGTGCTATCTTGAGACTAACCGCGAAGAGGACTTAGAAAAAGTTGGTACGCCAACATCAATTGAGAAATCTTACAAACTCCCAGATGGCAATGTGATTGCGATCGGGAATGAGCGCTTCCGCGCGCCAGAAGCGTTATTTCAACCGAGTTTCATAGGAAAGGGCGAAGGTAGCAGTATTCAGGAGACCATCTATAGGAGCGTCTTGGGATGCGACATAGAACTGAGGGCACTGATGTACTCAAACATTGTTTTGTCGGGCGGCAACACTTTGTTCTCTGGGTTCGCGGACCGTTTGTTGAAGGAGTTGTCTTCCGTGTCATCGTTAGGAACAAATGTCCATGTTATCGACCCTCCTGACCGAAAATACTCTGCATGGATTGGTGGATCGATATTAGCGTCACTGTCGACCTTCCCAGAAATGTTGATTGACAAATCCGAATATGATGAAGTTGGACCAACCATCGTGCACCGAAAATGTTATTGATGGTTGGTTGAGGTTTTCATGTGACCAATGGGGTTATTCACCCTTGCTGAAAAAACAAACAAACAAAAACACACACACTCGACACTCTACACTCTAAACAGTATGTGCAATATTGATCCCCGGGGAGGCAATATTTGCATTTCTTGAGGTGCATTATTTCACCACTTCTCCAAAATGCTAACATAGCATGGAGGGTAAGCAGCCGAAGAACAATTTACCACTCAATGGGGGTCAATTGCCTCCCTGTCGAAGAACAATTTGTCTCTCAACGGGGGTCAATTGTATCCCTGTCGAAGAACAATTTGTCACTCAACGGGGGTTCAAGTGCATCCCCATTGAAGAACGTGTTTTCATTCCATGGGGGTAGGGCGGCCTCCCCATGTGGGTGAAAATGTACCCATTTTGGATCGAGTATTATTGGTTGTCAATTTGTTCCACAGTACGGGATCATAACACGAGAGGCGGGATACTTCCGCAATCCTAAAGCGCTGAGGTGACCAATATTTCCACCCTTATACAGATGAAATTCCACATTATTTGCCGTCACCGCTCTGTGTTCATATTAAAGATGGATTATCTCTTTACATATTTTTTTTAGATAGTTTCCTGGGTATGAAATAATCGGTATGAGCTGGAAATCCCTAATCGGAACCGATTCTATCAATTAATATTTATTATTATTTTATTTCGATATTATTTTATTATACTTTTATAATAAATATAGTATCAATTAATGGGACACTTATTTGTTATATATATAGACTATTTAGATAGCGGCATTCGGTGTGGTGCTACGAACGAATGCGAGCCACAAACTGTCTCCAATTGATTTTATTTATTGTAATATTAAGTGCGAATCAAGTAGATAAGCTCTGGAGTGTATTATATGCTTATGTTCTATACTTAAATCCAATATCCAATAAAATTAAATAAAAAAGGCGGTCGTGAATATCAGAGACCATTATTGAACGGCACAGAGTTATTTTATACGAAAAAAATCGAATAAAATCAATATTAATTGATAGACGCGTTTCTGGACAGGGGTCTTCGAGTCCTTTAAACCATTACATATTTTCTGAACTGTTGAAGTTCAAATGGAGATAGTTCACGAGTCAGAGATAAGTCACATGTTTTAGAGCAGAAAATAAAATAGCTATAACAACTAATTTAATTAGAACTTAAATAAAATTCTTAATAAAATCACAACAAAATGATAGCTGATATTCAAAGCAATACACTCACGGGTTTATTAGTTCAAACAGATTCATTTTGATAAGACAATTTGAAAACCAAGATGTGTCATTTAAAAAAAAAGGAATGTTCCATAATCGCACAGACGGTATGTTTTCAGACAAAATAAACCAATGGTTCACCAGTTACATATGACCTAGCCATCCAACTGAACACATGAAGCTACCATTTGTACGTTTTCAATATCAGAAAATAAATAGACCGGGTGCATGAGCCAATTAATAGGACATGACTTATTAGAACCTCCATATTGTGTCTACGTAATCTGGAGGGACGGATACGATAGGTCAATAAATACACTAAATGTTGATATGCGGCTTCATATGCTTTGAGAAACACTTGCCAAAGTCACAGCCATTTTCCAGCTGTTTTCAATTTTTCGCCAGAAGTAAAGACAAACGCTCTTTATTGCTACCATACCAGGAATAGAACAACACGGAACGATCTTTTCTGTTTTTTGTTTGTTTGGGACCCAAACACCGTGTTCATATTTGCATTTTTCATTAATTCAATGTGTCTTTTTGGGTTACATAAATCTTGTAGAAAGGTAGTTAAGATATGTATCGACCTATTTCGATACCGCGAACAATTCAAAAGCGAATAACATGAATTGTATTTTGAGCCGCAAACCGCCATGCGGCTTTAATATGAGGTTTTGATGGCCGGGTATCGAATATAAAAATAGAATGATTTGACAATTTATGAATTTTGTTAGCCTAGCAACATTTGAATGATCGCCACTTGTAAAAAGCGCCCATACACTATTTTGATGATTTAGCTTTGTTTTTCGAAGATTTAGTTATTGAAAAAAAAATGCTGTTCATATCGGAGAACAAATCAATCGCCGAAGACAGCACAAGGACGCACCTGCGTGTTATTACACGCAATCGGTTAATTGCATGCATTTTTATAAGCATCATGCGCATGTGGCATATTGTTTGTCGAAAAACACCCCGGTGACTTCCCGTGTCTGAAGGCTAGAACACGCCGGCAATTGTGATTGAACGTAATGGAATCTACTGCCCTGGGCGGGAAACATCGCAGTGTGGTGGGACCAATTTGTTCATATCACTACCCATTATCCCCAATTGATATGACAATGGTCAGGGAGTATTGTATCCATCAATATTGCACGCGAAGGAAAAATAATTATCAATCTTGTGCTTTGTTCAAATACCAAGAATGTTCAGGGCCAGGAACCTACGTCAGTAATGTAATCTTTAACCGTATAGTTTCAGACGTCCATGACGTACGTTACTAATGCAACTTTTAACCGTCGCTTCAGACGTCACTAATGTAATAACGAACACAAGCCGGGCGCTTTGGGTCGTATATAGACTACATCTGATTTTGTGACGTCACCAATTATTATTTAATACGACCACTTTTTTCGCACAGTAGATCGGTTGGCATAAAGCATTAATGACGTAATCGGATAATTTTATTACTGTGTCTATCGATTACTGGTATTCAAAAATAAGGGAATTAATATCGGAGTAATGAACAATTGAAGTATTTAGGAGATAAACGTACCCTGTTGAGTTGTACATTCTGGGATTCGACCATGAAAACACATGAAGCTCACATACTGTTTTCATGCTCGAATCCCAGAATGTACAACGAAACAGGGTACGTTTATCGCCATTGTAATTCAATTTAGCAAGGAATTTGCAAAAAATCTGTATAAAAAGTATCATTTAGTCATTTTCATGGCACGAATCGAGACTTTTATTTTGCCGTGTCACCGTGGGCAAATCGTTGGTTTTGTTCATTGCGTTATACTCAGAACACTGCTCCGTAACAATTTTACCGTGCTACATTCAGATTTGATGCACGCTGAAGCCGATAGCAACGGTATATATAGACAACAACGCGCGGTGTGCTCGTTTTGCTACTCCGTTCTGCGCCGATGAAATATTACCGTGCTTCATTCAGATTTGATGCACACTGAAGCGGCCAATGTAGGTGAATCGAAAACTAAAGTTAGCCGCTCTCGGCCAATCAGAATGCTTGTTTTAGTGACAAATACTCAATTGAATTACAACTATTTATAAACAGTTATTATCAATAAATTTGTTCATATTATATCAATTTCCTACGTGTATTAGCAGCAAACCAGTTACGACGTCATGACATCATTTTTCTTGGCGGGCCAGAATCCAAACAAGGCTGCAATTCTCATGTCATATCCGGAGAACTGAATTTTTCTGTAAGCCCCTTGTGTCCGGAGTGTAATTAATAATAATTACCCGACGAAGGAAGGCCTAATTGAATCTTATTTGATAGGAATACACGTCAATGAACTTATTTTTATAACATTAAAAAGCCACATATATACCTTGTGTGTGATTCAGCTGTGGTTCGTTAATTACGCTAGCGTATATGGTGATATTAGCTAAACCGTCGCTTCAGACGTCCATGACGTACGTCACAAATGTAATAGCTAAACCGTCGCTTCAGACGTCCATGACGTACGTCACTAATGTAATAGCTAAACCGTCGCTTCAGACATAAATGACGTACGTCACTAATGTAATCTCTAAACCGTCGCTTCAGACGTCCATGACGTACGTCACTAATGTAATCTATAAACCGTAGCTCCAGACGTCCATGACGTACGTCACTAATGTAATAGCTAAACTCTGTCTCGCTCTTTACGATCGAGAAAATCACAATCATTTTGTTCCTTATCACATCTGAACCACCTTAATGGACGAGATATGCTAAATTTGCTGTGTTCAACTCACACGAGCTGTCTTTTAGCATCGCAACCAAAGTTGTCGATAGGTAACTTACATTCGTAACTTTAGATCAGCCAGTATATATTTTATTTTATTGCTGCGGTTCCGTGTCACAATATCGGACTAAACATCCATAAGATCCATTCGATTGTGTCATTTGCTATAACAATGCCTAAAATAACAAATAAAATCGGTTGCCTTTCGCAAAAATGTATTGTTTTGATTTAGTGCGTATGATTATTCGGATCTATTTTTGAGACATTTAATCTTTGATGACGTCAGTTTTGATGTCGACGCACCACGACATCAACTGTGTCGTGCCTTACCTATATATTCGCACAACGACACAGTTCTCAAAAGATACTACCTTTTAGACGAAAGTCTGTTGTGTGAATTGTGATATAAATTCGCTATCACCACTGTCTGTGCTTCCGATATAGGTGTTCAAGTCCAGCTATCTTCTCTTGATCGCATATCGTCTCGTCCCGACGGACTCGACGATATGACACAGAGAATGTAGCTCGACTTTAATACAGATCTCCGAAACACACATGTTGGTGATAACCTGTATATACCCTTTTAAGAAATGTGCATATGTTCTCGTCTTACTATATCTATGCTGGATTTACTTGTTTCAGTGAGAACATATATAAGCAAGTTCAACTCGACTAAATTGCTCGTGTCACTGAACATCCGATTGCTTCAGTTCAATTCAAAGATGCTCATTAATAGTAGATTCCGCTTGATTACATAGCTTCAGTTTATAGGTGCATTTTAATGGATTTCTGCCAATGGGGACATGGCAATCATTGATATAGGGACCAAACCAAACACTTATCTATGTGTCACAACAAGGAAGCACTCTATATTTGACTATTGATGTTGATGTCATTCTTTCTGGATATTTCACCCGTCTGGTCATAACAAGTTCAATCAATTTGCACACGTATCACTTAAAAATATCGTAATGAACTCGATGTGACCAGCTACTATAATGACACCCATTGAACATAGCCCATGACTATAATATGACTAGTATTAACGTTCACTGACTTTCTGTCCTTATTTATTTATTTACATTCAATCTATATAGTCAACATTCGATGCCTACATGTACAATTGAATCTGGTCTGCGGATATTATTCTATATTATATCATATTATATTATATATATTATATATATATATACTTATTATTTGACAATTACCGCCAGGTAGTGGATAATTTGTTATTTATTTAAGGGACTGCAGGAAGACGGTCAGTATTGGCCATGCAGTCCCTGTACAATATCATTAATTTTGTATCTTTAGTTTAACTGTAATATGCCATGTTTATTGTACAAATAAAATCTATCTATCTATCTATCTATCTATTTGATGAACCTATTGTAATGACGAGAGACATGTGCCTTAATTTGACAATCATAAGATATCTTCCAGTTTCATCAATCATCACTCATCATTCATCATTCTGCCCTACAGTTATCAAGGATCTTGTTTTTGATAAAATGTAACAATCGCGGGAACCTGAATGCTTTCAAGCTGATAGCATTCATCCGATCGTCTGACAACATTCATCCTATCGACCAAGGATGGTCAAATCATCCTTGCGAACTGTTATATGTGTGATTTGAACACGCGTTCCTGAATAATATATCTGATTGTCGTATTTGATAATATAATTTAGTCTGCATCACTACATATCCATGCCATCGGCGTACTGATAAGCCACACATAAACAACAAGATAAGTCATTGATACTTGCATCATGTATTATGCTCCTGGTGTGACATTTATATCTTTAGATGCCGAGAAACGATAACACGTCTGTTGATTTATTACATGCTATGATATTTATTTGGTTTTTTTTTTGTCATCAAACCATTGCCTTCCTCGAAGAGTCCCCTCCCAGCTAGAGGCAATCTATAATTAAATTTTAAAACCCAGCTCCGTTGTTCTACTTCGACCTTCTATTTCTCCGAATGGACACTTTATACAATTATATTATACAGCTTTATACCACAAATCGACATTCGTAATCTAGAATGGTCATGACTTTCACAACATGCACAACGAACTCCCATGGGGACCTACAAAAACTCCCACGGGAACCTCTATTAGAAATAGTTCGCTTCTAACACACGCCCACAATAACAAATCTGCATAATGCTAAAAACCCCACGTAATACAGTACCTTGTCAGAAAAGGCAGCATCTTAATGTGCGTACCAGTTGTATACAACACATTCAAACATATCACGTGTGATCATAGTAGAGTTACTGTTCATCTTCTGTGCATAAATATATACTTTGATAATTTGCGAGTCTAAACTATCCTAAAATGCACTCGTGCTCAAAATACAGATATTTGCGTCGACAGTATATATAACGCATATACTACGTTATATTTACAGTGAAAACAAATTTTGTATTATATGTTTGTGTAGTTTCAAACAAAGCTGTACTGGGCAGCTGTGTAATGCCAAAACAATTGTGATCACGACATTTCGTCTACGCGTAAATTCCACTCACATGATTCGTTTCTATTGATGTGGTTTTGTCCTCAGTCGAGGACTATTTTGTATACATAAAACGTTCTCGTGTGTACGGAAGCATGGAGCCGCCACATACACAAACAAGAAAACCATAGTCAGAAATGGTAACGCCACCAAGATTATGGTATTACATATAAATAGAAATTATAAAAAATACATAAAATATTTTGATAACTATTGCGTTTAAACAAGTAATCCTTCAAATTATTACTAACAAAGTAAACGACTGTGGGGTCTCTCAACAGATTATAAAGACTTGGACATAGTATACTGTAAATACTAAAATTTAAATGAAATAATTAAAAGATAAAATTTAGCAAGTAGTAAAAGTTAATTTTCTCATTTTTGTTTTGGTTAAATAAAGCAATAATTTAAATGTAACATTTGGTTGACCGTGGCTCTTCCAATAATTGCGCGACTGACCTGGTCAATTGTTCTTAAGAAGTTGTTTTGAGAATTACTATGGAGGGAAATAGTTGTGGCTGTGGCTTCGCAAGTAATTACCTTGGTGACGTGATGTTAACAAATCTGAACTCCAGTTAACCAAGGACGCTTCATACCAAATATAAGGTGAATTATTAATTCTTTAGAAGTTGTTTTAAGATTTACTATGGAGGGAAATAATTGTGGTGCTGGCTTCGCAACTATTTGACCTCATTGTAACAAATATAAATATTAGTCACTCGGGCAATAGATGTATCTATTCTGTATATTAACTTATTGGGTCTTACTTGTCTTGAGATGTCTAAATAGTTTTCGATGGACAGATCGCGCAAGGGACCCACGCCAATCTTCTCTGTTGGGATTCCAATTGTTGGCTCATTAAATAGGCACATATGCTTAAGATACAGTCGCACGCTCCCGTAAGTCGGGTTTTGATTCCAGTTAATGAAAATATCATTGAAATAATCGGTTTCCCCCAATAAACATCCATATATTGAATATACATGTTTTGGAGCAGAATTAGGCAGTCCATATTGGACGCCATCATGGAATTTATTTTGTTTTGTTTTAATTTTCACACATAATTATTAGTTATATGGATGGATTTCTCATTAAACCTCACATCCTTGTATTGGTTACAGTAATACCCAAAGTAATTGACCACTTAACCACATCAGAATTATTGGTAATTTTTCAGGATTTGAAATCCTGAAAATTTACCAATAATTTTGCTGTGGTCAAGTGGTCAATTACTTTGGACATTACTGTATGAGGATTGAGTTATCATTAAACCTCAAATCCTTATATTGGTTACAGTAATGCCCAAAGTAATTGACCACTTAACCACAGCAGAATTATGTATTTTTTCAGCATTTACAATCCTCAAATTACCCATTATTCTGCTGTGGTTAAGTGGTCAATTGCTTTGAACATTACTGTATGATGATTGAGTTATCATTAAACCTCAAATCCTTATATTGGTTACAGTAATGCCCAAAGTAATTGACCCTTTAACCACAGCATAATTATGGGTAATTTTTCAGGATTTAGAATCATGAAAAAATACACACAATTTTGCTGTGGTTAAGTGATGAATTACTTTGGACATTACTGTATGTAGATGGAGTTAAACCTCACATCAGTGTGTTGGGGATTTGGACCTTGACTTGGGACCTTTGCTTTTTAACGCAACAAATGCGCGTACACCTTATACACAAATTTGTTATGTAACCAGAGTTTTTCTTGGATAAGATGAGTTTGAAGCCTGCTTACATTTCAAAATGTTGTCAGTTTTGTATTGTCTGCAGCGGATCTCGACGCGTTGAAGCAAAAGTTACAAAAGATAAAATGTGTATGTGACGAGACTATAATACAAATGAAAAAATAAATTGAGGGAGGGGTGGGCGATACAGGGAACTAAGGGTTGAACCGATATAAATTTGTAGAGCAATAACGACCAATGTTGACATATTATGCATATCAACTCTACTGTTGCAACAAGGCTATAAAATAGGGGGGTGTCAGAATCTTAGTCATCTCTATATAGTGCCAGAATAGTCATTTATGGAGTTCTATAAGATGTTGGGTTGGTTATATGGACTCGGAGAAAAAAGGGGTTTGTACCGATGAAGTTGATGAACTGACATAAATTAGTGGATCGATGTTGCCATGTAATGCATCGTGATCAACTGTACTAAAGCAGCAATTATATAAAATTGGGGGGGGGGGGGGGGTCTGAAATTATCTCTATAGTTGGCACCAGGATTATATAGAAAGGAATAGCAATTGATATACATATACGGCATACTATAGTAATACCATAGACATATAAGTACAAGTATCACGAGATAAAATATTACGTAACATGACTATATACCGATGAAAGAAATAAATAAATTGGACCGGGATTAGAGGTTGGGTTGGTTATATGTGGATAATTGGATATGGAATTCATACCGATGAAACGATACAAATTAGTGGAGCGATAAAGACACTTAGTCAGGCTACGCGGGGGAAATAGGGGTTGATACGATAGACCGAAATAAATTTGTCGAGTGATAATGACCAATGTTGACGTATAAAGTAACGCGACTGTACTGTCACACAATTATCAGGTAGAACCGGTCAAATATGACAGGGTACAGCACGTAATTATTTCCTAGATCGAAGAAATGATTTTTTTTTTTCGATGATAAAATTTAACATGGGATTTTTTCCATTAAAATCGATTTATGTCTATAAAACTGTAATTTTTCAAAATTTTGAGCTGAAACTTGGTGTGTATGTGTATAATACTACTATATTCTTAAAATGACAGAGTTCAGCGCGTAATTATGTTTTAGATGGAAGAAATTGAATTTGTTTTCGATAACAAATTTACAGCGTGTACGGCCTACGGGTCATTGAGTATGCTCAATTTTTGTAAACAAACTTTTGTCAATAGCTGTTTTGGTCAAACTAAACCTTCTTCGACCGGGACAGCGGATCCGAATAGTAGCTAAGATGTATTTTGATAGAATTATCAAAAGAATATGACCGATCAGGGTACATTTTAACAGAATAGAGTGGAGAAATCTTGGTGATAATTCCAGAAAATAAAGATGTAGGAGAATCACAATTAAACTTCCCACAATGCACTTCACTAATCCAGGGGTTCTCAATGGGTTACACATTATTTTCAGTCTATCAGATTATTTATATTTTCAACAACAAGTGACTTTAAGTTTACAATTTCAGCCTGTCCTGACTCTATCGATACGATTTAACACATTTTCAAAAACGTATTATACACCGGTGGCGTTAACTTTACAATTTAAGCATCTACGTGATTCTATCGGTACGATTGAGTAAGGTACAAACAAGAATACATCAGGGGCTCCCAATGGGTTATATATTATTTTCAGTCTATCAAATTATTTAAATTTTCAACAACATATTATTACACCGGTGACTTTAAGTTTACAATTTCAGCCTGTCCTGACTCTATCGATACGATTTATCATATTTTCATAAACATATTATACACCGGTGGCGTTAACGTTACAATTTCGGCATCTACGTGATTCTATCGGTACGATTGAGTAAGGTACACAAAATCTCCAAGAATACATTCGCCCTGTACACCACACAATATCAAACTCACAGAAGCTAGAAACACCACAGGTGGCGTAATAAATTACACTCCTAGATCGGCGTATATACGACCATCGGCGTAATTACGCCGATCATTGAACGTATATACGCCGACTATCGGCGTATATACGCCGATCTTCGTTGTAGTTACGCCAACCATCGGCATATATACGCCGACTATCGGCGTAGTTACGCTGATTATCCGTAATATATACGCCGATGGCGATGGTCACATCCAGGGTGAATAAAGGCAAGGAGACCAAGTTTTCTCTGCATTAACCCACTTCTGTCCTATCTAAACATATGCATTTTTGGTCATTAGTGAACTAAGAATGGTGTTTCCCTTGGTCAATTGTGGACAAACTTATTTTTTAATATGAGGATATACAAAGAATAAAATCAAAACTGGGGTTTGGAAACTGATTATTTCTTATCAATTGGGGGGGGGGGGTAAAAACCTGATGGGAATATTATAGAATCATTTAGATAGTTAATCTTACCATACGTGCTCTACCTCAAAATATACATATGCTTAATCAGAAAATGCATATTTTGAGGTATATGGCAAGTGTATGTAAAGGCAGGGGAAACTTGTTCACCATTTAGTCACTCTACATGTGGCTCAAAACTTTTAAATAACATTACTGTCTGAGATGTGGTTTTAAACGAATATCGAATAACTGAGTTAAATGATTTTATATTATTCGCATAGCCCTTAATGTAAAAGCAGTTATCGGCTCCCAAATCTATGAAATTCATGTTTCAGCCCCGTGATAAAAATGTATCAGTCTCCAACCACCTGTTTTGACTTTATTCAGTGTATCTGATCATATTGAAATAGGTTTGGTCACAATTTACCAGGGTAGAGACGTTTCTCAGAAATTAATGATCAGACATGCATATATTGAAATAGGGCAGGTGTGAGGTAAGGCGGGGAAAATTAGTCCCCTTGCCTTTTAGTCACTATGTGTGCCTCAAAACTTCTAATTAACTGTTTAAGATGTGGTTCTAAAGGAATATTAATAGATAAACTATATAAATTATTCTATATTATTCCCATATAGCCCCTAATGTAAAAGGTAGGACAGGTCTGCTCCCAAATATATACCCCTCGATACGTCTCCAAACCCCTGTTTTGATTTTTCTTTGTATATCATCATATTGAAAATATACCATTCTCAGTTCACTAATGTCCAGTAATGCATATGTTTATGTAGGGCAGGAGTGGGTTAATGCAGAGGAAACTTGGTTTCCTTGCCTTTATTCACCCTGTATGCGACCATCGGCATCGGCGTATAGTTACGCATCATCGGCGTATATACGCCGATAGTCGGCGTATATAATATACGTCGATGATCAGCGTAACTACGCCGATAGTTACGCCAACCATCGGCGTATATACGCCGATGGTCGGTGAATGTACGCCGATTGTCGGCGTAATTACGCCGATGATCGGTGTAACTACGCCTAAATTGGCGTATATACGCCGATCTGGGGTGGAATTTATTTTTGTATATGGTGTATCCATGGTTCCTTACATATGTCTCATTTATCGAGAGCTATCAGCATATTTCATCGGTATATATTTAAAACCTGTTTTAAGTCAGTTAATTGACTCGCGACTGGACATTCGGAAACTACATGTAAATGTCTCGCCCTTCGAGCTTTGGAATTATCACAGAATACTGCGCACGTCGTACTATAATACCTTTAGCACGCGCTTCTACTCTATTCTATTGATAAAGATATGAGAATAATAATGTTCTATTAGAGCAATTGGCGATTTCTGATTCCGATCTGTCTATGATGCTATTCATCATCAGAATCGTAAAATGAATTATCGCTGCAAGCCGCGAGTGAAAATTCGATATTTCTTTCCAGGCACGAATTATATGTTTCAGGTATTCAAACAAAAATCTGTAGATATTCTTTTTATGATATGCGTCTTATTAATGCTCAAAGTTGTAAATTAACTCTTACTTAATTAAATTATTAACTCTACGTAATTAAAGAGCGCGTGTCTGTGTTTACAAACAGGTGAGAGTCCGGTATGTACTATAGGCGTATTGATTCGCGCTCGCGTAAACCGCCGACAAGCTACAGTGAAACGAGGACAACCGAAGATTAGGGTAGGGCAAACTCTAGTGGATTAGAGTTACTTAACTTATGTCAGAATACGGACCTACTAATATTTAATGGCCGCACAGGGGCTGACAATGGAATCGGTAAATGCACATGTCGAGATACAAGTGTAGTCGACTATGTAATTGGCAGTGGAAATATTGCAGAGTCTGTTCGTGAATTTGAGATTTTAGAATTCTCGTGTCTATATTCAGATGTGCATAAACCAATTCACATGAAAATGCATTTTGGGCAATTTAGTGAAAGTGATATTAATGTAAACGTCCCTGTAAACGGCATTCCTCTCACAGCTAGGCCAAAGATGTGGAGGGATGATAAAGCAGACAACTTTCACGATTGCTTAATTAACGAAGTATCCAATGGGGCTTTGTATTCTATATCCGCACTGAATTCAAGCTCTTCTCGCGAAGATATAAATGGAGCTTGTGAATCACTCGGCAAAGCGTTCACTCGCGCCAGGGAAATAACATTTGGGAAATCAACCATTAAAACTAGTGAAAATAAAACGGTAGTATCGAAACATGTATGGTTTGATAATGACTGTAAAGCAGCTCGTCGCAAATTTAACAAGTCACGAGTATTGTACAATAAAACTAAATCACCAGGATACAAGCTGCAAATGAGCCAGGACGCTAAATCTTATCGCGATGTCATGGACCGTAAACGCAGAGAATCGATTAGAGTGAGATCTATAGTGAGTTAGAGCGTGTGTCAAAAAATCCTAAAGAATTTTGGAAAAAATTAGATTGGTTTCACAAATCAGAAAATCCAGACCATGCTCTCGGTAAACAAGATGCAACGCTACATGACCTCTTTGATCATTTTCGGAATTTGAACACAAATCCACACAGTGAAGTTGACACGAATTTTAACGTTCAAGTGCAAAATCTTGAGTGCCATTCCAGTTCGCCTTTTGATCTATAGAACTAAATGGCCCAATTAGCGTGGAAGAAATTAGAACTGCGATTGGGAAATTAAACAACGGCAAATATCCTGGTATAGATTATGTTATTAACGAATACATTAAATGTAAAGCGACTTCATGATTCCCGTTTACGCCCTTTTGTTCAATGCAATTCTCGATACAGGTGAATTTCCAGAACAGTGGGCGACGGGTCAAATTCTTCCCCTGTACAAAGGGAAAGGCAGTAAACGCGATCCAGATAATTACAGAGGTATCACACTTGTCAGCTGTATTGGAAAACTATTTACTGCTATTTTAAACAATAGGCTGAATGCAATATCCGATCGTGAAAATATCATTAGCGATTTCCAGGCTGGGTTTCGTCGTAATCACTCGACCGTGGATAATTTATTTATCTTTGCACACTCTGATTGACTTGTACTTATCGAGTGGGAGGAAACTATATTGCACTTTTGTTGATTTAAAGAAAGCTTTTGACACTGTCTGGCGAAACGGTTTATGGCTAAAAATGATTCAAAATAACCTTAATGGCAAAGTGCTAAACGTGATACGAAATATTTATTGCTGCATCAAGTCATGTGTTGTACAAGAAAATAAGAGATCAGAATTCTTTGCATGTGATTCAGGGGTAAGGCAAGGTGTAACATTTCACCTTTCTTATTTTCTCTATTTATAAATGATATCGAATCGTTTTTATCTGACTGCGCAATAGAGGAGTTGAAACTTGTGAACTCGACCTTTTTTGATAAATTTGGTTCATACTTAAAAATTATGGTACTGTTATACGCAGACGATACTGTAATTTTCTCAGACAGCGCAGAGGGTCTTCAACGCGCTTTGAATGCTTTTAGTGATTACACAGACGCGTGGAATTTGAGAGTAAACAAAATTAAAACTAAAGTTATGATATTCTGCCAGAAGAAACCACGCAAATGGCCAGATTTCAAATATGAAGACGTTTACCTTGACGTGGTTGAAACGTTTTCATATTTGGGAATAACGTTTTTTTTATAATGGACGTTTTTGTAAAGCAATTAAGAGGCTGTCGGAGATAGGTACTAAGGCTATGTATGCGCTGAAATATAAAGTTAGTAATATGGAAATTTCAAAGGGAACGCTCATATATCTATTTAAGTCAATTGTGGAACCAACATTCATGTATGGATGCGAAGTCTGGGGCTTTGAAAACATGTGTAATATAGAAAAGATAAGTTCCCACTTTTTAAAATATATTATGCGTTTGAAAACAAGTACCCCAACTATATATTATATGGAGAAACGGGACACATACCAATGTTATAAATGTTGTCTTACTGGTCAAAACTTATTTCTGATGAAACGTCGGTAGCCAACAAGATATACCAACTCGCACTTGTTGTGGATGGTACCGATATAACTAGGGGTAAGCAACTGCGTTGGGTTTCGGAAATCCAATCAATACTTCAGTTGACAGGATGCGCCGATCTCTGGCTGCGTCAATCTCCATTGACACTTGCACAGCGCAAGCGAGTTGAGAGAGTTCTTATTGATCAGCACATTCAGAAATGGCGTGGTGACATGGGAAAATCGTCAAGGGGTGAATTTTATAGTCACATAAGGGATATGCCTAAATTTGACTCCTATATATCTGAAATATCGTTTGGATTGGCTAAATATCTGTTAAAGCTCCGAACAAGCAACCATAACCTACCAATAGAGCGAGGTAGATGGAAGTGTGAGGAGGCGAATGATCGAATCTGTAACATATGTGGTAATGGGGTTGGCAACGAATAGCACTTTGTTATTTTCTGCAAGCGTTTACAAGATCTGAGAGAAAAATATCTGCCAACATACTATTGGCAATACCCGAGCGAAGTAAAGTTTTATAGACTACTGAGCATTCAGAATATCAGTGTGTTGAGAAGACTTTGTATATTCATTAAGTTAGGCTTTCGCGTCGTGGATGAAAACATTGATAACATGTCTCAAAATAAATAATTTTAGACGTATAAACTTATAACGTAAGAATATTGGCTTTATGATTAGATAAAACTGTCACATATATGATCTTCGTATATGACGTTAGATTGATATAATGTATAACCTATGTAAACATGCTAGTGGGAATATACACGTGAAAGTATGTATTTGTTTATTTTTGTTGAGGTGATCCTATAATTCACCCTTCCTGTAAATATGTATATGTGTCTTTGCTCTAATGTTCTGCATTAACTTGCAGCGAGTTTGACAATAAATTCATTCATTCAAATAACGAATTCGTTTTTCACTGTGGTGTCTAAGAGATACATACGATGATCTAAGTTTCGGTATTTTTTCACTATTGTAGGCAAGCATAATTATAATAAAATATAGAATATACGCATAGTGTTTCTGAATAACAAATTTAATCCACGAGTGGGATTGGCGATTTACACCACGAGCTTCAGCGAGTGGTGTAAATCGCCAATCCCACGAGTGGATTAAATTTGTTATTCAGAAACACTATACGTATATTTTGTTTATGCCACGATCTTTACAATGCGATGGATAAACACTTTTCCGTTCAAATTGTATGGAGAAAGTTTAATCCACTCTGCGAAGTTTAATCAACAGTAGGCACGTTTAATCAACATGTGTTGATTAAATGTAAACAGATGGCTTTGTTTATATAGTAAGATAGGCGATCGTGGTATAAAATAATTTTCTAAGTCATTCGTATCACGCGAAAATCCACAACAATCATCCATAACTAATACGCCACAAACGATCACAACACCTTATAATTGATAACGATCTGTAATATCTGCCACTTTTGACTAACTGAAGCATGACCGCTCTTTATAAAAGAAAATATAATTTTGCTGGGTAGAAAAATTCACACCGTGATATAACTTTATATCTTGAATGTCAATATCTGGCCATAAACACCTCATATGTGAGCCGCCATTTCAAATCCAGTCGTAAGTCGGGATTTGTTTTACCCTGTGCCAATGCATTCTCTTATATATACGAGTCGACCATAGGTCGCCTCGCATATATAAGAGAATGCATTGGCCTAACAATTGTTTATCATTTTTTAAAAATAAATATTTCTTACAATTTTTAGGACATAAAATAAAAAATATCCATTACCCTGCAGGGAGCCCCACACATATATAGAAGCATATAGAAGAGTGTCGTCTGCTCATGTTTGTCTGGGGCTCTGTATGGGTGAAATTATAAAATTGATCAAGAATACAAGAAAAAATTATTAAAATTGTAAAAAATAATGCCTTGGCACAGGGTAAATAAATCCCGACTTACGACTGGATTTGATATGGCGGGTCACATATTAACCATTCGAACACTTTTAACCCTTTAATGGCGGTAGCTGCGCTGTGGCAGCATTATAGATCCTGTGCCAGTGAATGATCTCATATATGCCTCGCATATATATAAGAGAATGCACTGGCGTACACGGTCAATGTACATATATTGTTATGTTAATACAATCTCTTGTATGTGCGAGGCTCTCGGTGGGAGATGCGCATTGGCACAGGGTTTTCGCAAAATTGCAGGAAGCTCTAGTCATGGAAGGGTTAATGGATCCGTTGGTCCGATCTATTTATTTTCTTGTGGAGAAAATTTCGATATCTAAAAAGGTCGTGTCTGCCATTTTGGCGCGAAACTTTTTATTGCATTTTCGGAATCTATGGGTTCGATTGCATAAGTTCCGCAGATAACTTGTAAATTGCCATTTTTCGATGTTTTTTTTTCGATATTTTATTTTCGACATCGTTCCTGATAGAATAATTATGATTGGATTGTTTTGAAGAAGAATGGCTCGAGGGTATATCCCCCTTATCCTGAGTGACAGAAACTAACGTTAATCGTAAAAATTTAAATGTTGTATATATAGACAAGATTTTTATTTTTACTTCCAAAAGTGTCGTATAGCACCATACAATCATGATTTCTTATCAACTAAAAGATAATTGAATGTGAAAGTGTATTTTTTATAACAACTGTGATATAAAGTGTTATTGTACAAAGTTATTGGCAGGTACCATTTTAGTTCCTTTTTCCTAGAAGGTCACCAACGATATGATGGTTTTATGGTGAAAAATCGAATATATTATGTTGTTTCATTTTGATTTTCTTATTTCACTGTTGTACCTGATCACGTGTTTTGAATTTTGACTATTTGTTTTTTGGTCTGGTCTTATATAGGTTTTCCTGTTGACCGGACCCGGTGCTCTGTTATTGATATGACACTTATGCACAAATAAACTTTATTTACAAAAGAAATAGCATTTCCATGGTCATACAAATGGAATTAGGGGTCCCTGGGGGCTTGCTTCCCTCATATGGTGTACTAATTGACTTAAAATTAGGTAAAACCCATATTTTCATATAATCAGCATTCTTGCCCCACGAATGAGTGTCTCCACTCCGGAGCTCTAGCATATTTAAGCAAACGGACATCTCCTGCACATATCTGTACCATAAAATGGTATTTAGGGGGTTATTGGGGGCTTGCTTCCCTCATATGCACGGGGGGGGGGGGGACTGCGATGTGAGGATCGGTGGAATTCCGATAAAGAGACGGTGGAAATCCGAAAAACGAGACGGTTCGCTTTCGGCGACAAACGAGATTTTCTTCGTGTTTGGGCATTCAAACGGAATTGCCGTGACAAATCAGGTTTCATATCATCATATCGTTATTTAAGTTACTAATATCCATCAAAATCTAGACGCTACAGTGACTAAAACCAAGAGAATAGCCATTTAAAAGTCACGCGACGGTTCGTTTTCCGATAAAAGTCACGCGACGGTTCGTTTTCCGATAAAAGACACGCGACGGTTCGTTTTTATCGGAAAGCGAACCGTCTCGTTTATCGGATTTCCACCGTCTCTTTATCGGAATGCCACCGATCCTCACGGCGCAGTTCTCCCCCCCCCCCCCCCCCCGTGATATGGTTGGCCTATATCGATTCGAAAATTGAAGAAAAACCCTCTTTCCAAATATGTGCATATTATCAACATCCCGGTCCCAAGAATTGATGTCTCAATCCCGGATCGCTACTATTTTTTGTCTTCGAACCCAATAAACCAACCAAGTCATCACATAACAAGTGATACAATCATCCTACAGGCAAAACCCGGTTAAAGAATGTATTATTTCACGTGCTATTAAGGCCCAGACGTTTCAGATTCCAGGGCCCTGTGGGATTTAGTTATGGTGAAAACTTATACACATTCTCCAAACCGAGTTTCCCATAATTGATGGGTTCACATGGGTCGATAATGGCACAAATCTAATAATGAAGAATTAACTCACGTAACGGAATTATTTCGTCCCCAAACCAAGCTGTTTTATACAATTAGGTTAGCAGCGTCAGGCTCGGTCGAACCACGGCGTGATTTATATGAACGTGGGAATGAATGAGTACTTCAAGTGCGTTCTCTGTATGGGTTCAATTTCCTTACGCGGATACGCCTGTTGACTTAAAGGGGTACTGTGCCCTAAATCCGGTCATTTATGGGACCACCCCCTTTTATACTCAACATACTATATGCAACAAATGAATGATTATGAGCAATGGATGAGTGCAAATTATACCGGTGTGCTCTATGAACGACGCAAAACACATTGTAATTATATGAAAATGAATTAATGGCTGGACTCATGAATTCATGTTTTAACACGGAACCTTATAAAGTCGGAAAAATAACGCGGGGAATATATTTCTTAGTTATAATCTGTTCCTTAATAATGCACTTCACTGTAGTACAAGAAAAACTCATACTGTACACAACATTGTACAAGAAAACTAAGATGCATGCATCAGGTCGGCCGTGAACTATCTACCATAGAATTGTTGTAGCTATCGATTATACATTTTGAAACACCTGTCTGTATGTATATGTATGTATGTGTGTATGCGTGAATGCATGTGTGTATGTGTTATAGACTCTAACACTGCTCGAATTTGGTATTTAACGTGTCAACTTGACCTCGCTCATAGGCATGTTTCTGGACCTTGACCGATCCGACTAAAAAATTTTGTGTAGGACTACTTCGATCCCGGGAGCAATATGGACGGGTCCAATTTCACGTGGGACCATGTTCTCGAACGTGCTGATATAGGCATGTTTCTGGACCAATTGAACAATAGTTTGGCCAGACGCTGTATATACTGGGTACTGTCCAGATGGAGGCGATCACAAAAAAAATCCCTAACTAGCCCGAACGAAGTCGAGTACATCAGCTAGTTTAATATATATTTTGGACATTTGTCTGTCTGTTTGTCTGTTAGCTATGGCCGGGAAAACTGCCGGACAGATTTGACGAAATTTGATACCTAGGGGAAATTATTTCCAGGGAGTATTTTGGACGGGTCAAATCTTGATCCCAACCTGACTTTGACATTCAAAAAGATCAATTCAAGGTCAAATCTGGTAAAACGGAAGTATTTCAACGAAATTTGATACCTACTGTTACTTTTGTCCCAGGAGTGTTTCGGGTGGGTCAAATCATGACCCTGACCTGATCTTGACATTCAAAATTGTCAATTCAAGGTCAAATCGGGTATAAAGCCGGGCGGATTTCGACGGGTACTTTTGTCGTGACTTTTGTCCTTCACCTTTAAAATAGTCAATTCAAGGTTAAATCGCGCATTTCTCCGAAAATCAGAGGGGAACATCCCGGACGAAGTGGGTCCACGAGCTACTATTATATATTTCTAGATTTAGTTACAAACTAAATACCTGTATATTGTACAAAGAAATGTTTGACAAATATATCTGTATCAATATTACCATACGGGTCATTAAAATAGATACGACGAAACAAATTTTGAAGGGTGCATGTATCAGGTAAATTTTTATATTTCAAATGATGACAGGAATGCAGAAAGTTGAAGTACCTACGTAATACTGGCTATCCGCATGAAGAGATATACATGTATATAAAAACCAGATGAGGGATATGTCTGTACAGTTGCTAAACAATTCAGTCATGCAAAAGAGGATCAAAGAGTAAGATACCAAATTGCTGCCTGTGGTAATGTTTTTTAACGAAATTCGGGAAAATTAGACTACTCTCACCCTGGTTATCCAGAAGATAATTGTGGAATCTGATGACGATCGGACAAGGGGTCTCGTCTGTAGGATCAACCAAATTATTTAGCCATAAAAATAGTAAAATTGAAGATCACCGCTGGCAGTGATGTCTTCACAAGGACAGTTTGAGAACAAAATATGGCTCACATCTAGCGGTGACCCAAAATATCCACATAAGAAAAAGTTCTCCAATAAAAGCTGGCTGCAGGGTGCGCCAATTGATTCAAATTCGAAATTTAGCAGGGTGTACTGCTTGTGGCCATGTTTTCCCCGCAAATTTGATAGACTGATGGACAAAACCACTGAATCCGTTGAATCAATATACATGTATACATGGATTAATTTATATGCATTGTTATACACAGTACTGGTATATAAAGGTACTGAAAATAACTATATTACTAGTATACACAAAATAAACCATATATCATGGCTATGGGTTCTAATATCCGAACATGACAGCTGAGAACTTGGTGTGAATTAAAGAGTGGTGGTTTCTCAAGCATATGTAACCCTCCACGTTAGAAACGTGCCATTAAATGTCATAAGTATAATCTAGCTTGAGGACAGAAGTGATCCATAAAACCCCCTTAATTCAACCAGGTCCTCGCGCGATGTATGATCGATCACATGATGATCTAGGGGGGTTAGAATTGATGTATAAAAACAGCACTGCATGTAAATATAAAATAAAATAGTGCTACATCTTATTACAGATTATTGCCATATATAATCAGTGATTATACAGACAGTCTGACAAAATAAAGTTTCAGTGACACTCTATCCGAAGAGGGGAATAATTTCATCTGTTACAGTCAATGGAGCAATTATGAATCTGGAAAGGTGAAATTTCTAAGTAATACTAGATATCGACATGACGCGATAAAATATAACGTAAATGCAATATGGCCGCTGGCGACCATTTTTTCCTATGAAATTAAAAAAATATTTGATAGCTCTCATCTGATAGATCAATATCAAGATAAATATGAAGTTTGGTGATGATCGGATGAGTGAAGTGGACTGTGGTCTGTGCTAAACGGTTTAGTAATGCTTAAAAAGATTCTTACCTTAATATTTTTATGTTCACATTATAAACTTCACTGAGTCATCTTTGTCATGTATTGAGTTTGATATCTTTTGTTAACAGTTTATAAATCATGTATGTCTCATGTTTGTTATTTTAATTTATGTGTTTATTATCATTAAATAAAGTTGCATTCCTTAAAAAGATTCTTACCTCAATGTTTTTATGTTCACTTTATAAACTCCACTGAGTCATCTTTGTCATGTATTGAATTTGATATCTTTTGTTAACAGTTTATAAATTATGTATGTCTCGTGTTCGTTATTATATTATATACACTTTATAGTGTGTTTTCAGAACGAAAACAAATTGAATAAAATCAACAAATTTGTAAATTTAAAAACAATTCAAACGTTGTTGTATTCCATGTCCCAACCCGGACATATACACCAAATTTCAATAATATTCATTGAGAAACAACGGACCAAACGCTATATAACACCCGTATACATCTTTTATTCCGATTCGGACTCGGGTACATGTTATAGTAGGTACCGAATTGACACACGTGGACTGGGCGAGTTTGCCCTGGGGCGATTAGGCCGATCCCGGCACATTCTAGAATTTACCGTATGTATCCGTTTACGCGTAGTTTACTTTAGAAAGTTCCGCAATTAATACCGTAAATAGAGCGACCTTATTTGACAGAGAATGCCTCTGTTATTGATTATCAAGTTGCTGTACATTAAAAACGACAAATTCACATGCTCGTTCAAGCGCAGTTAGTCTATTTTCCCCATGTTAAAGGACATCCACAAATACTAAATAACGCTAACCTACTGCCGAATGTTTGACACGACAACTGTTAACATATTTGGGCTGAATTCATCTGACGCGGTATTATTCCTCAAAATAAACAACAAAACCATCGTTACTTGGAAATGTAGTTTGGGCTAACATTTACATAAATCCTCCAGATCAATTATCCGACACACACGTCAGATGAAAAAGTCACATGAAGTAACCGGCCAAATTGGCCGAAATAATGACATTTTTATTATCCATCTGTATGTTTATCCAAATTTTGGAAATAAAACTTTTGTGGTTATTTTTGGTATTTGTCGGCACTTAATTCTCTATAAAAGCCTGTACCGTATATTGATCATCAGAAAGCATGATTTGGAATAGTAAACACGGAAGTGAGAAAAAACTCAACGCGGAAGTGAAACATCTGCTAAAATCCACCAATGTGCGCGAGCATCACAATTTCACCGATTCATTTCGTAATAGAGTTAATTCGTGACGTCACAGAGTCCAATATGAAAAGTCATATTGTACAGTCGGAGTCCAATATGACTCTCGGGAGTCCAATATGACTTTTTCCAGGACTATCACGTGGCGGCTTTTGCCCAATCGGAAATGGTGTTAGGTAAGGGATGGATAATAATATATACTATTTCATGTTATATACTATTTCATGTTATATAGTAATTTATATATTTAATTGACGAGTAGTTAGTTCGCTTAGGACCTATGCTCGTTTTTTTAACTTATTATCTGAATATTTCCCACAAATTAATAGTAATTATTCTGCACTATAGTGCTTAAGCTGAAGCTTTGTGTAGTTCATTTCAGTGCAGACTCAGGAGTCAAATTTATATAAGTGTCCAGAATCATTCGTTTCGTTGTCTCTGTTATATCGACAATGAAACACGCCTAGTTTAGAGTGTCTGTCATTTGCAGAATGAGATCCACAGCGTGTGAATTTTGTGACCCTATCCCGCCTAGTGGGCAAGCATAAACCAATTCACCCTCTGGGACCTCATTCTGCTTAGGCTTAATCTTGGGAAAGTTTCTTTATTATTAAATTTCGATAGAAACTTCTTAACATAGATTCTATTTTTTTTAAACAGTTTTTCTTTATCCCCAAATTGGTAGACGACATACATTGCATAATCGAGGTTCCCAATGGGTGTACATCACAATATTCACCATTTGGGAACTTCAATCTATGTCTCCCATAGCAGATGAGGCCATGCAGAATGAGTTCCCCATGCAGAGAGTGATTTAAGTGATGCTAGCCCGCTGTGCGTCATATTGTCACTAAATGCACCCTCTGGGGACCTCATTCGGCAAGTGACAGGCACACTAAACTCAGATTTGCAATGTAATTGTTATGGACGCGTTCGAAGGAAAAATTGCAGAATAAAACATCAACATTGGCATCACCGGAATGAGAAACCCTTGGAATATAATAATGATCTTGCCGAATAAATAAGCTTGTGAATAAAGTGCCTTCCTAATAAAGAAATTTACCTAAACAATCTATAGCAGAACGTTGTAATGTGTGAGAGGTATTGAAATACTAATAACATGGCCGACATACAATTCAAACCATCGTTTGTCAACATTAGATTAATTTACCACTGTTACAATCCATCGCATAGCATATAAAAGTATGGAATACTGTTAGGGCCAACTCGCAACGGGGCGGGGAATATGAAATCCGCCAGTCGCGGAAACCGCCGAAAGCGACAAAACACCTGTTGCACACACAGATCACCACGCGAGGGAACCGCCGAAACCGCCGAAAGCGACAAAATCAAACGAAATCTCGTTTCATTATTTCGCTTTCGGCGGTTCTGTCTTTTGATTTTCTCGCCTCGATGAAAGCGCCGAAAGCGAAATAATCAAACGAGATTTCGTGGCGAGGGAACCGCGGTAAGCGAAACTATGATAATCAAACGAGATTTCGTTTCATTTTGGCGGTTTCGGCGGTTTCGTCGCGACACCCGGAACATGCCGGTAAACCGACCAGTTTAGCGAATGAAGATGCAACGCAGTAGCACCTGAAAGAAAAACATAGCATATGAAATCACGGCTTATAAACGGTGTCTCGTATTAAAACGAATGGGAATATCATACTAGTAAATAAATCAAATCGATATAAAACATGCAGTTTCTAGAAATATGCGTACGTCTACGAATAAGCTGGCACTTTCCCCTCAATGAGATAAGTAGACTTTAGTGTAATTTTAACTTTCTAAATACAGGAACCCCAAAGGGACGTATATAAAGTTACCCCTTGCGATAAGTGGGTAGACTGTATGTCTATAAACGGGGGGCGAGGGTGCTTGCCCATATGGGGCGCCATCCCTGCAAATATTCGTTTTCGGAGATATCTCCTCGTAATTCGGAGATATCTCCCCCTTTTCGTGGAGATATCTCCTTGGAATTGCAATTCCTATCAGATATCTGCTTGGACTATGGTCCATTATGGAGATATCTCCTTGGATCCAAGGAGATATCTGCTTGGATTATGGAGATATCTCCTTGGATCCAAGGAGATATCTCCTCGCAACTACGAGATCTCCATATTCCAAGCAGATATCTCCTTGAAACCGAGGAGATATCTCCATATGTGCGAGCAGATATCTGCTTGGACCCAAGGAGATATCTCCGAAAACGAATATTTGCAGGGATGGCGCCCCATATGCCCATGTATGAATTCAAGGGCCCGCTATTCAATTTTGGCAACGATGTTCAGGAAGGGTGAGAAAATATGGTCGAATACGCTGATGATCATTCACATGAATCAGTAATAATTAATGAGTGGGTGTCATCCCTTAATTACCCCTGGATCTTGAATACAAGATAGAATAGAACTGCGAATACTATACGTACCATGCAGTTAAGAAACTATATACATGTAGTATAGAATACTATTCGATAGTTATCTCATACTAATATCACAATTTTCACAAGTACCACTTAACAGAGGGGTATTACTATACCGGTATATGAATTCCGCGTACATCTTGAAATTGGCCTGAAAATAGGGGAGTGATTCCCTCATTAACGGTCGTTGCAAATTATTGGGGACATACGTTAATTGCGATACCTGTAAATAACGATTTCGTGGTTTCCATTATTTGGTATGGGAAACCGAAATATTTGTTAGCAGGCCTTTCGATCCTCATAATCTCATTGTTTTATTTCATATATAATGGGCTTATATTTGTGAGTATATATTGACTGGAATTTTGCATTACTTGTGCTTTTACTTGCGTTTCGAACGTTGGTTACAATATATCGCAATTTCAATATCGTATATACTGAACACGAGCTCTTTGTTGTTGCCGCACATGGTGTGTGCGTGGAAATCTGAGCGACAGCATCATCTACCACAATCGAATCAAGCAATAATAAATAATTATGGTTGAGTTTATATATATTCTTGGAGCCTCTCAGGTTTCCTTATTCATATACAGGGCCCATATTTAGAGGACACTATATTAGAGTTCCTTGTTGAATATTAAAGCATATAGTTTCTCATCTCTAAAATACTTGTGAATGAATATACCACATATGTGGCGTGATCATAATTGACGAATAATCTATTATAGGATCTGAAATCCAAATATCAGTGAATAGTATATAGACCCAGGGGCAATATACATAAGCTTCTGATCGACACAAAAGCACACCAAGATGGCCATCTCAATACCTAAAGTACTATACGTCAGGAGAGTACGTCTTATATTGATAGTACTTAATAGGGGACCTGTGGTTCAATCTACTTCGACAGAATAGGTTATATATTTACTATTCCATGGAAATGGAATGTAAATCATTTGTGTAGCCGACACATAATGTAAGATTATTGCCAGTAATCATGAAAATCTGAGAATTCGGTAGATCATGCCACGAATCTCTACTTTAGCTACGCCCATATAGAGATCATACTCCACTAGTACACAACCTGGGAACGTTTTGATGTTGTGACAGGGAAGTTTATAACATTGAAAAGGCAGTGCAGGTAATATATTTCTTAGTTATTACCTGTTCCTTAATAATGTAATTCGAAATTGCATGATTTAAGTATCTTAATTATTTGTGAGCGATTTGGTTTTGCTTTGCTTACAATTTTGGGAATTTATCCCAGGTAATTAATTCACTTGTTTATAAAGTTTATTGCGATATCGGCTCACAAAAAAAGCATGTAATCTTGAGCTGGGACCACCCCCTAATTTGAAGTAGATTAAGGAACAAGTATTAACAAAGACATATATTCTATACCTTGTTTGTTCAATGTTATATTATAAAGTTCCCTGTCAGAACATCAAAAGGTTCACAAGTTTTTTGTGAACCTTTTGATGTCTGACAGGGAACTGATGTAATATGTAGTTGGAGCAGAGATTCATGGCATGATCTAAGAATTTGGATACTTTTTATATAACATTACTGTAAATTACTTCCGTTACCCAAAATGGATTTGGCTGTAGGGTCACTAGGGTGCATGTACATGTGCCATGTATTTAACTGGATGATTAATCCCATGTATTAGTTTAAGCCTACCCATTCATTTGAAGGAATGTTCAGCTAATAAGTCCTACTCATTCTGACTTCTTGTCGAATTTCCCTATATGAATGAATGGGATTCCATAGCATTTCTCTGCTCGCCATCTGCGTATTTGATATACAGTGCTTAACCAGGTCTAGGTGAAGACCATTCAAGAACCAAAAACTTTATAGGGTCGACACCTACTCAGATAAATTCAATACAACACCAATGGCCAACCTCTGTTAAACTTAACCCGTTGTCTTTGACCAGTAGTTCCCTTATGATATACATTATGTTCAAATGTTACCAAGTGATTACTGTAAACAAAAGAATATGAATCATCCTGCACTTTTATTATCTGTTTGTTTCTGTCATCTGCTTACTTATTTCTTCAACATCCCTCCGGATGACGCCCTCCAATAGACCATTCCAATCTACATTGTAGTACTGAGCAGGATACTTCATTCAGTAAAGAAAGAGTAATTTAAACAGACATGGCTCATTCAGATTTGGAGGGAATGAAAACAAAATATTGACATATAGCCTTCATATTATGGTCTGAATGGCACTTGCCATAGTCACAGCCATTTTCAAATTTTCTCCAAGACTCAGACATACGTTCTTTATTTCTACCATATCAGGAATAGATTAACACCGAATGCACTTTTCTGTTCCATGTTGTGCAAATGGCTTCTTTTTTTGGGGGTTCCAAACACCGTGTTCACAATTGCATTTTTCATCAGTTCAATGCGTCTCTTAGGGTTACAGCATGCTCATAGAAAGGTGGTTCAGATATTTATCAACCTGTTTCAATACCAAGAAAAAGTCAAAACCAAATAATATTATCTGTATTTTGGAGCGCAAAACGCCATGTGGCTTTGAGAATATGGAGAGAAAAAATTGGTCAATTACAGACATCTCCTTATTATTTAAATTTTATTTGTTTTCATGCCGATAAAGTTTTTATTTTTGGGAAAACAGATTCATACAAGTACAAATGAGCAAAAAATAAACAATTAACACTTTGTTCAACTAATTCCATTCACTGGAAGGGGTGGGGTCTAACGACATGCTCCTATATTTGAGCTGCTATACATAATGGTAGTATACAATAGACTCTTGTAAGCTATCATCACTTATAGCCGATATATATACATGTAAGAACAGTGCTTAAAGGCTGTGTGGAGTGGGGTGGGGTTAGCAAGTCCCTGCGCCCCAAGTAATAATATCATAGTTCCAGTCATACAAATTTGAATTTTATATTATTGAATCAATCTCAACTACTTGAATTTAAATTTTAGTGTGTGTGCTCAGAGCCTTTGCATATATTACATTAATGGAACTTCAATACTATATGTTGGAAAATGTGTAACTGAAATGAAGGTGAATAAATGATATCTGAATACACCCATATTCACCAGTATAATAACAGACTCAGTAAGAAAAACGTCTGCCATTTACAAAGTTAAATTTTAGCTGCTATATTTTATAATATTATTTGTATTTTGCTTTCATCCTCAAATTCTTTCATTTGTTGCAGTGTTCCTGCTGAACACCTGGCTAATGACATTTTAAACTGGTGACATTAAATAAGACATCTATTAACACAGCCTCTAATAAATAGGAACTTGTGGCAAAAGTAAATAATTTTTTCCCTAACATTTTCAAGAAACTGGGACAGAAATGTTAATATTTTTAGAGAAATATTTATTGAAAATCTATTTTAACAAGACAGTCAATGACTGTGGGGTCGCTCACCAGACTGCAAAGACTGATAAGACTGGGACTCTGGAGACCAAAACAGTCAGCACTTTTCATAATCACTTTAAAAGAAGTAGATTTAAACAGGATATGTGGCTAGAGAGACTTCAAGTATGTAGCTTGGTGAAAATCCACCTTGAAATTGCCAACTGTACACTACTGATCACCCCCCCTCCTCCAGCTCAACAAGTCCCCTCCCGACCGGGCTCCAGACTCCCAAGTCTTAGGTTGGAATTTCACAACCGACACCTCAAACTTTCTCAATTGTTGGAAATTTCCAATCTCACAAGCGCCTTTTTCTAAAACCATTTAAACATGTTTGAAGCCCAATTATCCATGGACCCAAAACACAATACATGTATGTCAGACCAATCAGTCAGGTGGTTCCAAGGTAGATGTTTTAATGAATTTGGTATTTCGATGATTTTATTGGACACAAAAGTGTTAACTCCCCATAGCCTGCCATTTATTGACAGGTTGACCTCATTTTAACAAATCTGAATCTCAGTCACTAAAGGATCCTCCTGATTCCTCCATACTATATGTATTAAAGCTAAATAGTCCAAACTCTCTTGAGAAGACATTTTAAGAATTACTATAGAGACATATAGTTATGTCCCTGGTCCCACGGTGGGACCAGGGACATAACTATATGTCTCTATGGTAATTCTCCCACCCTATTTAACCTGGTGACCCCATCTGAATAAATTTGAATCCCAGACACCAAAGAACCCTTCATACATATCATAAATATCAGTAAAATAGACCTGATGGTCCTTGTGAAGGAAGCATATTAAGAGGGAAACTGTCCCTCGCTTGGCCCCTATTTGACCAGGTGACCCCATTAAAAAAAATCTGCATTGCAGTCAAGGAAGAACATTCCATTCTATATAAGCCAACTAGTTCTTGCAAACATATTTTAAGAATTACTATGTAGTGAAATAGTTAAGTCTCTTGCTCTGGCCTTATTTGACTTTGTGATCCCATTTTCACAAAGGATAAGAATTAACTTCCCCAGTTGAAGTTGGTGATATTCACCCATTGGGCACCTCATTTATGAATTTTATCTTCTGCAAATTAGGGGATATAGAAACTTCCTAGAAGGGAAATTTAACTAACAACAATGTAAATTTGATACTATAGATACTTCCCAGAAGATGAGGCCTAAGCAGAATGAGGTCTCCAGAGGGTGAATTTGGTGATGCTAGCCTGCTGTGCGGGATAGCATCACAAAAAGCGTGTCTGTTTCTACATTGTGCATGCCTGGCCTCAAGCAACACAATGTATTATACAATCAAGCCTTGAAATAGTGTGATAGTGTGTCTGTCATTTGCAGAATGAGGTCCCCAGAGAGTGAATTTAGTGACACTAAATTCACCCTCTGGGGACCTCATTCTGATAAGGTTCTCAACTGCTATGGAAGATCTAGAATAAAATTGAATTTCCCCAGTTGAAGTTGGTGATGTTCACCCATTGGGCCCCTCAATTATGAATTTTATCTTCTGCAAATTAGGGGATATAGAAACTTCCTAGAAGGGAAATTTAACTAACAACAATGTAAATTTGATACTATAGATACTTCCCAGAAGATGAGGCCTAAGCAGAATGAGGTCTCCAGATGGTGAATTTGGTGATGCTAGCCCACTGTGTGGGATAGCATCACTAAAAGCATGTCTGTTCCTACATTGTGCATGTCTGGCCTCAAGCAACACAATGTATTATACAATCAAGCCTTGAAATAGTCTGTCTGTTATTTGCAGAATGAGGTCCCCAGAGGGTGAATTTAGTGACGCTATCCTGCACAGCTTCACAGAAGATGAGGCCTAAGCAGAATGAGATCTTGAGACTCTAGATACTTCCCAGAAGATGAGGCATAAGCAGAACAAGGTTCTCAGAGGGTGTATTTGGTTATGCTAGCCTGCTGTGTGGAGCAACCCCCTGAATTCACCCTCTGGGAACCTCATTCTACAAATGCCAGACACTCTTAATTCAAACTTGGAGAAAATGAAATTAATCTGATTTTAATGACCACTGAGTGATAATGTAAACAACAAGGGTGCTTCATTGATAACACCATTAATCTCAGTTAAATTACAAATGACATGAATTACACTCTCTGGGGATGGAAAGCACTATGGCACAGCAGATGTTATCTACCCATCTGCCAGTTGTATAAATATGTGTCCATCAGAGCACATGGGTGGCTTGCTGTAGTAGAGAATACAAGGATTTAAAGTCATTTACTGAACATTTCTGTACATCTGTCTGTTCCTGATTTCTCCCAAACCCCTGATTTCAACCAAATATAGTGGAGTGACTAGAGGTACCTCCCCTCCCCTCCCAAAGATGTAATGTCATAGGTTCTTCAAAATTTTAATGAGTTTTTTTTGTTAAATAAAATATTTTATTTAATAAAAACAAAATTATTTATTAAAAATAAAATATATATATATATATATATATATATTTTTTTGGTTAAATTGAGCAATAAGTTAAATTGAAAAAAAAATTCAAAAATTCAGATTTATGTCCATAGCCCCACCCACATTTGACCCAGTGACCTCATTTGAACAAATCTGAACCAGTCACCCAAGGTACCCTCATACCAAATATGAACCCATTCGGCCCGACAACTTCAGAAAAGAGGTCGTTTTAAGAATTACTATGTGGAAAAATAGTTATGGTCCTGACATCAAAACTATTTGACTTGGTGACCTCATTTGAACAAATCTGAATGAGAGTCACCTAGGGAACATCCACACCAAATATGAACCAATTCGGTATGATAGTTTCAGAGGAGAAGATGTTTTTAAAAAAGTTGACAGACAGACGGACAGACGTAATGACTATAGCTCCACCGGAGACTTTGTCTCAGGTGAGCTAAAAACTCCATGTTTCTCCTGTGCTTTTGGCAATAATAATGCAAACTTGACTTCAAAACTATTTTCAAGCCATATGTTTTGTTGTTGCTATTGTTGGGAATAGAGCATCTTTAGTGTTGAGAATTATGTAAATCCCATTCTTGTAATTAGATCCTATGAGAATTCATTCAAAATAATATGTGCAACAAAATAGACCTGTCTTCAATATAAAATTTTGTGGAACATAAATTTAAAACATAAAGGTGGTTCCAATTCTTTGTTCTACAATTTCCTAGGGGTATCTAATTTTTAACTATTTAATTATGTTCATGAAGTATCAATCTTATTCTTCCTGTAGACCACCAAATTGCAATATGAAAAAAAGTCAAAAAATTAAGATGAATTGAAATTATTTTATTTTTCAACAAAACATTTATCAATACAAAACTCTACATATGTATGTTAAACATTAGACTACAAACATAAGAATATATAGAAATTATCTGTAGAATATATATAAATAGATATAAAATATTAATTATTGAACTAGACTCTAGTCCTATTTCTACAATAAATATATAATCAAAATTTCAAATCATTTGAAATGTTAAACTTCCACAGACTATCAGAGAACATTTGAAATATACAGGCCACTTTAATATGAGGTAAGCTAACTCATTAATCTAGGCGATGAATGTAATAATAATGGCTTTAATAACTATTGAATTGTGTTGTTTTTGTCACAATTCGGAAAACAGGAAAAACAAGTGCAGTGCCAAGCATGGAATATGCTCAGTTTAGAATGTGGGTATAGCTAAGCTATAATACTCCAGGCACATCAGACATGAAAGTGGAAAAGTAAGGAAATAAATCGGGGAAAGCTGATTTTAAAAATATTATTTAGACCATAACATCGCGGACGAGTCACGAAAAGTCCCCTAAAATCCAAGTTGAGCTTTTTGAGTTACATTATTTTTTCCATATAATAAAAAAAAAATATATTTTTCACAATCATGAAACATAATTATACAAAAGGCACTCAATATTGTTCGATACACAGTTCTTGAACAAAAGACACCCATTCAAAGGGAAACTTCAAATAAATTTTGCAGATATGGATATGAAATAAAACACGGAGCCAAAACAATGACGATTTTGAGGGCATACTGTTGTATTCGATGTCAGATTTCTCGGGCTTCTCAAAACATAGACGCGAGCTATCTATTTTAAAAACTGCACAGACACCACTCCATCGCTATAATAGGAATTAGCAAGTATGCGTATCATAAGTGGTCAAAACTTCTAAAAACATAACCCTACCCCCCAAAACTGGTTATCAATGATCTGGTCGTATTTTGCTGTTCTATTTTGTCTAATCTAGTCATATGAATTACGCAGTTATTCCAGTTTATGTGAAATGTGAGTACGAGAACGAATATAGTGACACGATCAGAATAATACAATCGCGGTCATAAATGGCCACAAACAACAAGCCAAGCCAAGATGAAAGCAACATACTGGATAACTACCTAGTAGGTAAAATACGTATGAGTAATATACAAGTAATATACGTTCAGGTTCTGTTTAGTCGGGCCAAGTTAAATAATTCAGAAAAAATTGCCTTATTCTTCCGTTTCTAACCATTGTATGAGACCTTGCTTTTCGCTGTATATCTCGCAAGATATTTTTAGAGAGAATTCGTACATCCCCGATTAAATGTTTCTCTTATACTCTGAAATAATTCTCCCTCACATATTTCGAGCTGTTGTCACTCTTATGCGATTAGCTATTAAATTTTATTGGCCATTTTGAGACGTACATTCTACTTATATGGTTCACGACTAAGCATTGTTTGTATATACCTCAATGTATTATGAATTTGGAATTAATTGATCTACACATGACTGCATTCGCATATGGCCTGATGGAAATGCTTCAGAATTTGAACCACTCCGAAAAATCAAGATATCTCAGAAAGCTCAACTCTGATTTTAGGGGACTTTTGTGACGTTCATAAACATGAAACCCATTGCAAAGGGATTGACTATTTCCTTCATATTGGTCTATCACTATATACGAGTGGCCGATCACGATCGGCAGATGTTTAACCCATTTCTTGTCGGTAGTATTTTATTGCCATGATGGGAATCATAATCAAGAGTTTTGATGTTAAATTATATGTTATGATCTAAATTAGTATAGACAAATGTGCATAATAATCCAAACTAGAGGTGTGACTGTCCCAATGGGACTACGGATACCCCCCTGTTTTTAAAATACTAAGATGTTTCACATGTCAGTAAACATTTAGTTAAAATAATAAAATAACAGTTCCCATTGCAGGTGTACAACCATAACCCTAATCTTAAACCTATTGACCGAAAAATGTAGGAATAAAAGCTTGAACAAAATTATGTATGTTGCGAAAAACTTTCTAAGTCGAAAAAGGGGAATAACTCCACACAAAAAATGTCGGACAGACGTCATAATCAGAGGTGCACAGGTTCCCATGGTACTAAATATCAGTGCCAACATTAAAAAACATTGACCGAAAAATGTAGGAATAAAAGCTCGGACAAAATTATGCATGTTGCAAAAACAAATTCTAAGTCGAAAAAGGGGGATAACTCCACCAAAAAATGTCGGACAGACATCATAATCGCAGGTGCACAAGTTCCCATGGTACTAAATATCTGTGCCACGTTTTAAAAAAATTGACCGAAAAATGTAGGAATAAAAGCTCAGACAAAAGTATACATGTTGCGAAAATTTTCTAAGTCGAAAAAGGGGGGATAACTCCACCAAAAATAGTCCGACAGACGTCGTAATCGCAGGTGCACAGGTTCCCATGGTGGTTGATGTCTGTGCCAAGTTTCACGGAAATTGATCAAAAAACGACTGAGAAAAACTCCGGACAAATTTGTGTCCACGGCTGGACGACGGACGACAGACGGACGGACGGACAAGCTGACTCCAGTATACCCCCCCTAACTTCGTTGCGGGGGGTATAACTAGAGGTGTGACTGTCCCAATGGGACTACGGATACCCCCCTGTTTTTAAAATACTAAGATGTTTCACATGTCAGTAAACATTTAGTTAAAATAATAAAATAACAGTTCCCATTGTAGGTGTACAACCATAACCCTAATCTTAAACCTATTGACCGAAAAATGTAGGAATAAAAGCTTGGACAAAATTATGTATGTTGCGAAAAAAATTCTAAGTTGTAAAAGGGGAATAACTCCACCAAAAAATGTCGGACAGACGTCATAATCGCAGGTGCACAGGTTCCCATGGTACTAAATATCAGTGCCAAGATTAAAAAACATTGACCGAAAAATGTAGGAATAAAAGGTCGGACAAAATTATGAATGTTGCAAAAAAAGTTTCTAAATATAAAAAGGGGGATAACTCCACCAAAAAATGTCGGACAGACGTCATAATCGCAAGTGCACAAGTTCCCATGGTACTAAATATCTGTGCCACGTTTTAAAAAAATTGACTGAAAAATGTAGGAATAAAAGCTCGGACAAAAGTATACATGTTGTGAAAAAGGGGGGATAATTCCACTAAAAAAAGTCCAACAGACGTCATAATCGCAGGTGCACAGGTTCCCATGGTGGTTGATGTCTGTGCCAAGTTTCACGGAAATTGATCAAAAAACAACTGAGAAAAACTCCGGACAAATTTGTGTCCACGGACGGACGGACGACGCCGACGGACGGACAAGCTGACTCAAGTATACCCCCCCCCCCTAACTTCGTTGCGGGGGGTATAATTATTGGAATTTATGGGTCAAAAGAGAAGGGTTAATATAACATCTAAACTATAGAGCCTGTCACCACTATCATCGTGTAAGCAGTTCTATTTATGTTTTTGCAAATTGCCATGTGAGATATACAAATAATAGTTATTTAATAATGGCATTGTTAAAAGGGGTTAAAACATCTATCTTGGCCCTGTTTGACCACTTTTGTAATAAAATCGCCAGCTTTTGTAGTAAAGTGAGGTCTCTGCATTTGTAATAAAAATTGTCAGCTTTTGTAATAAAAAAATCTTGTCTCCACTGTTGTAATAACAAAATTACAGCTTTTGAAGTAAACCGACTCAGTTTTTATGGGCGAGGAATGATTTTCATGACAAAGTCACAATGATAACCCATAGCAGCTATCGCCATTACGAGTGTGACGTGTACCAGGAGGCACTTAATGAGTCCAGTTCCGTGCCTAAGCATAAGAGAACACACATAGGTGATCAATCATATGAGTATAATTCATAATTTCATTTTTTTATTGCTCTGCCTGACAATCAACAATAAAATTATTTGTATTAATATATATCATTGAATAAATTTTGAAATGAGACTGAACATTTTGACACACGAACATATTGACTTGAAAGTTTGACATAGGCCTTTCCTCCAAAGATGAGGCCAACTAGACCAATTATTTCCCTTGGAACTGACACATCTGTCTTCAGACACACATCGGGTCACCAGCATGGATTCTCTTATGTCTTGTCAGACTCAAGATCACACCAAACTTCTTGTGACAAAAATCGCACCTGTAAGGGCGTTCACCAGTGTGGATTGTCGGGTTGCCGGACTGACTGGGAACAATCTTACATACTCGTATGATTGATCATTTATGTGTTCTCTTATGCTTAGGTGGGGAACCAAACTCACCAAATGCCTCATGGTACACGTCATACTTGTAAGGGACTGTTGTTACTTCTCATGTGTATTGGTATTCTTTTGTCAGGGAACCAGACTCAAATAAATTCCTTCGGCCACAACTCACTCATATGGGCATTAGCCGCTATGGATTATCGGGTTGATTTTGTCATGAAAATTGTCCAGCGCCCATTAAAATTTATTGAGTCGATCTACTTCAAAAGCTGTAATTTTGTTATCACAAAAGTTGAGACATGGTTTTTTTTACTACAACAGCTGGCGATTTATTTCAGAAGTGGTAAGTACTTCAAAAGGTGGGCACATTTTGGGTGCCCAGTGGACTCCCCTGGGCCACGGAAAGGAGGGAAAGTGCCCCCTTCATGCCCCCTTCTCCGGCACCCCTGATGGTAGATATATAAACTGGAATTGTTCCAAGGGCTTTGGTGGCTGATCATTAGAATAATTTGATCAAATGAAGGATTTGCATATTCAAAACAGGACATGACATCTAATACTAAATAAACCACTTCTGAATTAATGATATGTGTTACTGGGAAGAGTTCATAATTTTGAAAACTAATCAATCAATCAATAAGATGATGAATATTTGAGTTATTGAATCGGAAACATACAAGTGTCTATGTGATGGATGGAAAGTGTTAATAATAAGGTGTTTTATAGTGTTTAAAGGCACAGGCGGCGTTCATTGCAGAAATATTTATATTTGTTCAAATCAACAGAAGGAACACCAAAATATATACAGTTCCGCTCATATGCCAAACATAATAAGCGCATAAACAGTGTATTGTCGTCAAAATGTACGATGGTGTATGTAAAGAAGAGCCTGCTCGTGTTACAGAAATTGTGCTTCTGTTTACACAACACAGCGCAATTATATTGGTTAATCACACAAAAATGATATAAACGCTCTTTATTATTTCTATACCAGGAAAACATTAACAAATAACACTCTTTATGTTTACCATATCTGGATCTAAACAAAAGCCAGGTAACATAACGTTTTTTGCTTTTGTTTACATAACAAAGGGGGAAAATTTACAATAACACACTGTTTATGCCATATTTCTGATTGGCATACAAGGTCTGTCTATATCTTACTATTCTGTTTATGGCGGTTTTTGACGGAGGTGAATATTTTAACAGCATACCCACTGCCAACACCGCCCGTATCTTTAATGATGAACCTGTTTAAAAGTAGAATGGTTAATTTAACATGTTCTGCCCTGTTGAATCAATAGTCATGTTTGAGACATGTAGATTATTCACATTTGTTAGTAGACAATATTTTTAATTATTGCTAGCATATAGTCTATGTAATGGTTGGCCTTGATAAACCTAGGTGAGATATGACAATGATCAGATTGAAAATAACTGAGTACTTACACCAGATAACAAAGGTCTATGAAATTTTTGGGAAGGGTTAATTATTCAACCAATCATTACCAACAAGAACATTGCTAGGGCATGGCAAAATATGCCCTTTAGCCATTTTGAATTGTACTACCAAAAATAAAATAACATTTTGAGCTTACATTTGAAGAATATCTGATATACTCCTAATTTCAATGCCAAATTGAGGTCAAATTCAAAGTCGAAAAAGGGCCGTAACTCATGTAAAAATAATTGGACGGAACCCATATTTGAACTTGGCCTGTATCGTTAGCTGGGACATACACATATCAACTTTGGTTCAGATCAAATAATCCAAACTGGAGTTATCGGTAGGAAACCAAAAATGTTAACAGATGGTCAAATTCTAAGTCGAAAAGGACTGCAACTCATGTAAAAATAATTGGACGGAACCCATAATCGAACTTGGCCTGTATCTTTAGCTGGGAAATACACATACCAACCTTGGTTCAGCTCAAAAAATCCAAACTGGAGATGTCGGTCGGAAACCAAAAATGTTAACAGACGGTCAAATTCTAAGTAAAAAAAGGGCTGTAACTCATTTAAAAATAATTGGACGGAATCCATATTCGACCTTGGCCTGTATCTTCAGCTGGGAAATACAGATAGCAACTTTGGTTCAGATAAAATAATCCAAAATGAAGTTATCGATCGAAAAACCAAAAATTATGACTGATGGACGGATGGCCATAACTATTAATACAATTTTTTTTCAAAAGGTCGTATAAAAACTAGACAGGTGAGGGGAGTGTCATCATAAACCTGCACATAAAATATGAACATGATCAGATAAAAAAAACTTGAGTTATAGCATCCGATAAAACATGTCTATTGGTGGATGGAAAGTTTTAATTATTCCCAAACCCGATCAACACCAAAAACTATACAGGTGAGCAGTGATTGCGAATAAAATATTAAATCAATTCGATAAAAAATACTTGAGTTATCAGTCAGATAGAAAGTGTCTACAGAGTGACAGACGAATGACGGATGGTTGATCCTGATGTCAGCATTATGTGTACCATACATGTTATGGGTACACATAAAAATCTTTTCAGATTTCAAATCTTGCTATTTTCCATGCCCAACAAGAGCTAGTTCAAGTTTCCGTAAACGTAAACCAGTTATTGAAATCAGTTGGGATAATGCTGTTTCATGTTGAAGTCCCATGCAGATATCTTTCTATATCGGGGTTTAGCGTTGTTAACCAGCTCATATAAAACCCCCAAACAACTGTAATAAAATATAACAATTATGACAGAAAACCGTTTTTTTTCCCATAAAAATTATTATATTTGTTCTGAACTCCACAAGAGTTGCCAACTGAAAGTAGTAATGTATTAATGCAAAAATATTTTTTTTATCACACTGTTTACATAAATACAAACTCATTTGACCTCACAAATTGACATTGTGAATTAAATGTAAATACACAGAGGTTAGTGGTAATTATATTACATATAATATTCTATGTGCAATTTAAAAGGAAAGTTAGATTATCATATATCATTATGACCACAATGTCACCCGTTTCGATGTATATAGCATCAAGTAATGATTTGTAGGCCAATGTCAATTAAAACTGACAAAAATTACCGCCACTGGATCTGGGTGTAAAATCTTATATAGAAAGATATATACACAGGTTTTCGACGTAAAACAGCATTATCCCAACCGATTTAATTAGCTGGTTTTTCTACGGAAATCGCCCCCATACCTACACAACAAATTAATTATTCCTTTTGTGATACGACTGAATGTTTGGGACGAAATTTCAACTGAATAGTCTGAAATACTGCAGGGAATGTCATAGATAGTCTCAGGTGAGAAAACATTTTGTGGTGTATTTCGCATTTGGCGCACTCAATTTGTTTGCATGGAGTACTCAGGTAACTTGCATTGCATAAATATTTGGCCAAAATTAATGTGTTTTCAGCAGTGTCCGTGTCTTTCATCTCAATTGAAAAGGAATTCACAATTTCTGTGTTGAACATTGGAACAACATGACTATGATCACCCATTATAAACCGTTTCCATTAAAATTATTTACCTAAATGATATAGTTACTATACTTTCATCTTATTCGCCCACTTGGGTTGGGAGCTGAATAAACTCACAGGCTTTAAAGGTACTCAATCTGATCAGACGGTCCCCATAATCATTAAGTGCCAACAAAAACAATATTTCTTCCTCCGACTGGAATGAAATATTTGTTTACCCCCGAAGCCAAAGAAATAGTAATTTGGGAATGTTAATTTGGATTATCATCTCAAATGTTTTTAATTTGATTCCGAAATACCAAAGACAAATGGCGACTGAGATGAATGCGGAGGGTGGACAATTAGATTTGTTTTATTATTGAATACACTTAGTTTTATTATTTTTTATTTTATTTATTTGTTTTATTATTGAGTACACAAAAATAGTTTGTTTCTCAGGGATTGCCGCTTCACCAAAATGTTTTCGCCTCGAACATATTTATGACCTTCCATAAATAAATAAATATATAAATACCACCCATCCCCCCCGATTCATTGGAAGCAAGACTGAACCTAAAAAGTTCTCACAAACAATGTGCAAATCTATCCAGTTAGACGGCCAATACATTCGTGGTATTCGCTGGGCTGAAGGCAGATAATTTGGGCAAAGTTTCTGTCGCAAAATGGATGGCGGTGTTTTTTAGTTGTGATATGTAAATATTTTATGATATGGACACAATATCGGTCGATGACCATAACACAGTCCAACAAAATAGAAAATTAATTCATGTCAGAGGAACCAAATCCTGAAAAACGTGAGGGCATAAAAAACTGGCCGATTTCAAATTCTCTGGACTCAATCATTCTCTATCTCATGTTTTGAAAATCTTCAAACGTGGTGCCAAGTGTTTGGACTACAACTGCTGCCCAAGAGAAACACCAATGTCCTATTTGTATGAAAATAAATCATAATTTGACAAATGATTGTTTTTTATTTATACTAATCCATGTAAATTCTATCTATGAGAGGTCACCGTCAAATGACCAATTTTGAATGGGGATTTCCTTGCAAATATCCTGATCAAATGAGGCAGCTAAGGCAGGTATCGGTATATCATTGTAAGTCATGAACTTGACTGGTGGTTTGTTTAGGTAAATGATTAAATCTTGCTATAAATTTGTTTTTTAGAATTGTTCTCTGGAGTTGAAACAATTTATCTACTTCTGAAAAATCTCAACAAATAGGTAAATCTACAAACATGCCAACAAAGCATCACATATGTATTAAATAGTACACTATTGATTGTTTTCAATATTATATCAGTGACACCCAGAACCACTGGCACTTGCCAATTTAACTTTGTTGATACGCATGGAATAGCGCTGGGTGGTTTTTAAGCATAAAAATCCCGCGGTATTAAATCTTAAAACCATACCACAGTATACGGTATTACCGATTATTTCAACTAATCTCTTAAAACCCCCGCTGAGTAGTGATCGTTTGGTACACAAGTCAACTGTTTTTTGGAGGAAATCGAATAGCTTACAATAAATGAGGAAACACACACATCCAAATCTCCGTTTAAAAAAATTATGGATTAACAAACAGTGGCAATGTATCATTTGTTTGCATGCATTCATGACAAGGTATGCCGATCTCAAATACAGGTAATAATTGTGAGTTATGGAAGCATCATTCAGTGGATACATCCAAGAGCTTTGAAATAAAGCCAGCTAACTCGCACGGGTGTGAATATGTATGTTTTTTATTAAATGCCAAGAAATAAAGTGTATTACTTTCAAGGTATTTAACTTGTAGACTGTTATTCACTTCCGGTTGAATTATTATAAATGATACATATAAATCCACGTTTATGAACATGATCAATCATTCCCACTCGATAACATGCACCCAGGGAAATAATTAGCAATGATGCAATCATAACTTGCAATATAATATTGGGCTGGATTTTGTCCCCGGTAGCAATGGAATGCATTTTTTGGCAAATGTCATCCAGAAAGAAGTGAAGAATGAACAGTTTCTTTCAACTGAAAGATAACTATGGTGAAGAGAAACCAAGTAGTTTCTTTGTATTCCAATAAAGGTAAACCACAATGTACCCGGTAACAGGCTGGTATGACCTGTAACCACGATAATACCGTCTTCCAAGGTTTACCGATTATGGAAAAAAATTACGGTAACGGTATTAAAAATCATACCGATTATAATCGGTATACCGCCCAGCACTAGCATGGAAATCCACATTCAATATTCACTCGACACCCTCCTTTAAAGTTAAATACTATGTAGTACATGTAGGGCAGGGTAAACAAAGGTTTCTAAACCTGAACTGAGGACTAAAACCTTGATTAATCAGGGTACCATGCAGGTGGGTAATAGAACCAGATACTAGGAACTGCACATATACAAGACTTGTGCTCCGATCCCCTGTGCACCCACAACATTATCCATATATTCTGTGTTATGTTAAATATTCCATGTATATGTGGGTCACAATAAATATGTTCAAATAAGACTTGAATAAATATTTTATATATAAATACCTGCCTCCTCCCAAAATATATTTTCAAATAAATAATACATGTATATACAAATAACTGCCTCCCTCGTCATTTTGAATAAACCATTCCATGAGAAACGACCTATTAATTTTATATGGCCTTATTAAGTAACTTCCTTTGGTCGTAGCATATATCAAATACCATGCATAACATCATCTGCACCATATACGTTTGCATTCATAGCTTCGTTCAAACGATGAATCATTAGAAAATGGGTTACCGGTGTACTCCATTGGTGCATCGTATGCACAGAGTTAGAAAATGAAAGTGTCAATGACACTGTAGCTCAACTTGGAAAGGGAATAATTTAATGTATTACACTCAATGGAGCGATTAGGAATGCAGAAAGTTGAAATGTCTAAGTAATACTAGATTATCAACATGAAGAGATATATAATTATATAACAGTAAAATCCAAGATGGTTGCTGGCGGCTATGTTTTCCAATAAAATTCAAAAACATTTGATAGCTTCCATCTAGTAAGATCAATATCAAGATTAATATGAAGTCTGGAGATGATCGGATGAGGGAAGTGGACTGTATAGGGTGTGCCAAAGGATTTAGAGTAAAATCCAAGATGGCTGACAGTGGACACGTTTTAAGGCCAAATGACCCTAAAATGACTCGTTTCCTATCTATGTCCCAATGTCAACAGCCATGACAAATTTCATAATGATCTGACCAAAGGTACGACCTGTAGCCTGTATGAAATGATTTAGTCATGCAAAGAGTCAAATCCAAGATGGCTGCCAGTGGCCATGTTTTCTGGCCGAACGACCCCAAAATTACTCGTTCCCATCTACATGTCAATATTAACATCCATGACAAATTTCATGATGATCAGATGAAAATTACCACCTGTAGCCCGAGCTAATGGATTGAATTTTGAAATCCAAGATGGCTGCTGGCGGCCATGTTTTTCGGCCAAATGACCCCAAAATGACTCGTTCCCATCTACATGTCATTGTTAACATCCATGACAAATTTGATGATGATCCGACCAAAGCTACGACCTGTAGCCCGTGCCAAAGGATTTAGTCATGCAAAGAGTAAAATCCAAGATGGTTGCCGGTGGCCATGTTTTTTGGCCGAATGACCCCAAAATGACTCGTTCCCATTTACATTCCAATTTCAACAGCCATGACAAAGTTCATGATGATAAGACTAAAGATACGACCTGTAGCCCGTGCTTAAGGATTTAGTCATACAAAGAGTAAAATCCAAGATGGCTGCTGGCGGCCATGTTTTTTAGCCAAATGACCCCAAAATGACTCGTTCCTATCTACATGTCATTGTTAACATCCATGACAAATTTTGTGATAATCCGACCAAAGGCACGACCTGTAGCCTGTGCCAAATGATTTAGTCATGCAAAGAGTAAAATCCAAGATGGCTGCTGGTGGCCATGTTTTTTGGCCGAGTGACCCCAAAATTTCTTGTTCCCATCTACATGTCAATATTAACATCCATGACAAATTTCATGATGATCAGATGAACAGTACAACCTGTAGCCCGTGCTAATGGATTGAATTTTGAAATCCAATATGGACGCTGGCAGCCATGTTTTTTTTCCGAATGACCCAAAATGAATCATTCCGGTCTAAATGTTGATGTCAACAGCTATGACAAATTTCATAATGATCGGACCAAAGGTACGACCTGTAGCCTGTATTGTTGACGAATCACGCACACATGGACGACGGACGACAAAGCCATGGCAAATAGCTCAAACTTTACAAAGTAAAGTTGAGCTAAAAATGGGAAAAGTCGTGTGCGTCAATCTCAATACAATCTGAGAAAGCAGAATTGCATCACAAAACTGTATCGAGATATCCATGGTAACTCGAGGTACTGACCATGCAATCGGGACAAGGCTTTTCTGCATCTTTAGGCAGGGTCGTATTACAATTTTCAATGAATTGATGCCCCCTTATTTCTGCGCTCATCCCTGCAGAAACTGTGGAGTGCCACCTAATGTAACCTTCGGTACCTCACTCAGGTTCTCTCACCTCAAGGTTCAGATTTATTAGCTCTATTTATTTTGGAATGAAGAACTAGTTTTTTGAATAGGTATTTATGATAATAAATCCATATTCCATATACTGACGTTCATTTGGGAATTTGGTCAAAACTAATATTTTGGCGTCTTTAAGTCGCCATCTTGGTGACCATCTTTGAGCTTTTATCAAATGTTAAGCTGAAATTTATATAAGTCGATCAAGAAAATATAAGAAATATTGTGCAAATCTTGTTTCAACTCCATAGAGGGTAAAGGTCATTATGTTGCGACAAGTTCGGCCATTTTGACCACATTTTGTTTTATCAAGATTTAGGGAAGAGAAAATTAATTCTAAATTTGGGGCACTCTTTGTCAATTGTATGTAAACATTGTTTGCAATACAATATGTTTAAAGGCACGGGCGGCGTTCGTTGCAGAAATATTCATATTTGTTCAAATCGCCATCAACAGAAGGAATATTAAAATATATATAGTTTCGTCCATATGCCAAATATAATCAGCACGTAAATAGTATATTGTCATCAAGGCGTACGATGGTGTACGTAAACAAGAGCCTGCTCGTGTTACAGAAGTTTTGCTTCTGTTTACATAACATAGCACAATTCTATTGGTTTATAATCACGCACAAATGATATAAACGCTCTTTATTATTTCCATATCAGGAAAACATTAACAAATAAGGCTCTTTATGTTTACCATATCCGGATCTAAACAAAAGCCAGATTCCGTAATGTTTTTTGCTTTTGTTTACATAACAAAGGAAAAACATTTGATAATAAAATACTGTTTATGCCATATTTGTGATTGGTATAAGAACAAAGTATGTCTATATTTTACTATTATTTCTGTTTATGGCAGTTTTTGACGGAGGTGATTATTTTAACAGCATACCCACCGCCAACGCCGCCCATATCTTTAAACTAAAGATACATATATGCCTTACTTTTATTGTTTTATTTTTCTGTTTGATATTCGGACTCTGAGCGCTGCTATTGCCTAATGGGCCCCTATTGCCCAAACAAGTTAAGAGGGGTGCATATGAACTTGAAGGAAAATTGTCATTTGTTTTCTCATAAATTTTTCCCAAAGACATGCATACAATGACATTACAATTTTTTTGGTTTTGAAGATTAATGATTGATTCGATGTGTAGAAATTATTATGCCAATAAGCAATAGCCATCCTTTCTCATGAGCTTTGCTTGACAACTGTTCTTTTTTCTCTTTATCTGTAATATCAGCTATGCTGGTACCAACGTTGGTTCTGGTCCGCTGCAATATAGAATGATTAAGAGTTATTAAGAGAACTTCATAAACAGCACAGAGAACAATATTCTCCATTCAAAATCGACAAAGTGTTAAAAGTAAGGACTTTCATTTCTGAAGGCTAGAGAAAACATCGTTGTAATAGAGTCACCGATGTCATAGTAAAGCTGAATGTTAATACATCAAACTACTGGCAAATAAGTATTTTCCAACATTAAACACAAACAACTCGAGATTAAAGAAAGGCTCAAAATATTCTAAAATTTCTACTTATTTCCCATGTACACTTGTATGTGGGATCAACATGTCATTGAGAAATGGACAAAGGAGGTGATAATATACATTTACTGCATGGTTTTGAGGTTGACATGAGGATTTATCAACCCGAGGAAGTTAATATTCACCGAGGCCACAGGCCGAGGTGAATATTAACTTCCAAGGGTTGATAAATCCTCATGTCAACCTCAAAACCATGCAATAAGTGTTTTATTATATGATCCACCAATGGTATCAAGCCCATTAGGCCTGAACTACCTTACTGACCCATCTATATAAATCCATAAAATGCACAACAATGTTTTTCAACAAGTCAAAATAATAAACAATACATGTATGATGATAAATATTACCAAACATCACTACATTGTCATGAACATACTTCATATTAATAACTCATGAGTCACGTGATCTTGTTATTAACTCATCTAGCCTATTTATAGAACAACCAGGTATATATCGTGATTTATCAACTTCTTTTGCCCATTATTTAGTATGGGACTTTTAGAAGAAAGTTTATGATCATATCTTTATTACTACAACCAGTATAACTGAATTGTGAATTTTGAAAGTTAAAATGGTCTGTTTATTCTAGTGATGAACAGATAAACTGGAACGGCAATCGGAATCTGTAGATATTTGGGTTATCTGTTTATAATTGGCATCGGCAAAAAACCCTGCCATTCCAATGAGGTTCTGATTGTTTTCGCCTTTACAGCGAAGGGAGTAAACAGTGAATGAATGTTCAAATGCAGTTTTTTAATGTGTTGTACAGTAAATATTGGTAACTATAATGGTCACTCAATTATATTTAAAACAGTCGGTGGTGGCTAATATGGTGAACAAACATCCGAAACGTAACAACACATTGGGTGAATTTGAGATAAGTTAAAGTGTGTACCGAAAATAGTTGATGTATTATTCACACAAAATGGGCAATATGGGAATATATTCGCAGCCATGTGCTCGAACACCCGGAGGGGATTATAGATACCAAAAATGAAAACCTTTCTAACATTGTAGACTTTTTATAGAGCATGCTAGATGCATGATCATAAAGTTCAAGATGAGTTTTAGAATCATTGACAAATCAGAAGAACTGAACCCGTAATCATGTCATTGTAAATGCTAAAACAGCATTATTGCAACAGAATGTAAAAGTAGAATGTGGTGCATATGCAGATATGCTTCATTAATTCTCCATTCTATTTTGGCTGCCTCACAGGCAATCTTAAATCTACCAGCAGATAAAAGTCTTCATTGCTTGATCATAAATGTTCAACGTATTATCAACTAAACACATTATTAATTTATTTTTCGGTAACTGTGACTACACTGTGCAGTGAGATCAGGAGATAATGAGTTTTATTGCATGTACTGCTACTACTGTGTGTCTAATTAGTTACGGTGAATTTTGTTTATAACAAGTGTCAACATTGCATCACGTTTTGTACTATATATGGTATAATCAGCATTGGCCAATTGCTAAATTTTAACAAGATGGCCAATGGTGGTTTCCCTATATCAATTCATCACTAGTTTATTACGACAACCATCGCTGAGCTTTCTACGCAGATGGACAAAAAAGGACGAAGGATTTATGGGTTTCAGATCCCAATACTACAAACAGCAGGAGGAATTGATTACACCAATATGTAGGGTTGAAATGATTAATCGACTAGCTGTAGTCGACGCTGAAATAGTGTATGTTACATAGTTACATGTATAACGTTTTCAAGATCGATTCCGGCATAAACGGTGTTAACTGCGCGTAAGTTACGGTAAGTATAACGTTTGGTGGCACCCGGAATTGACAGTGTTACTAGTATAGACACACATAGTGACCCGACTATTAATTGAAAGAATGAAATTGACAACACAATGTCTCACTCGTCGTTTGAGGTCAAAGACATCACTGTGACATGATGGCAATGATTGACGTGGCTTTATCGTTTGTCGGAGACCGCTTTGATCTAGACACTGTGTATATTTCAATTGATCTCGCACCGTCGGGTTATAATGCGACGCTGTGTGAAGGTCGTTGCTACCGAATATAAATGATACTGACAGCGCTTGATCGGGACTCTAATTATATAATTACATTCAGTGTGTTGGATAAAATTAATATCAAGATGTTTACTGTATTATTTCCCAAATAAATTGCAGGGAAATGCGCTGCGCAATAGACCGTCATTGACTCAGTCATCAGTGTACGCCATGTACGATGAATTTTCCGTACCATGTTATGTTTGAAAGTTTTAATATCGGGTACCGACTAGTCGATACAACGCGACTTTTGGGCCTCGACTAGTCGACTTTGAAATTCACTGGTCGTTTCAACACTACCAATATGATACAAAGTGCATATTCACAAAATATTTGCACATCTTGAATAAGTCGAGAAAGGGTCAATAACTCTAAAATAAAAAACATAAAACATTTCTAGGTCGAAAATGGCAATAACTCTGCCAAATTAACTGGAAAATGATGGAATATAAGCTTGGACAAAAGATGCGTCCCATGATGTACGATTCTATGTTGAAAAATGGCAATAACTCCACCAAAATGACTCCGACTTGCAGGTGTTCAGGTTCCCATGCCGGCCGACGTCTGTGCCAAGTTGTAACCAAATTTACTGGATAATGACGGAATACAGACTCTGACAATAGAGGTGTCTCAGGTTGTACAAACACAGGTCAAAAAAGAGCATTAACTCCATCAGAATGAGTCTGACCGAACTCAAAATCGCAGGTGTGCAGGTTCCCATGCTGGTTGATATATGTGTCAAGTTTAACAACAAATGACCATAAAATGACAGAATACAGACTCGGACAATGTTCCAGATGGATGGAGTCAATGGATGGAAGCCCACACACATGGATGAAGGTCGTTACATTTGTTCACCGACGGAATGTCGGGTGACAATAAAGAAGGATAACTCTAGAATGGAAAACGTGAACAATGTTATTGGCCCGTATTTTAAAAGGCCTCCTGATAGCTAACAATCATAAATTTTTTGACAACCCATGTCTAAGACATCAGGATGGATTTAATCCAATATATTCTCACCTGCCTATTAATCATGACGTCACATTTATTCATTTCTGGTTTAATTGGCAGGTAATCACGATTATTTATTTTGAGGCAAAAGAGAGCGTCGACCAAGCTAATCATGATAAAAACGTCTGTTTACATTCCGTACTCTAAAAAACCTGGTTTTCAAACTCGTCCGAGATATTGTTGCAAGAGACTCATATATCAAATATGGTTTGAATCAGTTAATATTTAATTGAGTTATCGCGCTAACGGTGAAACAAGAGGTGGCATCAGAGATGCTTTGTCTCGTTTTCGGTGGCTACCGCCGGTGGCTACCGCCAATTGGTGTGCATCAGTATCGGTGGACTAATTAATAGGTAAAATCGAAAAATGACTAATTAAGGGCCATAACTCTATCAAATTTTATCGGGCCAGGCTGGTTTTCGAACTCGTCCGAAATATTCTTGGCAAGTACGTCTAGCTATTCCAAATGTTAAACAAATCGGAGGACGTTTGTTGAAGTTATCGCGCTAACGAGCTAAAAATTCACGAAAAATGACTAATTAAGGGCCATAACTCTATCAAATTTTTTTCGAACTCGTCCAGGATATTATTGGAAGACACTTATATACCAAATTTTTGTTGAATCGGATGACGTTTGTTGAAGTTATCGCGCTAACGAGCTCAAAATTCGTACAAAATGACTACTTAAGGACCATAACTCTATAAAATTTTATCGGACCGGGCCGGTTTTCTAACTCGTCCGAGGTATTCTTGGGAGACACCTATATATCAAAATTTCAATCAAATAGGATGATGTTTGTTAAATTATCGCGCTAACGAGCTGAAAATTTGTGAAAAAATGACTAATTAAGGGCCATAACTCTATCAAATTTTATCGGACCAGGCCGGTTTTCGAACTCGTCCGAGATATTCTTGGGAGACACCTATATACCAAATTTCAATCAAATTGGATAACGTTTGTTGAAGTTATCGCGCTAACGAGCTGAAAATTCGTGAAAAATGACTAATTAAGGGCCATAACTCTGTCAAATTTTATCGGACCAGGCCGGTTTTCGAACTCGTCCGAGATATTCTTGGGAGACACCTATATACCAAATTTCAATCAAATCGGATAACGTTTGTTGAAGTTATCGCGCTAAAGAGCTGAAAATCAGTGAAAAATGGCAAAGGGCCATAACTCTGTAATAAATGTGCGGACGAACCCGATTGTTTGTCTGCAGCTTACTTGCATGGATATGTACTCACACACCAATTTTTTTTAAATCCGTCAATAAACGGTTGAGTTATAAGCAAAACAGGCCGCCTGCCCGATAGCCAGCCCACCCGCCCGCCGTCCCTCATCAAACTATAAGTCGAGTTTTGGAAAAAAACTCGACTAAAAATGTCGAAAATGGTTAATAACTCGGTAAAAAAAAATATTTTTCCGTCATCTATATACATGTTGCACATCTCCAATATGTGGGTAACAATACTCTGAAGTTTCAAATATCTACGAACAAAACTGTAGTCCATCTGAGGAGTTGATTACACCATGAAGGTACCCTCATACTGAAGTGGAAAAGGGTTAATAACTCCATCAAAATATAATTATTCCGTCATCTATATATATACATGTTGCACATCTTCAATATATCGGCAACAATATTCTGAAGTTTCAAATCTCTGGGATGAAATCTGTAGGAGGAGATGATTACACCATGAAGGTACTCAAAAGTGTGATGGACGGACGAACAGACGGACGGAGCCCGTTTCTATAGTCCCCCGAAAAATATATTTTTCGGGGAACAATAAATCTGCGGATTGGTGAATATTTCTCGGTATGTTGAGTAAATATATGTTATTCCCGATGACACTTGAGTCGCTTGACAAATGGAAATGTGGTTTAACAGCAAGACAAATTTGACAAAGAGGTTCAGTCTTTCAATGAAGTCCAAACATGTAGTACATAATCTTTGGAATTTGGCCAAGCAAGGACACCATGTATTTTTGGGTGGGTTTTAAGCTCTAATTCTATACAATTTTTTCAACCAATCGCAGTGAGTGGTTTCTTCTAGACAAGAAGAGGGCAGTGTATTTGTCCATTGGTTATTTTGATTTACGGTGCACGTGCATCATTGCGCTGAAGGAAGAGGCGTGGCATAACTGACATTCATATCGATCTATCACCTGATTAGTCGTCGATTCATTTTGGTGCATTCTCTTGCAATACTATTATACGCAGGGAAGTCGGAGGGTTTGTGTAATATTGTGAGCGAAAGGGGGACGTATCCTGGGTTTTCATATTCCCTTCCCTCATTCCGTTAGTTGTTCTAAATGTTGTTTAATATGATGATTGAATATTGAAAAAAATGTGAGCCTGCAAAACGATATTTACACATGGGTACACTGAGTAACATAAACCGCACGACCACACGCTTTCTGTGTGTTTTGATTGCACGCATGGATGTTACGCTTGGATTTAAACATTTAAATAACTTGATTTAGGCTTGAGTTAAATTATTTGTTTGTACACGCTTTTGATTGGCTGGCACCATTGATTGCCGAGGACATTACAATTAGTTTATTTTAGACGATATTAGTGACGATATGGAAATTTTAACTGGGTATTGTTGATTAATAGGGAAACTGCCCAGCACTAACTCTAATGATAGGCCATAAAACTATAAAAAAAACACCAATTATCAAACTGAGTTTTTTATTGCGGTCTGGTTTGCGTTCACGAATTTGATTGATCTTTCAATATCCAACTTCCTGCTGTCCGCAGATTGAATATTGGAACACATTTTACCAATAAACTAAGGGGGTTTGCACAGCTTGTGGTGACATTTTACCAATAAACTAAGGGGGTTTGCACAGCTTGTGGTGACAATATACCTGATAGTTATCGTTGCCAATGGTCTTTTGTTGAATATCCACACATACACAGTTGTATGTAGCTCCTATTTGATATTTGAAACATATTTCCTAATTTTGTGTTACCCAGTTTACAACTACGATGATATCCAAATCGTAATAAAATGGTCCAACGCAGGCCATTTTTTTCTATGCGGCTATGCCTGAGAATCAAAACCATTTTTTTGCCTTATACAATGTATTATATTATAAAAAAAAAATATTTATTTATTTATTTATTTATATATATATATATATATATATATATTATATTTTTTTTTATTGAGCAAGACATTCAATCTAGATTTTTCTTTCTTTTTAAGAGTAAATATTTTCGAAAAAGGGCCATACTCAGTTAAAAATAGTAGGATCAAACCCATATTCGAACTCGATCTGTCTTTTGGGCTGAGAAATTCATATACAAATTTTGGTTCGGATCAAAAAGTTATGGCACCAAGTGTAAAGTGTCTATGGACAGACAGATAGCTAGACTAACAAATGGGTAGATATGTGGCTATGAGTTATGTGGCTAAAATAATTATGTGTCTCTAATTTTTATGTGGCTTCTCAAGTAGCCATAAAATTTTATGTGGCTATAAAGTAGTTGATAGTGATAAAATTTCATATTATGGAATCATAAAATGTGGGAATTGTAGCAGAAGCTGATTAAAACTCAAAAACTTGCTCACAGCAACTAGGACAGTGGAATAGGAGAAACTGACAGGTTGGTGATTGAGTGAGTGACTAGCCACATAACTGTCCGAACACCTCCTATTGACAAATCATGGAGTCTAAATCAATGGACTTTTAGTTTCCCACTTTTGAGTGACTTCAAAATTAAATAGGCTGATTAGGTGAAATAGATCATTTTTGAAGGATCATCTAAACTCTGTTACCTGGCTAGCCACGTAACAGAAGTTAATCACATACATATCCATTTCACAAAATCATAGCCACATATTAAAGTAGTCATTTTTAAACGCGGATGGACGGATGGACGACAAGTGGTCATTCCGGATGTCGACACTATGTTTACCATACTATATCATATCATAAAAAATATCATGTAAAAATTTACGTACCTACCCTAATTTTATCACTTCGTTAGCGGAAACATACAATCTTGTTTGTTTTTTTGCCCAAATAATCCCATTGACAATTTCATAAATACTAATTCCATGACCAGGATTAAATTGAACTGATATTACCGCAGCATCTATATCGTTGATTTTGATTTTATCGGTAAGTTTTGATTACAGAGGAATTCAGTGAAATTTCTTAATATTTAAATGGAAATTAAATATAATACACATATTGATCAACCTATTTTGATCCCCGGTACATGACAACAACTAGCAAATAACATTTAATTTGAGGTTGGAAGATTATTAGCTGCTTTAAGACACAGAATATAATGAATCAAGGAACTGGAACAGGAGATTAAAACATATATGTATCGAGTATTGACAATGTAACAAGGATTCACCACATCCCTTCTGAAATTATGATTGGTAACAGTTTTAAAACTGGTTGGTCAGAGTTATGTTCAGAGACAAATTTCCTCATGTATATTGCACTTACATTAGAGACCTGACCCCAGACCCATATGTCGATATCACTTTGCTTGGCGATGAGTTGAAGCTTATCTGGTAGGCAACTCCAAATTTGGCAGCAGCTTATCTCCTTTGGCACTCATTTGTGAATCTAAATAACAAGATGATACTTTAAACATTAAATATTTTCATTTTGTTCAGGACATGATCAGCCCATTGCCAGAGTGTGACAGATGTCCTGCCCAGGAAGATAACATAGGCCTCTGTAGTTGTGCTCCTGGTCCCAGTGATCTGCATTATGGTAACAACATTTTCCCCCAATATTTCTGCTCACACAACCCTAGCTGTCACAGTAAGTGGAGAAATATTGCTATTATTTTCTAAGTTTCCAGCTGAGTTGTTTTTAAAATATTATTTATTGAATTATTTTCTAAATCTTCAACAGTTTTCATTTTATCCCTTTGAACCCTAGAATATATATGTAAAACACCCCATTCCCTGGGTTGTAGAACAAAATTGGGATGTTTCAAATGATATCTAAACCACTTTACAATAGAATCACATTGGTATATATAATATCAATTACATGTAGGATGCAGTAATTTAGAAAACATTATGAATTATTGTATAAATGAGTCCTTGTCCAGTGGTTGAGCTTGCTACATATATATCATGCCCACTAACAGTTATCCCCAGGTTTCCCTATGAATAGGAACAGTATATTTATTGACATCATATGTACATGTATGTGACAGATGTTTATTAGCCTATTTTCAGCAGTTGACCAGCAATACACAATTGGTTAAATGATAATCAAATCACAATAAACAGAACGATCTGTTTGTTATTATGGGGCATATGTTGATACTAGATTTGGTTGTTCTTACTTTTTCTGGTTTAATTGTTTGAGATTTTGCGACGTCATGGCAGAGAATGTAAAAATCATGACAATTCAGCGTAACTGTCGCCCGTATGCTGGACATAGCCCAACATGTCATATATGGAAAGAGTGGAGTATTTAGTACTGGCAGGTTATTATCCTGTCCGTACAAATGTTGAATAATAGTCAAAAACATAACCCTCCCCCAATGTTATAAAATATGAAATAAAGCCATCACTGGGGATTGGATCAAAGAATGACACAAACAAGAAAGGGAAATCCCCAGTGGTATATATAGTATATCATTGTAATGACTACATGGAGGGATATTTCATTAGTCCATCTTATCAGTTGGAGAAATAGTAAACAAAAACTTAAGACGAAATCATCCACACAAATGTGGCGGTGAGGACTGTACATGTAGTTCAGAATGAAAAGATTTAAGCAAACGTTAGGAATTACTTTGTGCTAAATACAAAGAAGAAACAAAAAGTGTGAAATTTATATCCATGTCTCGTCTTAGTAGACAATCAAAATACAAGATGGTGCCCAATGTGGCGGCTAATTTTAATGTCAACACTGCAAATAACGAATACGAAAGCTGGACAAAATGTCTCATATGGTAGTTTGTAGCGACATATTGTTTATATTGTGTGCTTATATAAGATGCCGATATGTTGTTTGATTGACGATTTGTCATATCTCAAATTAACTTTCTTATACCTTGATCGATCAGCTTTGTATGGGCGCATAAACCGTGTCTCTCGTTCTGCCTTTGGTTTGGTAGTATCCTATATCAGGTTCTAAATGTCAGATTCTCAGCTATGACACAGATGATACAAGGATGTTGTGCACTATATTCCGCCAGAATTAGCACTGGATGGATATTTTAGTTGTTGAATGTTTAGGTTGTTTTGCTGCTGATTATCAGGAAATTTGTTTAAAATATTTGGAGAAAGACAAACCAACAAAAATAACAAGAGCTACGCTGGGCGTGCAATATACGCCCTCTCTTGGGTCGGCGGAAACTGGTAAATAAGGGGCATAACTCTGGTAAAAATTGGCGGACGGAACTCAAATTTGAACTTGACCTGTGTTTTGGTGGGAGAAAGTAATATACCAAATTATCATTGAATCCGATAAGCTCTAGTAAAGTTATCATCCGGACAACAAATTTCAGGGATTTTCTAAGTCAAATTACGTCAAATAAGGGGCATAACTCCGGTGAAAATTGGCGGACGGAACCCAAATTCGAACTTGAGCTGTATTTTCTCCTCGTAAACCCACATACCAAATTTGATTGAAATCGGTTCACTCTAACTAAAGTTATCATCCGGACAACAAATTTCAGGGATTTTCTAAGTCAAAAAAGGGGCCATAACTCTCGCAAAAATTATCGGATTAAAACGAAATTCGGACTAGAGCTGTATTTCGATATATGTAATCCACAAAATAACGGGTTTTGCGTATAAACATTCCAAAATCGAGTTATCATCCGGAAACCAAAAAACAGAAGAAAAACCGAATTTTCTGAGTCGAAAAAGGGGCATAACTCTGCCAAAAATGGTCGGACAGAACCCAAGTTCGAACTTGACCTGTGTTTTGGTGGGAGAAAGTAATATACCACATTTGGATTCATTCCGATAAACTATACTAAAGTTATCATCCGGACAACAAATTTCAAGGATTTTCTAAGTCAAAAAACGTCAAATAAGGGGCATAACTCCGGTGAAAATTGGCGGGCGGAACCCAAATTCGAACTTGAACTTACTTTTCGGCTAATAAACCCACATACCAAATTTTATTAAATTTGGTTCACTCTAACTAAAGTTATCATCCGGACAACAGGTTAACGGACGCCCGCCCGGACGCCCGCCCGGACGGACGGACGGACAGACCAATACTATAATACGGCCTTTTTTTCAAAAGGGCGTATAAAAATCACTCAGCGAAATTCCGAGAATGACTTCAATAGTTCAATTGGCTGAATTACCGCATTAACGGCAGCCAGCCAATAGATGTGTAATAAATAGAATTATCATCTATCGATCTCAGTGCGCATTTTGACTATTGTTTGACATATTTGATGTCATTTAGAGATGGTAAAGCATTAACAATATGCAGGCATCTGGCAGTATTAGTGTCATCAACTGTTACAAGTAAACATGCATGTGGCACGATAAGAAGTGTCATTGTATTAATGTTCAGTAATAATATATCACTTTCATTAATATATGGTGATGGTCTAGAATGTGCAGTCCTCGTTAACATGCACTTTTGACTTTCCACCAACATTTTCAGAGAGGTCATCGCTAACTAGCCTTGCAACTATTTTGGCCAAAAGAAACATTAATTAACAGAATCAATATCTATCTTATATGTAGCAATGCGAAAATGGCACACATTTTGAAATCCAGCAAATGAGAGGTCTAATCATTCTCTGGCTTTGGGAAAGTGGGATATGAGTCCACAATCAATCAAAGTTCGCAAATCATAGTAACTATTTAATAATGTAACACGGATATGTAGATAAATGTATGTCGATGCTATTCCATTCAAAATATTAGTATTGAAAAGCTAAATTATTGCAATCAACTACTAGAGCGAACAAGATGAAACCATTTGAAGGGTTGTTGAAGACTTCTGGCACTTCAACAACACCTTTCTAAATGCAGTGCAAAGCATCACAAAAGTCGGGACCTGTCCTGTCAGGCTTTTGTACTTCGTAAAATTGAAATGACAGCCACATCATGGGAGGTCATCTTGTATTTCATTATCCCTCTAAGAGTGAGTTTGTGTGGTTGTAATATCACATGTTACACAAAATAACACCTATAACTGCTGCACATTTTTTCTATTATTCTTGGTTACGATTATCAAAGGTACTTTTGTGTGCAATTTTAAAACTTTGGGGAACTGTTGATTTTTGTTCTATTATTTCGCCTATTAAAAGATATTTTCTATAAACCGAGCACCTCTCTGAACCGAACAGAAGGGCCGGTCCAAAGTGTGTTCGTTTTGTAGAAGTTTTACTGTACATGCAAAATACAAGTTTCGCCATTCAGATATATAATAATGAACAAAGTAATGAAAATATAACAATAAGCATGCTATAATAAACGTTATTGAGCTGTACCATGGTCATGTTGCATCATCTCCTTAATACCTTATTTAGAATATGAGCTTGGCATTTACTATATGATTACTAGAAGTTGTAAATGATCCTTATTTGGCACGTAACGTAATATCCATAGGTTAGGAGAGAATACCATTTTTTGGAATATCTTTGGAATACAATTCTATTATCATACAGTATTATATATTCCCCAATTATGAATAAATGTACGTCAGTTTTGATTTTGAATATACTACGTTTGATCAGTTAAGATACGAGACACTAACGTGTAGTTTATACGATAACTTCATGAGATTGCAATCAAATACCACGGGGTGGCTTGTAAGAATAAGTGAATATTAATTAAATTTGCAAGAAGCTGTTCATTGGTCAAGCAACGTATCGCTCACTGCGCATTGGCTTGATTTCTCCCGTTTGAAATAATTTTAACCATGAGAGTCTTTAACCTCTTCGCTGCTATGACGTCCGTAAATACTACGGACTTAAAAGTGCACGCCGTGTGCTATATGGTCCGTAGGTACTACGAACCTACTTCAACACACTAGCAGCAGGCCATTATACATAACTGGAACTCAGAGATTGGTGCATCGGAATAACTGTATCTCGAAGTTTCAAACAGTGTATGGTGTTCCACGATTGTGAAAGATGGTAGCCTTTTAACAGAGTCAGTTTTATGGTTCTTTTGATATTCCCGTTATATTTTCCCATTGGAAAATGGCAATAACGTCAACAGCCCAGCACACGACGTCATAACGTTATTTAGCAGCGAAGAGGTTAAACCGTAAGTTCATTGAAATGAAACACGTTCTAATTATATTTAGACTGAATCTATACATTCTTTTCTCAAAAGTTAAATAAATTTTGTTTGACTCACACCCTGAATCTTGATCTTAAGAACCAGATGGCACCGGTCTCCTGCCTCCAAATATATCCTTCATGTTCATTGTCAAATTTTACTGCTGTGGTTGATTCCAGCATGCTACATCTACATACACTGTCTCAGTCTGGCAACAAGATCACTCAGGACTATTAAAAGAAGACAAATAATGCAATGTGAAAATATGGTTATTGATTATAACATGCACATTAGCACAAGTTCTAACAAGAGCATGCCGTTGGGGCGTCAGGGCTGGCGGTCTAGAAAATCCAGGAGGGCTATTAATAGTACTATAGTTTGTCTATTTTTGATGTTGTTTAACTAAATTAATTTTGTTATGTGGAAACAAAATGTCCAGAGTTGTCAATGTCAAACCCCCCACAGTATGATATGGTGAATATTTAATTGTTTTTATAATAATATATGTTATGATAATTAATATGAACCACAGACAAAATGTAAGAGTGTTTGTACTCAACAATTTGTCAGTTGGTGTCCAACCCATGCAATGGAATTGGGTCAGTACACAATCAAGTAGCATAATAAATCCAGTATATTTAGTTATTTACACTTGAATACAAATGACTGCTTTATTTGTCAAAGTAATCTATATTCCATCACCGATTACAAGTTGTCATGACCACTTTTGCAGATTGCTGCTTCTAGCGGTCAAGTCATTCTGTATAGATTTACTGGGTGTTTACAATTGGGGACATAGAGAACAGTTTCTCAAGTGAACAACAACTTGGAGACATTAGCTCATTATTAAAAGATTGTCAATCAAAGCGAGAAAATGAACGACGACTACAAATTTCAGTGATATACATTTTTCACTGATAGGAAACGGAAAGAGAACGAAAGGTTAAACTCAATCAAGACAGTGGTTCTCACTATCCGCAAACATATGTTGATTTTATCCAGTGAAATATATTGTAAGCTCAATCTTATGAAGAGAAATAATTTATTTTGTTCTTAAAATGCGTGAGTATCCATCAAAAGATATGATTTATGGAACAGTTCGTTCCGCAATTTGATGATTCCGCCATAATGCCCATTTGACATTACCATCAGTTGCCGAAGTCACGCATGCGCACATTATACAATATAATTCTTTACGATTTCGAGGCAGTATTTTTCTCATAAAACACAATAAAATAACTAAATAAATTTCCTATCCGAGACGAGGCGGGCTATAAAAAGCCCGCCTTGGAAAATTCTGGGCCGGCTCTAGGCGAGCAGCCCGCCTTGAGTTTTCCAGGCTTGGGGCGTGGCATAATACGCCCATTTCTGGAGTAGAGTGGAGCAAGGTTTAATTCATTTGTTTTCAAGAAACCTTTGACTTAAGACGAAATAAAAATAAAACACAATAATCTGGAAACCGCATGTCAGGTAAAATAAAAAAAGGGGCACAACCCAGTCAAAATCAGTGGACGAAACCCATATTCGAACTTGATCTGTATTTTGGGATGGTAAACAAATATACCAATTTGGTTCAGTTCACTTGATTCAATCTAAAGTTATCATCCGGAAACCGCAAATCAGGTAAAATCTAAGTCGAATAAAAGGTCGGCCGACCACAGTGTCCCCCGACAACGTGGCAAGTCGATGGCCGCTTTGTTAAAGAATTTTTTTTAAATGTCGATGGCCGCTTTGTTAAAGAAATTAAACCAGAGTTTCAAATCTCTACATTTAAAACTGTAGGAGGAGTTGATTACACCATGAAGGTACCCAATCTCATCCAAAAGGCAAAAATGTTCCAAATATTCTAAGTCAAAAACCCCCCGAAAATATGGAAAAAATGATATTTTTGATTAGCTATATAGATGTTGCAAATCACCAACATGTTAGGAACAATATCCCAGAGTTTCAAATCTCTACATTTAAAACTGTAGGAGGAGTTGATTACACCATGAAGGTACCCAATCTCATCCAAAAGGCAAAAATGTTCCAAATATTCTAAGTCAAAAACCCCCCGAAAATATGGAAAAAATGATATTTTTGATTAGCTATATAGATGTTGCAAATCACCAACATGTTAGGAACAATATCCCAGAGTTTCAAATCTCTACATTTAAAACTGTAGGAGGAGTTGATTACACCATGAAGGTACCCAATCTCATCCAAAAGGCAAAAATGTTCCAAATATTCTAAGTCGAAAACCCCCCCAAAAATATGGAAAGACTAATATTTTTGATTAGCTATATAGATGTTGCAAATCACCAACATGTTAGGAACAATATCCCAGAGTTTCAAATCTCTACATTTAAAACTGTAGGAGGAGTTGATTACACCATGAAGGTACCCAATCTCGGACGCACGGATGCACGAGGGTCATTTCTATAGTCCTCCGACGGAAACGTCGGGGGACAAAAATGGACATAACTCAGTCAAAATAATGTGGACGAAACCCATATTCAAATTTGATCTGTATTTTGGGGTGGTAAACTGATATACCAAATTTGGTTCAGTTCACTCGATTCAATCTATTAAAGATATCATCCGGAAACCGCAAATTAGGTAAAATCTAAGTTGAATAAAAGGTCGGTAGACCTCATACATGTCCGCCTCTAAGCGTTGGCTTGATACGACCGTTGTTTGCGCATAAAAACCTGTCTTTGGTGCTAGTAAACCTACATACCAAATTTAATTTCATTCAGTACACATTTACTAAAGTTATCTTCCGGAAACCTCAAATTGGCAAAAATTCTAAGTAAAAAAAGGGACATAACTCTGGTGAAAATTGGCGGGCGGAACCCGAATTCGAACTTGACCTGTGTCTTGCTGGGAGAAAGACACATACCAACTTTGGTTCAGATCAAATAATCCAAACTGGAGTTAACGGTCGGAAACCAAAAATGTTAACAGACGGTCAAATTCTAAGTCGAAAAAGGGCCGTAACTCATGTAAAAATAATTGGACGAAACCCATATTCGAACTTGGCCTGTATCTTTAGCTTGGAAATACACATACCAACTTTGGTTGATATCAAATAATCCAAACTGGAGTTATCGGTCGGAAACCAAAAATGTTAACAGACGGTAAAATTCTAAGTCGAAAAAGGGGCATAACTCTGGTGAAAATTGGCGGACGGAACCAGGATTCGAACTTGACCTGTCTTTTCTGCTAGTAAACCCACATACCAAATTTAATTAAATTTAACTAAAGTTATCATCCGGAAACCTCGGACGCACGCACGCACACACACACAGACTGATTATAATAGTCCTCCAAACCCGTTGGATCGGCGGACAATAAAAGGCCGTCCGGCCAGTGTCCCCCGAAAAAGTGGCTTTATTGGGGGCATCAGCTTTTCTGAAAAAAAATAACAAGGACCCAAAATCCAATACTAAATTTCAGAACAATCCAACCAGTGTCCCCTGAAATGGCACACGGCAAACTCTAGATATTTATTTGTTAATTTTACCATCATTAATGCTGGCTGTGTTATTTGTTACCAGATAATCTGTTCAGTGAATAAACAAGAAATCATCGGAAAAAAGTTCATATTATATTTTCATATAAGAAATCAATATTCCATATTTGAGAGCAACCAGACAAAAATGGGTGGATCGTACCCATATTCGAACTTGATCTGTATTTCGAGCTGATAAACTCATATACCAAATTTGATTCAGATATGATCAAACTAAAATTATCATCCGGAAACCAGAAAGTGACAGGATTATAAGTCGTAAAAGGGCCATAACTCTCACAAAAATGGGCAGAGCAAACCCATAAAACCTTCGAATATATTCGAACCTGACCTGTACATGTATTTCGAACTGAAGTTATCATCTTAAAACCAAAAATTGACAGGATTCCAAGTCGAAAAATGGCCACAACTCTCGCAAAAATGGGCGGAGCAAATCCATATTCGAAATTGACCTGTATATAGGGCTGATAAACTCACATACCAAATTTGGTTCAGTTATGATCACACAAACTGAAGTTATCATCCGGAAACCAGAAAATTACAAGATTCTAAGTAAAATAAAAAGGGCCATAACTCTCGCAAAAATTGACAGAGCAAACCCATATTCGAACTTGACCTGTATTTTGGTCTGATAAACTCACCTATGAAATTTGCTTTTGATCTAATAACCGAAACTAAAGTTATCACCCGGAAACCATTTCCGGACACACATACGCACGGACGAACGGACGGACACCGGCTATTTTAACAGTCCCCCGAATTTAGGTTTTTTGGGGGACAAAAAGGCGCATAACTCCGTCAAAATCATGCAGACAAAACCCATATTCGAACTTGATCTGTATTTTGGTGTGGTAAACTAACATAACCAAATTTGGTTCAGTTCACTCGATTCAATCTAAAGTTATCATCTGGAAACCAAAGGCGAACGGACGGACGACGGACAACCCATTTACATAATACGACCGTTTATTCAAAGGATCTCAAATACGGTACATTAACTCTTGAAGTAAAACTTTATGAGTTATTATTTATTGATTGAGATACATATATGTACTGCCGGAGTGCCGGTATCATATACATGTATATTATGATTAAAGACTCTTCACAAATTTGTGTTATAAATTTAAGTACATACCGGTACCTGTACTCGTATGTTGTAATTTGGGTCTGAAGTAAAAAACCATATACTACATTTTCAGTCCTATGTATGGATACTAGTACTTTAACGTTCGCATATGACTAAGAGATTTTTAAAAATTATTGATGAACATCAAAATGTAATGCTCGAACTCTGAAAACAAATGTGAATTTGTGGCGAAGAATGAACTGAATGTTTTGTGGGTGAGTGATTATATGGAACCATGAGAAAGGATGGTGTGGGATTGGAGGTTGGGGGTGTGTTGTAAAGATTAAAAAAAAAATTCAGAATTTAATTGTTGAATGAAGGAGAAAAAGATGATTGGATATACTTACTACAGGTTCTTAATGGTGTTGATGAGTCTAATGGAACAACACAAAATCGATAAATGAAACATGCCAGCCGCATCTGAAAAAATAATAAATTTGAGATGAAAATATTCTTCGCGCAAGAGAGGTTATTGTGTAAATGAAATATCATTAAAACCAGTATTAAATTAGATTCAATATAAATCTGATATAACCCTAATTTCAAAATGCGGTCAAAATCTAAGTTTGAAAAAGGTCTGTAACTCATGTGAAAATAATTGTACAGAACCCATATTCGAACGTGGCCTGTGTTTTCAACTGGGAAATACACATACCAACTTTGTAAGATCAAATATTCCAAAGATAAAATCAACAGATTTAAAAACTCTAGATATGATGACTGAGCTTTGAGTGGTCGGTTCCTCGACTCAAATCAAATATTATTTTACCCCCGAAGCCGAGAAAATACCAGTAGTAATTTAGCAGCGTTAATCAGATTATGCATCTTTAAGGTTTAGTTGACTATCCACGGTAATACTAATTGCTTTACTGGACTAGATTAGATTAGATTTATTTTGATAGTTCAGGTTATACATGTGTACATGAATACATACTATGGGTATGTTTACAAGTTGAATAAATATAATACACAACGGTATATATATTATAATTATAATAATTTATATTAAATATACATGTTATATGTAGGGTTCTGATGAGACAGATAGAGTTCAGACTGTGTAAATAATTGATATATAAGAGAATATATCAATTTTCTCAAGAATTAATTCATTTTATAGAGGTTGCCGTCAGAATATAAGGTAAATTATGTGGCAGAAATCTGTATAAAAATAGAAATACTCATGTGACCTGAGACCATCAGGGATAACGCAAAAAGTTCTCTAAATGAGAACTTAATTCCATTGCGGTCCCTGAATTGAATTCATTGCAATCTTTATCATATATCATAAATGTGAAAAGGGCATTATTGCGTCACATCGAACTAGACAGTGTTAAGTCAGCAGCGACACTTCATGTCTTTGATGATCAACATAAAAGAAACCGCGCCTACACGTACATACTGTTATGCCCTAAGTAAATGGCCCATCTAACTGAAGTGGCACCCCAGTCTAACTGTGTTCCGTTTTAACCTAACCGCGGTTATAAGATGCGTTTAAAACGCAAGAGAACCGAATAAATTGTGCGGTTAAAACAGTTATGTCGCGGTTAAACCGGTATACATGTACGTCGCTCTTAATGTTACAGATACCATATGGCGTATATGGCGTGTCATGTTTTAGTTGCCATGCTCGTTAGACAAGTTAGCACAAATAACATGCCAGTGTCCCTTTCAATATCAATATTTTTTGTTGTGGATCTTTTATTTATTTTTGGATAAATAGAACAGACATTCATATACCAATATTTTATGTTTTGGGTAAACGGAAGATTGTGATGTATGGTGTGAAAAAATAAAAGCGTTTTTGTGTGTTTTATTTATTTTTGGATTTCTTTTTATAATAATGTTGTATACTTTATAGTAGCCTTTTGGTGAAAATAACAGTTGGGCTAACCCCTACGGGTAATCGGAATTCTTACGTCCCATTTTCGACTTTAACCATCGATAAAATAAATATTTATATAATTATATATAAATATAATTATTCGACAATTTAGCTGACGAGTGCCGGTCACTTTCAATGTAAGGAAACGCGTTTAAAATGGAACAACCGCAAAAGGGAAAAAACGCATTCAAACGGATCAAATGGCCACTGAATTTCAAACGGATTCGAGTGGATAATTAAAAAATAATATAAAGTGGGGGTTAAGAGTCCCACACATGCATCATAAATGTAAAGTGAGGGAAACAAAAATGCGTTTAAACGGAACAACCGCACTCTTCAAACGTCGGGCATTATTCGGATATCGGAAACCGATATTTAAGTCTTCCGATCTTGCATTTGTTGCTATATAAGGCCAAATAAAAAAGATAATATGTTTCCGATAACGGAGAGAAAAAATTAGGGTAGGTAGGTAGGGAAATGTTTTTTTTTTATTATTTTTTGATATTTTTTTCCAGCTGCAGAAATATTGAACTACCTCGACCGAAATGACATAAAATGCCTACTTGTGTTGTAGGGAAAGTATTACTTGTGGAAATATACATTAACATTGAACAAGATATCAAAATTGCTGTTATTCTTAATAGTGTGTTTCAGTATTCACATACTGATTTTTGCCATAAACTCAGAGGGATGCGGCTCGGAATTTATGTCCGAAAATATTTTAGAACCTATATATTTGAATTGTTCATATGGGATATTCTGCCTGATTGTTGAAGATGTCAGTTGGGCTGAAGGGGGTCACTCACCAAATAAAAGTGCTGAAGGGTATTTTACGGTACACAGGTTTTGAAAATCTGCTGAAGGGTACACAGGGTTTGTGATCAGCACTAATGCAGTTACTTTAAGTGTGTTCCCGAAAGTCTGGCAGCCACCAGCAGTTCGTCTTCAGTTAATTTTAAATTTCCTTGCAACCTATACAAAGATCCTCTAACAGAAATCATGACAAGACACGAATATACTGTTCAGCACATTTTCAAAACCTGTGTAGCATTAGTTGGTGTCAATTATAAAAGCAAGTTTATCAAAACAAAACATTTATTTTGAACAAAATAATATATTAAAGGGGTACTGTACCATGAATCCGGTTATTTGTAGGACTATCTCCTTGTATACTCAACAGAATATATGCAACAAATGAATGAATTTGAGGCATGTATTAATGCCAAATACACTTATGTGCTCTATGAATGGTGCAAACAACATGGTAAGTATATTGAAAATGAATTTATGACTCCAGTCATATAAATTACCATGTTGTTTGCATCGTTCTCATAGAACACATCAGTGTATTTGGCACTAATCCATGGCTCAAATGCATTAATTTGCTGCATATATTCTCTTGAGTATAAAAGGAGATGGTCCCATAATTGGCAGATTCAGTACCCCTTTAGATAGCACCCAGCATTTTTAAATGTGTGCAAAAGAAACATGGTGGGTGAAGCAATGAAGTGTACCAGTAAAATGTTGTTTGAATATTAAGTGTCAAACGAAATGTAAATGTACATTTCTCATGCTGTCAAGAAAATAATAAATGGGCATGCATGTTTATTTGGAACTCATGAATATGTTCCATAAGTCCCAAACAAGGCATAATGGTAAAGTAGGCATGAGATCCACTCTCTTGAAATTAAAATTGCAAGATTCATGCCTATCAATCCACAACCCATCACACACCTGTGGCTTTTGAGACAACTGTCACACTTCATGTCACTTATCACAGGCTTATGTTAGAAACCATGTGTTTTGCACCTAATGAGTATCAATATTTATGAGCATTGGCGGTAAAAACAGTAAAAAAAAAAATGAAAAAAAAATGCCACCGCAGTTACGGCAAATAACTGCGGTGCGGTTACGGTTTAACCGCAGTTGTAAACGGATTATAACTGCAGTTAATGGGTCATTTACTTAGGGCATAACAGTACATGTACGTTGGGTTCAGTTCAGGTCATGGAGTTCACTGCTCATGCATGACTGATGGCAGTGGCATCGTTAAAGGAACAACGCACAGAATGCCACAGATTACATGAAAATATGGCCGTGCAATGGCACTGTTGTCATGCTAGCACATAGGTAGTGCTTTTTCCCAACTAATCGACTAGCAGATTTCGGGATCGACTAATTTAATAATCGTGTCGACTTCGACTAGTCGATTAATCATTTCAACACTAAAACAAATGTCCGAGAGACTTGCTGGCAATCACCAGCAATCAGAGAATCACTGCAAAACACCAACGTCTCTGCGACAAGCCAATCAAAATCGCTGAATTGTCCATGCGACGTGATCAACGATAAGCACAAGTTTTGAGTGACACGTGTCTCTTTCAACTTCACGTGTCTTTTTAGTCTCAATGTTGTACACTCGTTATACTTCTAACTTCTTGTTGGCTCTCTTGTGATATGATGGATTAATTTATAAGAAATTACTCTTGTTTCGATAATTAAAGGTTAGGAGTTATATCTAAAAATTTTAAACATAAATTTTCTATAAATGCACTACGCGAATTTATCTTCAAACTTTTCAGTTATAACTGCATAACCTTAATCGACACAAGAATTATTTCTTAAATCATTCAATAAATGAAAGCTACATGTACATGGATGAATGTACAATAAATATTGCAATGCTGCATTCCTGTCACAAATTCACAATAACATCAACTAATTTGACTGAAGATATAATACAGGGAGAGGGTAAACAAAGTAAGATATTACTGTTGAGAAATTGATACAGCATACCCCCTCCCACCCAACATTTGGCATATCAGGATTTGATTTTGATTCTCGTACCATCAAACTTGTGAATCAGCTTTGGTTCTCGCAAAAATTTATGAATTTTAAGGCCTACATGGGGTTTGCCAACTAGATCTGATTGGGTGATTTTGCCATGATTTTAATATAAATTTTCTAAATTATTTTTTTTAAAGATAAGGATGGACTTAAATTACAGACTTACAGTCACATACGTTAAAACCGCCATAAACAAAAAGAATATTAAAATAAAGACAGATTGTGTTCTTAATCTTATACCAATCATACACATCGCATAAATATCATGTTATTGTCAAGATCGTACACTGTGTTGGTAAACAAAAGCCATATTACATGTAATAAGATACAGTAGCCAACAATATTACGCAAAGAGTGTGTGATAAACATAAACACTCAACACTGGGGATACCCACTTTGGTTAAATTTTTGACATACCGCTATTCTCAAAGTAATTGACCAGAAAAACGGGGTGATACCCCGGTCATGACCGCGGTGATACCGGTAATAAACGTTAACGGTATCGAGATGGTCACGGCGGTGGAGTTACGGTATTGGGCGATGATACCGCAGTCTTTTAGCGGGCACCGCATTAATTTTTTTGAATACCGCGGTCTTTTAGTGGGCACTGCATTAATTTTTTTGAATACCGCGGTGATTTTCATGGAACTCTTTGAGGGGAGGTATTTACTCCCACATACTTGTTCGCATTAACAAGCGGTATCAGTACCGCGGTATTGGAGGATACCGCGGTATAGTACCGCGGTATTAACGGGTTGACACCACGTTATTGGTGGTCAATTACTTTAAGTATAGCGGTATGAGGGTCAGACTGTTCGACAAAAGAGGGATTATAGATAATTAACCCATGTACACCTCCAGTTGGCATATTTCATTAAGCTGTGAACTATTAGCGTTGCTTCAATATTAGATAATATATAATATTGAAGTTATAATGGCTTCTGTTACACAACTTGATTCAACGAAAAAATCAATCTTTGTTATTTATCGTAAATGACAAAAAAAATCGCTCTTGTTATTTGGTTCAATCTTCTGGTTCTATTTATGTTTATGTATATAAATGACATTCACTGTTACAAGATGCATACACATGCCTACCGGCCCTAGCCATCTAGATAATTGTGAATCTCGGAAAGAAGCTATATTATCGTGTTACATCCAGGTTACATGGCATTTAAAAACACAGTCCGTTCTCATCGGAAGCCATTATAATAATGATTTTATTAATGAATAATATAGAGATGGCTTGTGGTGCTTTAAAATAAAATGTAGCCTATAGGCGGCCGGTACCTATGGATACAATGTAGGCCGCTATTACACGGCCTGTGTATTAACTGGATGATATGACACTAGCATGTGGTTTGCCCATTTAGCCCTTGTAGGTAGGGCTGGGCGATATTGGCCCCAAAAAATATCGCGATATTATGGCGACAACATCGCGATACACGATATTATCGCGATATTATTTTGGTATATTACAATTGGTACAATGTACAAAATATTTCATAAATAAAGTTTGCACAATACATCCCTACGTTTTATTTACGATTTGTGGGTCATGAGAGGTCGAGTAAATGTGTATTGAACAATTATCAGTAACATCACAGTATACATGTATATAATGACCACTCGTCAGCAACAATTGACAGTTTGCCGATGGAGAAATAATAACTTTGAAACAAAGGGATATAATCATATAACACGGCCCACGTGCGTTTTCGCATACATTTTTTAGAGTTATATCCCTTTGACCATAGCGCTCAACACCATGCACACATTAAGCACCGCATTCGGTTTCAAATTGCCATTTTATTAATTCGTGAGGAATTGGTTGTTTGTGAGACTATATTTATCAGTGGTAATTGGTAGTTGGTAGCACCGTGGGACTTCAATGTCCATATACGGCAGCCCTGGGAATTAGCGTCGACAATGCCACAATGGGCAGTGCCGAGGCAAAAGCCGACGTGAAAATTTGAAATGAATTTGCGTCGGCATTTTTTTAGCTGAGGAAAATAAATAGAGACAATCATGTTCAATTAGTTTGTGAATTTGACATTTGTTGAAGCGATAGCAATGCCATGATCCGTACGGCACATGTCCACAAAATCATTTTACTCGCAATTTGCACACATTGAGACGATCAGCTAGACTAAGTGTGGTCAATATAAAATCTGACATCGTAATCCGTCTCCAAGCAACCGGTTACGGTTGATAGAGCAAGCTGCACCAACTTGAAAGGAGGTCATTGTGCCAGTCGCATGCGCGCGACATACCGATCTCACAGTGTAGCCAACTGATGCTAATAGTATCTCTTTGATGTGTCCGACGAAGCATATCCAACTTGACAAGCACGTGCTCCGATGTTTTAAAACGTTTTCGACTGCGTATTTCCGGGAAGTTTGGGACTATTATACTTACTCTAACTTCGCTGTTTGTTGGGACCATATGATGGGTTTCAACCTACACGGAGAATATTACAACTTGGGACGGTATTACGATATTTTTATTTCAGACGATATTATTGACGATATCAAAATTAAAACCGGGTATACCCGATATATCGTCATACCGCCCAGCACTACTTGTAGGGATGTTCTGACAGATAAATTTCAACAAAAATCCTTAATATGTCAGTTTGTTGAATACATTATTTGAACATCCATCCAAATGGAGAATGGGAAATCCAATAGTAATTTTCTCTGTCTGCTAGCTGTTTGCCTTTAATACATTCTTCCAAGTGATGAATATAACATTCAATGTAATACTTTTAAAACTGGAGGGGAAATGAAACATGAATCTCATTCAAGCCAAGTGTTGTGACTTGTGTGTTGATTGCTTGTGTTGATTGCTTGTGCTCCATACATAATTGCACAGAACTGTTGTGATGTAGTCACCCTCTGCAACATTTAATTTTGAAAATTGAGTTGATCAACCTGTATCATTTTAAAGATGCATTATCCGAATTAACGCTCCTAAATTACTGTTTCTTTTGCTTCTTGGGTAAAAAATATTTGATTAGAGTCGAGGAACCCACCATTCAAAGCTCAAGAGTGAACAGATATTGATTTTTGTAATTTTTGTAAGTTTTTTATTTCTCGATGTGCAAGAAATTGAGACCCAGAAAAATTGTCCTCAAAATGACAGTCCAGGAAAAAATTGCGAATCAAGATGGATAACTCTAAAATCAAGTGGTAATATTTTGCGCCACTCAAGTGATAATACGGCCATATTTCGTTGAACAAATATTGATAAATACCACGTTTTGGGAAATTTTGTGCCATAGTTGACAGTGGTTAGCATTATTTTGTTGCAATTAATCGATTCTGATAACTAAAGCACATTTTGAAGAAATGTAACTTTTGTTGTTTTTGTATTTGATATGGGGACCGTTTGATCGGATTGAGTACCTTTAATCACCTGGTTGTAAAGTTCAGCTTTCTATGAGAGGCCAAATTCACATTTAATAATGAATTGTGCTCACAAATAATTGCGCTTAAGCGCAAATACCACATATTGTGCTTAAGCACAAATAGGGCATTTACGCTTAAGCGTAATGAATTGCAATTAAGCGCAATTAATTGCGCTTAAGCGCAATCAATTGCGCTTAAGCGTAATTGTGACTACTATCTAACATACCCATAAACTATTGGCATGACCTGGTGTATCACCTAGCAACACAAGAGGAGCATTGGGCTATTTTTAACCTGTTTTAATTAGCCTGAGTACTCAACAGTCAACTATGAGTATGTGTTCAACAATGATAATCTCTAATTACATATTATCAGTATCCCTATATCCAAAGAATTTATGTCTCCTTCCCGGAACTTTGGTGATTTTTTGTATGATGTTTTTTAATGTATTTTTGCACAGATTTGGGCCCTTACTATGGTCATATACTATAGAATGCATGTGGTGTCACTGCATGAGGGCTTGCTTACCTCATATGGTTTACTTATTGACTTAAATCAGGGGGAAAAAACCCTATTTTCATATTATCAGCATCCCTGTCCAAAAAAATTCATTCCTGGAGCCTTGGTGTCTCAGTCCTCGAGCTCTAGTTTGTTTTATTAAATCAGCATCTCTTGCACAAATCTATAGTATTTCTATGGTCATACAGTGTGAATGACTGAATGTGGCATCACCGAGGGCTTGCTTCCCTCATACTCTTGAGTGCCTAATAAACATACATGTACGATTATTAAAATCGAGGTAAAATTCCCACCTGTACGATCGTTATATGGTCCTGTACGTTTATTAAATTAACCAAAAGAAATAATTCACCAATCTTAAATTGTGTTATTCATAGATAAATGAACTCTTGATTGTTGACAGTGATCAGCACACTGTAGATTCACAGACCTGGCTATCCATCGAAACTATTTCTGTCCCATGGCATCAGTAAACCAGTCAGATGATGCGTTTTGTTGGGATGTATGGTACGGTACTAATATTTCCAGTCTACGTTTATTCCGCCCTGTTCTATTATTCAGTTACGCGACATTTTCCAACCTGTACTATTATTCCACCCTATATGCTATGCTATAGCGCGCATATCCTACAGGTCTGGGTGAACCACCGATCAATCAATAATAGCCCGATCGGGCTAAAATAGACCGATCGGTCTTTCACAGCCAGCGTGAATCTTGGATAAAGGGAGTAGCCCTACTCTAAATTGTTCTTTCAAGTGAAATGAGCCTCCCATACATGAAACGCCTTATCTATATGCTATAGCACGCATATCCTACAGGTCTGGGTGAACCACCGATCAATCAATAATAGCCCGATCGGGCTAAAATAGACCGATCAGGCTAAAATAGACCAATCGGTCTTTCACAGCCAGCATGAATCTTGGATAAAGGGAGTAGGCCTACTCTAAATTGTTCTTTCAAGTGAAATGGGCCTCCCATACATGAAACGCCTTATCTATATGCTATAGCACGCATATCCTACAGGTCTGGGTGAACCACCGATCAATCAATAACAGCCTGATCGGGCTAAAATAGACCGATCGGTCTTTCACAGCCAGCATGAATCTTGGATAAAGGGAGTACGCCTACTCTAAATTGTTCTTTCAAGTTACAACCATTTTTTTGTAAAAAATTAATTCTGATTTATTTTGAAACTAATGAAAGACAAGGTATAATTGTTGCTGGTATTAATTAATATTCATTATAAATTTGAACAAATCTTCAAGCAAACAAAATTTCAATATTCAAGAAATCTCTTACAACAGTGACCACGGTGTCAGAAAGATCAATCGATCTAGTTCAGCACGATTGGTCTATTGTGATTTATAGATCGATCGGTGGTTCACTCTATTCATTTCAAATATTGCTTATAATTTACATTTAGAGAAGTCAATAATTCGCATGCAGATAACTTCACCTTGAATTCAGCCAAATATGTTGACGTTAGATTAGAAGGCAGAATTCCCAGATTTGTTTATTATTGGTGAACCCCCTTATCGAAATGGTTGTTTGCTGCAAGTTAGCCGCAAATGTGCAGCATGTTTGCAGCAAATGGTTTGTTCGCAGAAAGTCAATTGCACATATTCGCAGATCTTTGCCGCAAACTTTTTGTTTGCTGCAACTTTGCAGTAAAATTAGTTTGTTTGCTGCAACTTTGCAGAAAATTAGATTCGAGGCAAACCATTTGCGATAAGTTCACAGTAAATTTTAGATTAGTTTTAAGTTTGCGGTAAGTGTGCCGGAATCTTGGTTTCGAATATTTGTTCGCTGCATGTGCGTTTCAAACTTGGAATTTCATTTTGTTTTTCACTAAATATTTATTTGTTTGGATTTGATAATTAAGGCATAAATCCTTGGCCGAGTGTTTTTTATTTTTAATAGCCATGAATCCTCCTTCCAGGCCAATCCACAAATATTTCATGTATATTTTTTCCAGTATATTTAGATTGGATGCAAAAATTTGCGATAAGTTCACAGTAAATTTTATATTAGTTTCAAGTTCGCAGTTAGTGCATTGGAATCTTTGTTTGGAAAATTTGTTCGCCACATGTGCGTTTTAAACTTGGAATATTTCAAATTTTTTTTCACGATATATTTGTTTAATGTTTGGGTTTGATAATTTGCATCATTAATTTCAACATAATCCACAGCAAAATAAAGCAATGCTGTGTGAAACACCGTAGTAACAATTGATATCTATATTACCTGATTACAGCTTGATTAAATTTGCGGTGGGGTCATTTTTCCTAATTTCGGGGGCTGATTATTTTGTTAAAATTACGATCTAACAAGCGATGGATTATGCAATTTATGGACAACAAAATTCCAAATAACGTTTTAAAAAGGTTTAATACCCCATGTGGCTTTATCAGTTCTTTTGTCGAATAGCTTTATTGTCGCGATCCTGGGTTTAAATCATAAAATAAAACAAATATATCATGGGCGGAAGTCGGAAGTGCCCTTTGAAATCGAAAGTTATAAAATCGAAAAGTGAAACAGGAACTGGAATATGGAATTGAGTCATACAAAATGTGCGACGTTTTAGATATATCAGTTATTAATATAATACCAATGTAAATCATTGTTTGTATGTACTTTGTGTAGAAATAATCATGATGAAGCAAAATACCCATAAAACAACCTCAACGATCCGTTTCTTTCTGCAATCCTCTTTTTCGAAATTTGCGCGGACTATTTTTGAAATTGAAAACCGCCGTCAGTGGATCTCGAGGGAACATCAATTGAGGAATATAATTATATGGAATATGATTATTATGACAGCTAGTGTATGCACATCGTAAAAGTTGAAAACTATAAAATTGGAATACCGTAATCATTCTTGATCATTATTATGTGAAGGCAATAGACTAGCGACTAGTACTAGTAGTAGTAGTAGTTTAGTACTGTGTTTACAATTACATCCATGATCCAAATTTCAACTCAAACTTCGAAGTGAAATGGTGTCTTGACACGGAAACCGGCGAGCTCGCCAATTTTGAATGGGACGAACAGTGCAGACTGGATAGGAAAATTCAATGACCATGAAATTCGGATTCAGTTGATCAACCATGAAATTCCAGTGATGTTCCATATATACATTCAACTTCAAGTACATGTATATTAGGATCTACTATCAAGGCCAACCCAAGCCGACCTGAGTCATATTTGTACAGAAGTTCTGATGGCGATGCCACTGCATTCAATTTGCAGGTGACAGTACTGACAATGTCTGCAGTGCAGGTGACTGCCGTTCAATAAGTTGAATTGATTTTCCGCAGGGATCATGCATGCATAGAAGCCATGGAACTTGATGAAGATTAAATTCAAGGTCATAAACTGCATAAAATGGAGCAAGCTTTTCTATGGTGATCACATTTGTAGCCAGCTTTTCATATTCATGCGAGCATTGGTGAACACGATTAGGTTATATAATATTAAATCTAATTTTTCTGAGTTAGTGGTTGAAAAACAACTTTACTTTTAAATTGAAATTTAATAGTTCATCTAATAACCTGTCGAGGTTTCCGATCAACTGATCAATGTCGTTAGAATGCTTGAATTATATTCCAATGTAAGTTGATAAACAAAGTCAGTTTTGGAGCATGATCGATGTTAACATTTTAGTCACGAACGCAATGACGTACGTCATATTTTTTGTGCCATATAATTATAAAGCATGCGATTAGAATTAGAAAAGCTGGCTACGAATGTGATCGATCGCCAGTGAAAAGCTGGCTACATTTGTGATCGATTTAAAAAGCTGGCCAAAGTATAGTTTCATGACATGATCTATGTACAGGTGTGTGACTGTGTGTGCACATTATGTAGAACAATATTGCAATTGAATTAAATTTAGATCCAATATAATTGTTATTTAAATTCTGCCTCGTTATTTCTTTTATCTGTTATCCACAGCTATCCTGGGCATAAATTTACAGGCCACATGTTGACCCGCGCACACATTCTTCCTAGTCTGACATTAAAATGCTAACCATATACCCAAAAATGTTTATGGTTCATGTTTCCCTATACCAGCCCAGCCTATTCAAACACACCAACCCCAGATTTTCATGGTGTCGAAGAATTTTGTTGAAAAATAATTTTAATTTCTCAGATATTCAAAATTGACTGTTTGGTATCTGCCAAAGCATGTTGTGTTTATTACCACTTTATATACAAAGAAAATCATGCATTAAGAGACGAAAAATCATAAGAATGTCAAAATTATATGACAAAAATTATATTTCAAGCTTGCCGATACCATATAACGGTATACTGGCCCCAATTTTTCTAACATGTAATTAACTTAACCAAAACCATTATTTTTCTTTGGTCTTAGATGCTTCTTTCATACATTTGTTTGAAATTCACCTTAATTAGCTCAAGAGTTGGTTGCAGTGAGTATGCAGGAAGCTTAGTAATCTGTTGCACACTTTCCGCAAACAGTTATCTGCTGCGAAAACGTTTATCATGCAAATTAGTTTGCGGCAAATGTTCCGCAAATTTGCTGCACAGTTTGCCGCGACCTAATTTGCATGGTAAAAGTTTGCAGCAAACTTTTACCATGCAAATTAGGTCGCGGCAACCTTTGCAGCAAATTTGCGGAACGTTTGCCGCAAACCTAATTTGCATGATAAAAGTTCGCAGCTGGAAGGTTTGCGGCAAATTTGCAGCAAATGTTTGCAGCAAACATGTTTTTTCGATAAGGGCCTGGATAATTTCGGAGGTGTGCCAATCGTCTTTTGCACACTGTGAATACGTACTCATTCTCTCCTAAATTTGCAAACATTCTATAGGGCCATTCCATGTCACGTGTGTTACATTTTGCACGAAATTTTGGTGATATTTTCAAGCAGCATTTGGTGTGCATTCAATATAATATAAAATGATTCACTGTATAGTCGAGATAATAAACCCATCATAACTATGCGATCGGTCCTTAAGGCTGTGTAGTAAATGTATTACTGTACCATGCTTGTATATGACTGTCACGTGTGTTACAGCGCACAAATGAGAAAAAAAGGACCTCTGTTTTCTATGCAAAAAGTCTGCGAAGTTACTTGTCTGATACATAATTGGCGCTTTTTTCCAATAAGAAAAAAGACTCTACATGTACTTCAATGTGCAATTAGTACTTTTAATGAGAGTTGAATGTATTTCTCGCCCTGATAGCATATTCACTGTCACGTGTGTTACATCACTCTGTCACGTGTGTTACGCGTGCGAAACCAGTATCCTATTTTCAATCAGTTCATAACCGATTGTCAATTTTATGCACAAGTTTTGTTTCAAAAGATGATTTTATGCATATTACAGCAGAACATAACAAAATTTAATATCAATTCATAAGAAGAGAGGTACAAGGGAACATGACATTACTAGACATAAACAAAGCCCATTGTTGGTAAACAACAATTACAACATCATTAGATAGAAAGTATTTGTTCACAATCCATTTAACTGTTTAGGCCTAAAAAATATATACGTTTGTTTCCGCTAACCCGACCGACCCTATTTTAAACCGCCGACTCTAAACTTTTTATTTTGAGATTTTTTTTTTAAATATCTAAATCTCTATTATAATGGAAGAAAACCAACATTGATATTTTTGTTGTTGGTAATTAAAACAAATTAGGCATAATTCCATTGTAATTTGTAACTATTATTAATTAATTCGTTGGAATTACCGGAAGACGAGTGTGCAAGACCTACTTCCGGTATCGTTTCGTTATGAAATTGTCAATGCGTATGAAATAACTGCGGTACGTTTTTTCATTCAAAATTTATTTGAACTTTGACAAGACAATCTATGATCCGAGAATGGGTTAATCCATTAATTATTGATGACTTCACCACTACAATATAAATACATTAACTATTTAACCACAGCATAACATATATTTCTACGAACATTTCATATTGGTACGTTGAATAGTGTCAAATAATGATCAAGTTTCCTATTTTCGTGGTACATATACATCGTTTTTATCATAGTCACAATGGGCTCGATTCAGTGCAGCTTTAAACCTTCAGGTCTAACAAATATAGGGTTTCCACTTATCTAATTGAATTCAATTCAATTTTATTGAATTTAGAACAAATATTGTTTAAAAAGCAAACTTTTTTTTCAAAGTTATTATTATTTTTTTTTTTTTAGAAATTAGAAGCTCGGTGACTCAAACCAATACACGTCCTCCCAAAGCCTCAGTAATTCATCTTAGAAGATTCCTCCTAGCTACTTAATTCAGCTTGGGCTATTTTTTTTGGACAAATGTTTACAAACAGTCAGTTTCATATTTTTACCACGAAATTCCACCCCCATACTATTATTTTGCCCCGTATGTTTTTTTAATTTTCCTAAAAATTCCACCACATACTATTATTCCGCATGTATGATTATTGCGCACTCACGAGGATTGTTGTATGCGCCGCATGCACCGGAATACGTCTGCAAGCGCCACCCCCCCCCCCCACAGTAATAATATACGGTATATATATAAGCCCACCCACCAGCCCATCCCACCACCCAGTGTCTTATGCGCCTGTGGCTATGGGAATATGCGCCGCAACCGCCCACAATAATAATATATATAAGCGTCCGCGCCCACCATCTCATCCCACCACGCATAGTGTCTTATGCGGAATCCTAATGACTTCGTCCCAAAATGGCGACCTCATTCCGATTTTATGGGATTTTACGAGATCACCGACAAGTGGGACGAGGTCACCTTTTCGGGACAAAAATTGGTGGGACGAGAATGCAGTGGGACGAAGTCACTGGTCACCCTTATGCATCTGCGGCCCCGGGAATATGCACTGCAACTGCCCACAATAATGTGGGGAGTTTGATGCAGAAGTGAAACCTGCGTTACGGACATGTTATAAAACAGATAAAATGAACGTTATTGTCGCATTTTAGCTTTGTTATATCTCCCTGAGATTGTGTTTTTGTTTTATCTTTATGGGCTAAGCAAATTAGCAATAATATGGCCTGTAATGTCTAAAATTTCCTTAAATATGACACAGTGAATTGCATCCTGAAAAAATAAAAAGATTTAAAAAAAAAAAAAGTTTTGCCTACCTACCTACCCAATTATTTTTCAGTCCGTTAGCGGAAACAAACGTATAATTTTGTTAGGCCTTAACAAAGCTAGCTACAGAGAATACTTTGGTTAAGTTTTCTTAAACCACTAAAATGTGAGACCATATTACTGGTATATATCTGATGTATGGTATATTATGACTGAAATGAAGCTTAAGGGGTATTAAAAGCTTCAAACTTCAAATTGAACGCTGTGGGTGCACACCCTTGAGTCTTGACGTGTTCCAGAATCGGCTTGATTATGAATGCACGAATGACTTACAACATATGACACCAATCCCTCTAGATATTGTGAAGGTATAACATACACTGTCATACTTAATTCATTGCCACCAAAACTGTTCTGTAGAGAATTCAGATGAGCGTTTGTTCTTACTGTATCAAGAAGAAACTAACAGAACACTCTTCACTGCTACTAGTACATGTACACTAGATGCTGCAGATGCAATAATTCCTATCACTTTAGTACCGGTAAATATTCTGGAGCCATGTACAAGTGTAGATTTGATGTATTTGAGCATGACTGGGGGCCAGAAATAGTGGGTTTTGTAACTTTTGGAAGTACATGTAAAAGATTATTTGTCAATTTGCTATTTTACCAGATAAAATGAGTCAACCATACACAATTAAGACCCGATGCATACACCTCATCAGTGTAATTTTAATCCATTTTCTAATTAATATTGATTAATTATTGTATTTTGGATTACTAAGATCTATCATTGAAAAGATGTGACAGTCCACTTATAGTCAGACCAATATAAAGGATCATATTTCAGATGTGTTTTGGGATAGAGGAGTCTGCAGATCTGTTTTGAGATCAATATTATGAATTTCCTATTGATAATCTGTATGTGGAGGTGTTAGCCAGACACCTGTGATGCGTTCAGTTCAGAACAGGTTCTAATGCTTAGCTGCAGATGTCAGAAATTAATTAACATATCCAAATGAGTGTGTGAATCTAGTCTGTTTACAGATATTAATAGCAACATAATTAATCTATAAACAGCTTTCAGAAGTCTTGGACCCATGTTTTCAATCACTATAAGCCTTGTGTCATTTTTGTAACACATGTGACGTCACGTGTGTTACAGAAATTAAACCATGCATTTATTTGGGCATTAGGTGGTGATCAAGTTCAACAAGTTTTTCCCGAAATTGTCCGGGAATGTTTCTACCTAACCTTTGAATATGTAATAATGTGAAACATTGTGCAGTATTTCCAGTTTTAAGTAAAAAATACTGATAATTCTGTCACGTGTGTTACAAGCCAAATGTGAATTTCCTGACAATTTTTATTCTTAATATGCATCATATATCCAAGTACTAGTAGCAGGCATGCCTACAGAATAAGGTGGTCATTGTTTGTAAAATGACATGTGAATCAGTTTGTTAATCGTAACATTTTTTCCTAGACAGCATCAGCATTTCAACATGTATATAGGATCAATTGTTTGGCTATAGTAGCCATAAGTTTGAACACTGATGTGCAAGGCATACACCAGTCTGGAGTAAACTACATAGTCATACCCACATATAAAAAATAGTATCAGTATGAATCTGAGTGTATGTTTACATAGACTGGGCATACACATGTACAATCCACATACAAATATTTTTTCCTGATAAATTGGATCAACATTATGGCGAAAAGAAAAAAAAATTGTGACCCTGAGTCCAATTTGAATTTTGTTGTGTTGTGGACCACTTTGCGTGGAATGGCCCTATATATAATATATATACAGAGTGTGAAAACTTTGTTAGTTGCCAATTGCCAATTAATTGTCGACATTTTACTTAGAAAACTTGAATGCAAAAACTATTATTATTATTTTATTTTTTTATTTTTGTTGAATCTACTTTTGGTTATCGACATGCCGGCTATTGTTTTTGGCTGTTCTCTCAGCCGTGCGTGCCAGCCGATCATCGTTATTCGGCCGGTTCCGATATCCTCCGAATATCATTCCATGACAATCCGCGCGCTGATTCGCTCAGAAAATGTGTTTGTATCTGAGAAGATTTCTTACTCTGATCGCAGTTTTCAACAATTTAATACAGGGCGAGTACCACACTAATAATATGCCACATTGGGGTTTTCTTTCTAGTTTTTTATGACCTTTCTTGTGGTATATCGGGCACAGTTCTGTCTGACATCAAATATATACCCACCGGGAGTGAAGCTAATGACTTTAATATTAAGGACAAAACTGATGCCATTGTGAAAACATCCAAAAGATATCGCGAATCGAGATCGATAAATTCAGCACCCAAAGAAACGTACATACATGTACTACTAAACGTGTAACGCCAAACACCCGGTCATTAGAAACGTACTATTAAATCACGTACCGATTTCGCCGATTCGTGGTATTGACGATCAGTGTTTTTTTTCTTCTATTTTTGCCGGCGGGTCAATAAAATGTTTAGGGTCGAAGCAAAAAATAGGGTCGGTCGAGAAACCCAAACCAAAACACTTATTTTCTTTGACCTGATAAGAAATATTGACACTTACAGTATGGTACATCGGAAATTGGAAATCTCCTCGGCTCGTTCTCGGCAGTGCCGAATGCCGAGGGCTAATTAAAAGGACTGCATGGTATACCAACTTACTGCCAATACTGGTGCTGAAGGGGTCACTCTCACCAAAAAAAGTGCTGAAGGGTACACAGGATTTTCAAAATGTGCTGAAGGGTACACAGGGTTTGAAATGTCGTTCTGAAGGCATTTAGTTTTCGTATCTGCAATGATTTCTGTTAGAGAATAATTGTTTACATTCCAATGAATATTAAAATGTACTGAAAACAAACTGCTAATGGGCGCCAGACTTTCATAAACACAATTTAAGTAATGGTGTTCGTGCCAATCACAAATCATGTGTACCCTTCAGCACTTTTTTAGGTGAGAGTGACCCCTTCGGCAATACTGGTGTCTCACTCTCAGAAGTGCCTAAAAATTTAGTGAACGTTCAGACGACCAGGATACAATCTTAAGTGGATGAATCGGACCCGACGAGATTTTGAATAGTTTGTTCACACGATTGCGATGTTGTCGTACAAGATGATATCGTAAAGCATGTGATTGACTACCATGCGATCTTTCCAGTCACGATTTTTACGTACACACGACTGCAATTACATCGCAAGTGGAAGTATCGAAGGATACGCCACAATTTAGAATCTAAAATCAAACTTGATATTATTTTTTGACGTGAGCATGCGCAATCTAACTACCGGTTACTTCCTACGACAAAAATCCTCCCACTTACGATTGAATCATGGTCGTCTGAACGTAACAACGTTCACTTAAATTAAAATAAAATTTGATGGATTATTCATTTCCCATGGCATCGGTACAGTTATTTTTAATTGTTGGAAATTTTTGTAAAAAAAAAACGAAAAAACAGATATCCCCACCCCTACTTATTACATAATTAGTAGGGGTGGGGATATCCGATGTTTTCGGTGTTGTTGGCAATTTGACACAAATTTCCAACAACTGTGATTATTGGATACCCGATTGTCGAGTCAATCTCATTTCAACATTCTGAATCGGGGTTGGCGATATAAGTTCGGGAAAATAAAACTCACCTCAACTCGGACTAGTCGTAGGTTCATCCAGTTAGCCGATCTGCAGGACTGTTGAATCTTCGAATACTGTATTTAACTCAATGTTTTGCAACTCAAATCTACATCAACTTCCAAGTTCGCGCCATTGTTGTAGGAAATCCTTGACATTAACAAATACTTCCGGTCCGTGTTCCGGCCATATTCCGGCTTGAGCGAGGAAACCGCCGAAACCGCCAAAATGAAACGAGATCTCGTTTGATTATTTCGCTTTCCGCGGGGCGAAGAAATCAAACGACAGAACCAAGGATCATAAATAACAGGATGGCTCACCCAATCATATTTGTGTAATCGTCTTGGTAGAGTTATCGATCCTCCTGGTAGGACAGGCGCCGTATTTGAAATGGTAAATACACGAGGAATACAGAAATCGAATGAATGTTTTTTGTATCAAATGACTCACCGGCCACCCAGAGCCTGTAGAGGTAAACTGAAGTGATCTATATATTCACCGAGTATTAATCTTGGTGATTGTTACGTTTATTTCATTTTAATAACGGTTGTTGACTTTATTCTGATTTATTTTAATCGGTCTGTCAGTGTCAAATTCCGACGAATACGACTGAATGGAAATACTGGTACATCGTTTTTGGTCAACATTCTCAAACAAAAGCAAGGAAAACTACCCAGCCACTTTTATAACTGAGAAAATACGTCGTTTATATTCAATCCTTGCGTACTACAGTTGTTATTTTTGTTTTGTTGCAACTTTTAAAGAATGTTTTTAACTTTTATTTTTGTTTACATTTTTACGTTGTCTTTAAATTTGTCTGCAGTCTGTGTCAGCGTGTGTGTGGGCGCAGTGTACCTGCATATGTGGTACTGTGACTATTGGTTTAGTACATGGAAATTTCAAATTCGTCCTTTCACTTTTTATCTTATTTGTAGAACTCATCTATTGGGATCACAAATCTGAAAACCTTTTTTTTTCAGTTTAGTTAATAGGCTAATTATTGTTTGAGTTATAGACATTTTTGTACCTCCAAAAAATGTCATCAAATTCAGATGGGCACTCCATTTGTATTTATTCAACCTGAATCTTCCACTTTTACATGGTAGTGTTCCCCAAATCAGCACAATTCATATTATCTGCATGCAGTTGCAATAGAGCATTTCTAAAGTTATGTGTTCAATTGTCCAATCAGAAAATTAGGCCATGTCAAATTATATGGTGATATTCTCAGCTGGAGAACATGTCCCCCCCCCCCCCCAAATATGTTGATTATTTCATGCAGTACAGCCTACCGGTATGGTCAACTTAGTCAAATTTGTCATTGTTACATGGGCATCGCATTAATAGGAAATGTCATATTTGATATCTTGTAACTCAGTCAGTATATTCATCCCCTCACACCTTGATATTTGCACAACATATTAATTCATATGACACATTAATGATTAAGTTGATTAACTGTTGATCTGTTGTGCAGCAATTTCTCTTATTATATGTAAAATATTTTAAATGATTGCCCTATCATGGCATGCATGGTATGGGAAGCCAAATTGACATTTAATAAATAATTGAGCTTAAGCGCAATAAGGAATCCCTTAAGGAATCTCTTATTGCGCAAGGAATCTCTTATAGTCTTATTGCGCTTAAGCGCAATAAGGAATATTCTTATTGCGCTTAAGCGCAAAAAGAGCTAATTGCGCTTAAGCGCAATAAGGGAAGATCTAATTGCGCTTAAGCGCCATAAGAATATTCCTTATTGCGCTTAAGCGCAATAAGAAGATTCCTTATTGTGCTTAAGCTCAATTATTTATTAAATGTCAATTTGGCTTCCCAGCATGGGTCCTTGGAATCCACTTAATTTGACATTTGTAAAAATGTATTGATCAAGTTTTTTTTTATAGCATTTTGTTCTAGTTTCTGTATGTACTATTAGTCTTTCACTATAAATTCATTGATATATATCATATAATGACATATTGGACATTAATTACCCTTCAAATAATGGTATGCTTAATAAGTGTAGATTGACATTTGTCATTTGGGAGTATTTCATCATTTACAATATACCGGTACTTATTTAATTTAATGTAATGCTATTGCACCGGTACATGTATTCATAGTAAAATTTTTTATCAAAATGCAAAATGGGAGTTATGGGAGACAAAATTCAAATTTTCAGTAATGACAATCAACATGCGCGATTCCATCACAGGAATCAGGGAATTTTGTTTTTAATTTTATTATATTATTTTATATAAAAATAATATATAAATAAAAAAAATACACGGGGGTGGTAACTTAATCTAATTTAATTATGGTTAAGTCAAGAAGTGCATTTCATTTGCACTTATAGTGTACGGTAAATCTATAAATCCATAATTGTGTGGTGGGAATCGTGGGATGCCAAATTCCATTAGGCTTAAGTGTAATGGAAATCTGAATTACACTTAAGCGTAATATTAATAAGATATTAAATATGAATTACGCCTCCTACATATTTGAAATACGCTTAAGCGTAATTGAGATATAAATGCTTAAAAATAATTGGGTTTTCTGATCTTCATACATGTGCATTGAATAAAATGTTGTATAATCTAAAATGGTGTCATTGTGAGCAATGCCTGACTAGACCTAGATCATTTTGAGGAATTATTTTTGAGTCAATTTAATGACATGAGATATGTAAAAGTTTTCCAGTGTGTCAGCTGGACTTTGAAGTGTAGAACTTGGTTAATAATAGACTTACTAGTAATAATAGGCCTATATTAGTTATATATACTCTATTATATTAGTTCATGATTGATCTATCCAGTTTCCAGCCTGGTAAATGGACTTAAGATAATTGGGATGGTAGAACTGCAAGTAAAGTTATTAGTAATGAATAATGGTAATATGGTAGTGGTACTGACTGGTAGGCCTATAATATGTCCCTATGGCCGGTTCATAAAATTAAAAAAAAACTATTTTGGCTAAATTTTGATTTAAGTTCTATAAATGACTGGTCAATGCCATATATTATAATTCAGATACGCATGTAGTTATATATTATAGTACTAAAAAAATACAAACAAAAAAAGTTCAGTTGTATACAAATTGACTGATTGACAGCGAATTTGGGTGATGCTTTTCATCGTTTTAACTGGACATTAGTAGTAACTTTCCTCAGAAAGTTCAATATAGTGTAGGTCAATGCGTATTGTTTATGGACATATCGACAAAATAGGGAACATTTGGTTTAAATGCTGTTTTAAAATGATTTTTGGACGGGAGAAATGAGCAACTCTATAGAATTCTATAGTGTATCCATAGACGCATTTCTCGGTTTAACCTACCGACCACAAGAGGGCGCTGCGGCGGTACGCATTACAATAGAACCAATGGGAAGTGAACCTTCCCGTTATTTAAGTTCCCTGACAGAACCGCCGAAAGCGAGATAATGAAACGAGATTACGTTTCATTTTGGCGCTTTCCGCGGATCCCTCGCGTGACAATATGTGTGCGCGTCTGGACATTTTGGCGCTGTCCGCGGTTTCGGCGGTTTCCGCGACTGGCGGATTTCATATTCCCCGCCCCGTTGCGAGTTGGCCCATAAAAGAGATTTGCTTGTCTGACGACAAAACGACTATGCTCGATTCACGTCGGTCAGCCAATGTTGGTGTTTCCGAAGCGCGGTTATTTCGCACGCCAATAAACAGGGTATCAACCCTGACAAAATCAATCGTTCTCTTGTCATGACCGTGACATAGTGATTGCTCGAGTTTTCTATTTATTCTGAAAATTATCATCAGCGTTCGTTATTCCGAAGGTTCTGTATCCTGAAAGTATTAATATGATCCTTTATTCTGAAGTGTTATATTTCATAGCTGCAATTAATATGCCAGCTTGGTCCGGTTTAGGTCATACATTTTGTTTATCACAATCATGTCAGTTAACCAGATGTTTACGTTATAAAATTGGTATACTAATATACTCACATGTTGGCCTACCACTTAATTGTCAGTTATAAACGACTTCTGAAAAATATTAAGAACAAAATCGAATATGAAATATTGGTTTGGGTGTTGTAGATAGTGTTACTGGCACCGTTATAACTGCTTTCCTTTTGTGTTTAAAAGAGAAAATTTCTGGGCGTTTCAGACTAAAAAGAACCCTCTTGACACATTCGGAAAAAAACATCTCTGGAAATCTTTGCTAATAAAACCTTCCAAAAATAAAGTGTTTGCATTGCACATATAATCTACCCGAACCATTGAGATAGATCTGCATGCATCTACACGGTGTGACTAAACACCGCCAGGACCAGCCCGGACCGCCCCGGTGGTTTTCGGGGTGATTTTAGTGGCAATAACTGTCCGGGCGTGTCATGGAAATCCACCCACGCACATACGAGGGTCGCGGCCACACAGCAGTACCAATATTAACCCACAAAATGCCGCCATGGGCGAACATGTTTGCCGCGAATGCAGCAAGCAGCCCTGACCGCCCCTGCGGTGTTTAGGGTTGGTTTTAGTGGCCATACCATTTGCGGGGGTGTCATGGAAAGCAATCCATACACGCACGGTGGCCACGACCGAACACACGTGCTGATATTAACCTCCTACCGCCAATAACTCCACACACATATATGTAGCGGAACTACTGTCGACTATATATATATGTCCATTCAATAGCAATTGCCGAATATGTTTACAGCGAACGAAACTAACAGCCCGGACCGGTTAGAATTGATTTTAGTGGCCATATCAGTGCGCGTGTGTCATATAAACCCATATACACAGACGGTGGTCACGGCCACACAGAAGTGCCGATATTAATCCCTAACCATAATTACAATAGTGTGCCGGCAATTAGCCATCAAAATGCCGCTACACTCTGAGAAATAAGGGTTCTTTGGGGTTCTTTGAAGAACTCAAGGGTTCTCGGTAAGAACCAATTGGTTCCTCGGTGTCAGAAAAGGATCTCTGTAATCGATAGGGTTCGTCGGTGTGTAACTAGGGTTCTCTTGGATGCTGAAGGGTTCATGACCAAACAATAATGCAGTTCTTACATGTGCCATGCATGGAGCCGAATTGAGTGATTAACATGAATAAAACATCAACGAGAGAGATAGGAGGAGTATGTGTTTGTTCGCAGGGTTGGGGAATAGTAATGTATACTAGTAATGCATTGCAATGCATTACATTTTCTCAAGTAATGCAAATAAGTGTGTACTGCAGACTTTTACGCGTAGCCTAAAGCAAATAATGCAGGCCTACTACTAACCAAAAATGGTGAGTACTAACCAAAAATGGTGAGTAATCTACTATATATGTTTAGACGTCCGTGTGTGTATGTGTCCTTTATAGACTCGAAAACAGCTCGACCGATTGAGCCAAAACTTGCTATCTAAGGGTAAAAACCACAGGCAGTGCACTCGGACCATTAAAGTTTACGGAATGTCGCGATATACGCAAGAGCGAAAACATACTATATTATCATCGTACGCTATTCCATCTGGAGTTCTTATAAAGGTTCTCTAAAGAACCATGTTGGGATAGATTATGGTTCCCTTGAGAACCCTGTTCTGATATATGAAAGGTTCTTTGAAGAACCCTCGTGTGATAACCGTAAAATACACACAAATATATGTTAAAGTGCAGACTAATTCACCACCTTCGTGTATTCAAGAATATTAATCACACCAAAAGAAAGCGAATTGTATATGGAATGTGAAGGTATAAGCTCCCTTGTATATATCATTCTCTAAATGCTTCAATATTATGACAATCTATTAGTTATTATAAAACACCTCAAGGTGTACTGAACGTCGCGATATACGCAAGAGCGCAAACATACTATATTATCATCGTATTCCATCTTACAGGTTCTCTGAAGTTCTCTGTTGGGGTAGATTATGGTTCCCTTAAGAACCCTGTTCTGATAGATGAAAGGTTCTCTGAAGAATCCTCGTGTGACCCTTATGATTGTGTCCTCCGAAGTACCATCTGGGGTTCTTATAAAGGTTCCCTGAAGAACCATGTTCATGTTATGGTTCCCTTAAGAACCATATTGGGGTTCTTCTGTTGAACCTTATGATATGGTTCTTCGGTAGAACCTTATGATGGGGTCCTTTGAAGCACCAAATAAGGTGCTCCTATTGTGACAAGGTGAAGAACCTTTTTGGTTTCTCTGAAGGACTTCTGGTTCTAAGATTGTATCGACGCTAACAGCCCGAACCAGCCTGGACTGCCCTGTGGCGTCTAGGTGTGATTTTAGTGCCCATATATGTGCGTGTGTGTCATGGTAATCCATATACGCACGGACGGTATTCAAGGCCGATATACGTGCCGATATTAATCCCTAACTTGCCAGATGCAGCCAGAACTACAATATTGTGCCCGCATTTTGAGGGTTAATCACCAAACTACGGTAGGCGATTCGTTTTTAAAAATCTTCGTGAATGTAGTCATCGGTAGTTCCGCTATATATATATATAGATGAGGAGTTATTGGCGGTACGAGGGCGATACGGGGTCGGGCTGCGAGTCTTTTTATTGCGGGCACAATATTAAAAATTCTGGCTGAATCTGTCAAGTTAGGGGTTAATATCGGCACTTGTGTTCGGCCGTGACCGCCGTCCTTGCGTATGTGGGCTTCCATGACACATACGCATTTTTGATATGACCACTAAAATTATCAGCGGTACGAGGGCGATACGGGGTGTCCGGTCTGCGAGTCTTGTTACTATGGGCACACTATTGTACTTATGGCTGAATCTGGCAAGTTAGGTGTTAATATCGGTACTTCTGTTCGACCGTGACCACCGTGTGTGTATGACTTTCCATGACACCCCCGCACTAAAATCAATCATAGACGCCACAGGGGCGGTCCGGGCTGTTAGCTTCGTTCTCTGGAAACATATTCGGCGATAAGGCATTTTGAGGGTTAATTGCCAGACTACGGTGGGAGATTCGCCATTGTATCTTCGTGAATGTAGTCGACAGTAGTTCCGCTACATATATGTGTGGAGTTATCAGCGGTACGAGGTCAAATGCGCGGTTTGGGCTGCGAGTCTTGTTATTGCGGGCACACTATTGTAATTCTGGCTGAATCTGTCAAATTAGAAGTTAATATCGGCACTTATGTTCGGCTGTTACCTCCGTGCGTGTATGGGTGGCTTTCCATGACCCCCCTTTAGTTATGGCGACTAAAGTCAACCCTAAACACAACAAGGGCGGTAGCTTCATTCACGGCAAACATATTCGCCCATGGCGGCATTTTGAGGGGTAATAGCGGCACCTCTGTGTGGCCGCGACCACCGTCTGTGCGTCCGTGGGTTTCCATGACACCCCGGACATTTATTGCCACTAAAATCTCCCTATATATACACCACATGGGCAGTCCGAGCTGTTCCAGGCTGGTCCGGGTTGTGTTTGGTCACACCATCGGTACCGGTTCCGTTACAGACAGTCATTTAGTCTCAATTGATAATATTGTATGTGTCTGCTTGGATTTATACGAGTTATATGCACAATGTGGCAGGTACGAAAATTAACGACATGCAGCTTGATCTTACGGTTGGAAGTAGATAAAAATGTGGATGTTGATGAATTTAAATAATGCATTTCGCCATTAGATTGACAAATCATTTGTTTTTAACACAGCAAAACACTTCAAAACGAGCATTTCAAGCAAATATACATATAACGCCACGCAGATAGCAGTTGGCAATTGGTCGTTTGAATGTGTTTTTGAACAATGAGTGTAAGGTTACAAAGAAGCATTGCTAACAAATCGCTTTGTTTTTGGAGTTTCCATAAATGTAATCGATTTTATTTCCAAATTGGTAACAGGCAACGCTATTCATATGTATGAATATGATATGAAGCGAAGATTCAAGATGGTTGGCGGGTCGGTAAGCTTTTCTGTTTTGGTATTTTTACAAAGCGGTTGCATAAGCTTCCTCAGCGATCGAATATAATTAATGATCAACATTTTATATTCACGAACACGGGTTCACTCAACTTCACTGACTATTAAAATTGTGACTGTTGAATCAGATTTAAATAAATTAAAATGTAAAATACAATGATGTAATGCCTAATTGTCTGTATTGAACAACCATATAACTTATTTCAACTTAAAAAACCCCACAAAACTATCATTCCAATTGAGCCTCGATGACAAGTGCATGTCAGTTGCAGATTGATCGCTTGGTGTCCTTGAAGTATAGCAATAGACATGGTATACCCCTTCAACATTGATTCGGCTGCATGCAGTTACTGCACGTGACGTCAGTCGGGGCCACATGCATCGTGACTTGTTGCTCAGTCAGCAATTGGTCATTTGTAAGTGTCTTTTCTGTTTAGATCACAGTATGTGTATGTAAAAGTGTTTTGATCGGGGAAAGTTGCAAATCAGTTTTGCTGCTATGCGAATATTGTCACCATGTGTATGCAAGCACCATTTATTTGGCAATAAATAAAGTGATTTGCATGTCTACCAACAGAACGAGCGTGTCCGGCTCGCATCGGGCAGTCAATTTGACTGTTGTTGTTGATTTTGTTGTTCTTTTGTATATAGATATGCTATATGACTAGGGTATATAATTCGATGTTTCTCGATATCCGTTAAAAGTAATGGTCATGTATTAATTTGGATGAGCGAATAAAGCATATGCATTCAGAAGCGATGTTATTTCACCTATTTAAAGCTGCTTTCACATACTTGCGTTTTACGGATGCGTTTGGCGGACGTGCGCTTAGAGCTTTCACATACCTCCGTTTACCTCTGCGCGTACGCGTCCGCGTTAACGGATGCGTGAATAATTATTTGTGTTTACATATTGTCCTTTCGCCATGGATTCCTCCTCCGACGAGGACGTTCTAATGATTGCTTTGTGTATATATAACGAAAGACGACGGAAGAGACCAAGACGCTTTTGGGGGCACGAAATAGTTAAGAAAAGAAGAGAAAAAGGGGCATATGCTAATCTAATTGTCAAAAATTTGTATTCGGATGAAGACAAGGTCATTGGTTATTTCAGGGTGTCTCGCGAACAGTTTTCGTTAATATTGGATTTCATCGGCGACGATATACAGAAAATGCGAAAGAGCCGAGAGCCACTGTGCCCAAAACAGAGGTTAGCAATTTGACCCAAGAGCATGGTGCCAGCAGCTGGCATATACGCCCCCACATATATACCATTCTCATTCGTAAACACCACAAAATATCTACGGTATATCCCATGATTAACGACAAGGCACCGAATACCCCTGTCCGCTTATGCGTAAAACGGACAGCTTTTCGGTCTGGGAGCGAACAGTTATGCGAGCACGCACGCACGCGCGTTTAGCGGATGGTATGTGAAAGCCCCAGCGATAACATTGGAGATCGAAACGATGCGCATACGGATGCGTTTACGGATGCGTAACCCGCATGCGTTAAACGCATGTATGTGAAAGCAGCTTAACACTATGAAGAGTAGCAACCCGTCGCATTATAAAATACTGATTCAGAGTGTATTGCGCTGCCTGTACATGTATCTATACGGCATATGCATGTACTTGGGGGTTTATTTCTTATTTTAAAAACATTGAGAATAAAGAGCCCTCTTGAAAATTTATCAATAAGTTACGAACACGAATAGTTACTAGATTGCAATTTGTATGAATGTTCAGCAAAAACGTTCGACAACAGTTTGGTCTTGTTTGTATTTGTCAGATGAATAATCAAATAATTATGTCCACATATGACAATGTCCAAACATACATCGTACTGCCCGTGTCTCCTATGACAAATGAGGGAGATAGTATATTCTCCACTCTACTCACTGAGGGGCTGACATCAGTGCGATGTAGTTATATATTTATAAATATTATAGGTATATAACAGTATATAACAGATGACGCATTCATACGACACGACACTACACTACACTACACTACACTACACTACACTACACTACACTACATCACACCACACCACACCACACCACACCACACCACACCACACCACACTACACTACACTACACTACACTACACTACACTACACTACACTACACTACACTACACTATACCAATCTCAGAATAAAGAACACTATTTGAATAGTTAATCAAACACTGATACTTGGCATAATTCTGGAAATAGCGCACTGTCCACGGCCAATGCAAACCACCTATTGTCAACACTAGTTTAATTTATCAATATTACAATGCGTAGACTACCATCATCGAAAGAAATCTGCTTGTCTAGCAACAGAACGGTCGTGTTGGCCTCCTCAATGTTTGTGTTGATTTTGTTTCCGAAGCGCTGTTCACCCACCACTGTATACAATATATCAACTTGTCGCATTATAAAATTCAAAGTATGTTATGCTATCTTTGAGCACGATCCCATTGTTAAAACCATTCCCGGATGTTTGGCAAAACACACAATTTTCCAAGGCGCGTTCAATGTAGGCCAGCACATGGGTTGTGTTTTATGGTCAACACACGCTCAACGGCGATTTTTAGCTAATCCCATTTTGTTCGGTCAATTGTGCTCTAAGTCGGTTAGCGCATGTAAATAGTCGTCTTCGACTAGATTGATTCCGGTAAAGAACTACTTTTATTCTCTAATCTTACATAGAGTATGTACTTGGGCGATTATTTATTACTTAAAAAACTTTAGAAATAAAGAGCCATCTTGAACATTTATGATTAAGAACACTTTTGAAATTTAACCCCCAGCACAAAACAAAAAACTCAGAATAAAGAACACGATTTGAATGGTTGATAACATACTGATATTTGGCATAAATCTGGAAATAATTATCCTCCTTCCATCATTCATGACCAATTCAAACCAGCAATGGTCAACATTAGATTAATTTATCAATGTTACAATGCATATAATAGCATAATCTAAAACAGATTTTCTTGTCTATCAACAGAACGATCGTACTCGCATCACGTCGGTCAGTCAATGTTGCAATGTTGTTGATTTTGTTTCCGAAGCGCGGTAATTCACCCGCTACTATACAGTGTATCAACCCGTCGCCTTATTTACATACTGATTCGGAGTGTGTTATGCTATCTTTAGAGCACGAGTCCATTGTTAAAATCATTCCCGGATTTGTAGTATAAAGCACATCAATTTCCAATGCGCGTACAATGTCGGCCAGCGCACGGGTTGTGTTTCGTGGTCAACATACGCTCAACGGCGATTTTTAGCTAATCCCATAATGTTCGGTCAATGGTGCTCTTGGTCGGTCAGAGCATGGTAAAGAACTACTAGCATTCTTATTCTCTAATCTTACATGGAGCATGTACTTGGTCGATTACTTGTTATTTAAAAAAAAAATGGGAATAAAATGCCCTCTTGAACATTTATGAGTAAGAACACTTTTATAATTGAACTCGAGCACAAAACAAAAAACTCAGAATAAAGAACACGATTTGAATGGTTGATAACATACTGATATTTGGCATAAATCTGGAAATAACGATCCTGCTCCGACCAAACATTAGATTAATTTACCAATTTTACAATGCATAGAATAGCATAATCTAAAAGAGATTTGCTTGTCTATCAACAAATCGTGATCGCATCCCGTCGGTCAGTCAATGTTAGTGTTGATTTTGTTGCCAAAGCGCGGTTACTTCACCCGCCACTATACAGTGTATCAACCCGTCCCGATCAGACCAAATCGATCATTCTCTTGTCACGACCGTGACGCACTTCTACGATTTAGCTTTTTAGCGGCAATACAACTGAGAGATTGTATCCTATATTTACGCAAGCATTGCGTTGCTTACTTTGTCAGATTAAGCTCTCTGGCGCTTGGACTCAATCAAAGATTTCTTTATGTTGGAATTGGTTGGATAATTCAGTTTTCCACGTGTGATTACGACTAGTTAAGCGTAAGTAGCTTATTTTTATCCCCAATTATTTTTAACATGTACTTCCCACTTCACCTGCAATAAAATGCAGTATATTCTTGCGATCAATGAAACGTAACTGTCTGGGAGCCATCTGTTCAAAGCATAGTGGAGAGCAATAAATGTGCACCCCAGGTCAACGTGTCTCCCACGTGGTCCTATATCACATGTTGATTTATAAGTTCATCTGACCCAAGCCATTATATCGTCAGTCTTTGATAAACCTTTGTGCTTCAGTGGGAAGTGAAGTGACACATTTTTAATGGGGATATTTCTGCAAATCTGCGGAGAATAAGTTACAGCGTTGCAGACATTTCTGAGTGTGACTTGATGTGGTATTGAACACAATGGATATTTATCTGGCTGGTCGGCTTGGATCTTGTTTCTTTATACTATTGGTGTATTTATTTTTTAATTTTCTATTGATTTTTCTAAAGTAGATTAAGTGTTCTAATTCAAGAAACAAAGATATCAAAGATAACTTTATACGACAATTTAATAATTTATCTAGCGAACGCGCCAGTTAAGTGTTAAGTGTTAAATGCGACCTACTGTGTATAGCTTCCTACCAAGGGCTTTTCGGTTTGTCATAATTGATACCCAAAAATACATTATTTAGTTTTTAGTAATACCCATGCACAATGAATGGCCTCATACTAAAACATACCATTTATACTGTTATGGTGGCAAATCGGTTGGGGCATCTTTAATCATTTCTATATTAAATGGATTCTCCCATTCAGTTATAAAGATACACACTGGAATGTTGTATGTTCATTTGGAGGGGTGATCATGATACATTGGTAGACGGTTGTCAGACGAAAAGATAATACAAATGCAGAAAGATTAACATTCATTGATGGTAATGACATATGGTCATTTGTTACTTATTATCTGAACAAATTCTAAAGAAACTATGATTATTTTTGTAGAAAGGGTTAAAACGAGATTCTGTCGTAACTGGGGTATGAAACCATCACTTTTAACCTATCTTTCGACAAAACATTGCTCATGAAAGGTACCGCATCTAATTGTCAGCAAATACATGCACATATGGGCAATGAATATATGTCATGATAACGTGACCTGCTCATTATATCATGTTAATGCGACATGCTGTTTCTGCTGTTGGTATGCCGCATGGTGTATAATTGCTTATGGTAATGGCCGGCACTATTGTTAATTGAACGCATCCACATAAGCAACCATTTATCGCTGGTGCATAGAACACAATTCAAAAGCCGTTCTTAATATCACACATGATACATTGTACTTGAACACTATTTGAACACCATAACACTCGCACTATCACTGCCGATAGAAGCTCAAATAAGCACAATTTGGACACATGTATTTTCCATCATATTGTTTTAGCTATACGTGTAACACAATGGTAATCGAACTATTCCAACTAGTACTCACGGCTGAATTGGTAGCTGTTCCATGGTTTCGGGATCGTTTTACCATGATTCACTAGTCTGGAATTGTTTTACACATCTTCGCTGAAACTAGCATTTTTACCCAGGTTGGGAAAATCTCGTTTAATTGGTGCGATTTAAAAGTTAAAGTCTACCTAAATATTTTGTTAATTGCGTAGAATACAACTTAGGAATTCCACCAATCAAACACAAATTGCACAAACTGGTTAAAAATACCAATTGCGTTGAACCTCCAATGGTGAACAAATTCCAGAAAACATGGGGTAGCGACCAATTCAGCGTAACATGAGGGAAGAGGGGGTTCTTTTATGATAAAAAAAATACATATAAATTCCCATACTCACAATAGCATTAGTGATGGAAGCAATACAATTGCAATGAATTCGCAATATAGCAAGGAGTATCATGTTACTTCCTTTTGAGATTTTCGCGGTTTTGAGTATATTTCAAGTCTTTCGTCGCATATAGACAACATAGCGGCGATGGGCGTGAAATCTACCAGTCGGTTTCCGAAAGTGAGGAAAATATTTAATAAATATGAACTTTCATCTGCATATCATATTCTTCTCAATATTCTATGCATAAGCATATTTGGAAGAATAAGGTAAAGAAGAAGATTGATGAGTATAGGAAAGATGAAATAAGGAAAGAAGTAACAGAGACATATCACTCAAGTATTTAAAAACATCAGACATATTTAATAGTAAACCTCATCGTGTGTTGGCTACTCAGTAATACTCTTCAAGACATCAAGAGAGCGATAATCAAAGTCAGAATGCTGGTTGATGTATACGTATATACACGTACAACACCGTCACAAGTGGCGCGGTCTCACATCTCTCATCCGTGTTCCAAATTGGAAGAGTCGGTGGAACAATTATTTGCTTCATGTTCCCATCCAGCACTAAAACAATGCGAGATATTCGACAATATCCAGATTGGAGAAGATTATAACCATGCAGTGCTGCTCTGAACTATATAATTACTGACTATTTTCTTGTGACTCAACTTTCTCTTAACTGTTCCAATAATCCTATTGCTAACAGTATCACTATTGCCTATACCCTCTGTTACATGGTGATCGAAAAATGGACCTCCATCATGAACAAGAACATTGCTATTGCTGGAGGGCAACAGCAGAAGCGTCACCAATAAGTTAACATAACTATTTGTACACATAATTATTGAAAATATCCAAATTCAAAGAAACAACATTACTCCAAGGATGTGAAGCGACTAATGAACGCTGGGATTCACGAACAAACAAGAGATGACTCAACATGATTATATTAACTACATGTACACATGCTGATATTACACATACTTCATCTACACAATGAGACAAAATGACGACGATGATGACTATGACGACACTGTAATGAAATGCGGTGTATTCTTGCGATCACTTTCAGACCACATGTAGGTCGTGCGAGTGACGAATTCACTTGCGTGTACTAAAGCGCTAACAGATTATTAAAAAAAACTCTTCGAGAATCAATATATATAGTTATTCGTTACTATTATAGTTGTAATAACAATATACTCTATGTTGAAATTCGATACAAATATGGGGGATAGACACAGAAGAATACAATAGCTATATATATCTCTCTATTCTGCGGATGGTGAAGTGATCACGCACCGATCGGATGTTGGCTTTGATACATCGATTGAAGGCGATTGTGAGAACATTTATCATCTAAATTGCTCGAATATGGCGAATTTCTTTGGAAACGCTTATAATAAGAATATCTAATGTTTTTGAGTGGATACCGAAAATTATGTCGTGAGTAAGTGAGAAACATTTTTTCGAGATATCTTCACATCCGCGAAATAGAAACTAAGACAGTAACTGTTATTGGCGAATTTCGAGCATTATACTGGGCCTTATCCAAATGGGGGTCTCGGTGGCTCAATCGGTTATGGGTACAACTCCAAGTCGTTTCGCCCTCCAGCGCTGGAGATAAGGGTACAAATCCACATGTATCCATCGTGGACATTGTAACTCGAAATCGTTATCTGGTGAAATTGTCAGTTACTCGCCGATGGCCGGTGGTTTGCCGCACATGGTCGACGAGTTTATCATCCATTGAAATCACTGTTAGATTAACCGTAAGTTTGTGGATTTCTTCCATCACTAAAACTGTCAATGTCGTGATATGGCCTTAGTTGCTGAAAGCGATATTAAACCCCAATCAATCAATTATCCCAATTGAACCAGCCGCCCTTTTCGATGTAACCTGACTCTTTTTGTCTAACTAAACAAGTCCTTGCTTGTCTATCTTCCTGTTGAGTTATGCCTCACAGATGGCCATCAAGTGCGAAACGACCTTAAACCATTGTTGATTTTGTAGAAATGATTGTCGAAGATTATCGGGCATAAATTATAAATATTCTAATCTGCATGCAGAGTAAACTGCACACCTGCACGCCACACACGCCAATCAAGGTGTAATCTTACAGGGATAAACGCTGTATTCTCAATCCCTAGCTCGCTCCACTGTTGTATAGCACGCGAGCCGATCAATGGGTTTACTCTAAGGGTGCTTCCAGGTTCAAGGCCAAAACGTTTACAGTGGTACACATTTCGTAGAACCAACAGAGGTGGGATTGCTCTGCCTTTCAAGTTCTAGGAAGAGGTCAAGTAACCAAATTTGGATGGACATTTCCATGCAATTCTCCGCAGCAAAACTTATCGAGTTGGAAATACTCCTGGGTGTGACTTTGTGCAGTATTGAAAACAATACATATTTACCTGGCGGATCGGCTTGGATGTTTGACCATTAGACAGTTGGTGTATTTATTTTTGAATTTTATGTTGATTTTTCAAAACTAGGTAAACTGTTGTAATTCAAGAGAAAAATTCTCAAAAATAAATATATAGTTAAAATTGGCAAATTACCAAGCCCAACCGCCATATAAATGTTATGTCTGTTTAATAACAAGCCTGCTTTAGTTCCCAGACAACTGCTTCATATATAGCTTTTGCTGCAGAGATTTGCATGGAAATTCCCATTCAAAATATTTTACTTGACCTCCTCCTTAAGGTATATGTAAAACGGTCAGCGTAACACCTATCTCAAGTTTTTCTCAACAGAACCAGCAGATGTTGGGTGATTCTAAACTTTTTGTTTCAAAATACACCGACGCGGGATATGTCATTGGCGGGTCCTATTTAGCGGTCTTGTAAGTTATTTCGGTACGGTCGTTTTGCTGAAGATAATTGCCCCAGTCCGTTTGCTGTATATATATAGCAACAAGGCATGGTATGGAATACGATTGCTACCAGGGAGGACATGCACGATTCGTTCGTTGTTATATACTATGTATGTCCTAGAGGTGCGCTTTGGTGGGGTTCCCTACATATTATTTACAATTATGTACTATAACGACAAACCCACGTGTTCCACGAACACAGAATGAAGGATCGAATTATAACAGAAGCATCGTGGCGTCATGTTCCCTGGTTGATAGTCTTACTCCTCGTGGGACGGGAGCAAACATGATAGGACAGATAGGCAACACATATGATGTTATAGTGTTTATGGTCTGTTCCTGGTCTAGTGTAGGTTTTCATGTCGCCGTCGTGGATTGAGAATGCAAAGCAGCACACGTGGCCTCATGGTGTTGCTGTGCCAGTTCTAATAGACTTTCAATATATTTTGGAATAGGCTCTATGTTCTGCTCCAAGATACATACATGCATGAGAAATATATAAACCGGGGAGTGTATGCAAAAACATAGATAGCTAGATGAAATATGACATGGCACATGGTCTTGTCGGTATTCGTGTCGCTTTTCGTGGATTGATAATGCAAAACCGCACGCATGATGACCTATATGGTGTTGCTGTGCCAGTTCTAATAGACTTTAAATAGGCTTTGTCATAGGCTTTATGTTCTGATCCAAGATACATACATGCATGAGAAATATATAAACCGGGGAGTGTATGCAAAAACATAGATAGCTAGATGAAATATGACATGGCACATGGTCTTGTCGGTATTCGTGTCGCTTTTCGTGGATTGATAATGCAAAACCGCACGCATGATGACCTATATGGTGTTGCTGTGCCAGTTCTATTAGACTTTAAATAGGCTTTGTCATAGGCTTTATGTTCTGATCCAAGATACATACATGCATGAGAAATATATAAACCGGGGAGTGTATGCAAAAACATAGATAGCTAGATGAAATATGGCATGGCACATGGTCTAGTGTCGGTATTCGTGTCGCTTTTCGTGGATTGATAATGCAAAACCGCACGCATGATGACCTATATGGTGTTGCTGTGCCAGTTCTATTAGACTTTAAATAGGCTTTGTCATAGGCTTTATGTTCTGATCCAAGATACATACATGCATGAGAAATATATAAACCGGGGAGTGTATGCAAAAACATAGATAGCTAGATGAAATATGGCATGGCACATGGTCTAGTGTCGGTATTCGTGTCGCTTTTCGTGGATTGATAATGCAAAACCGCACGCATGATGACCTATATGGTGTTGCTGTGCCAGTTCTAATAGACTTTAAATAGGCTTTGTCATAGGCTTTATGTTCTGATCCAAGATACATACATGCATGAGAAATATATAAACCGGGGAGTGTATGCAAAAACATAGATAGCTAGATGAAATATGGCATGGCACATGGTCTAGTGTCGGTATTCGTGTCGCTTTTCGTGGATTGATAATGCAAAACCGCACGCATGATGACCTATATGGTGTTGCTGTGCCAGTTCTATTAGACTTTAAATAGGCTTTATGTTCTGATCCAAGATACATACATGCATGAGAAATGTAACCGGGAAATGTTTGCAGATGGATAACTAGATGACATATGACATGGAATGTCCATGTATGTACATTATATATACAGACTTGCGGGTTGGCATGCAGCCACTGGGGTCAATACTATATAAAACTTATACACGTGTGATTTACAAGACGGTAATATATCGAGTAATAGACACCTTTCTCAAAATCACGATTATGATTACGGATAGGATATATTGTCCTATAGTAATGTGGACGCCATCACAATTTTTCTACGATGGTTGGTGTGAGTCGGTATATGCCACACTATATTCGGTTACACATATATGTGATGGAAAAAGTAATGTGTGTCTTACTTTCACTGAGTGGGTCATATTTCGTCTCACATAAGAACCCCCGTGCGTAAAGATCGAATATTTGGCCTGTCCGGGCAGGATATTGTCCATATCCGTAATCGTAATCGTGAATTTTGAAATGTCTCTATTATAATCGGCAATACATAAAGTCCACCTAATAGTATTTAAAACACTCTTTTATGAGCGATGTTTGTTGACAAATCACTGTTACTGTTTTGTTTTAAACACATCTTAACATATCTCCGTTAATTCGTAAACACAATCATAACCTCAATCCTAACCTTGTGTAAAACGTGTCACTCCGATTGAATATCAATCGCTATCTAATCGTGAACCCCGATTAAGATTAAGTGTGTTTCGCTATTCAACCGTGTGTGCATTGACTGTGCATTTTCTTACGGTGGGATACTTAGTTGCTATACTTTATCTTCGCAGCATATTAATAGAAGCGGCCTTGTAAACCAATGACTTTCAGTTTCTCCATCTTGTAATATACACGTGTATAAATGTTAACACGCAGGACACAGGTGGCTCCATATGAGCAAAACCAAGCAAAGTGAAGTATGTTAAAATCATCGTCATCATCATCGTTACTATATATACCATGCCGTTGTCAGCGTCATCATCATCGTTGTCGTCTGCATCGTCGTCGAAGTCGTCACCGTCATCATCACGATCATCATTACCATCATCATCATCGTCATCGTCTCATTCATCTCCATCGTCATCAACAACAACAATCATCAACATCGGAGTTAGAATCGTCCAGTTCATATACATGTATGTTTGGATATCATGAGACTTGTAAACGTCAACGGAAGCCGCATTCTTGAACCGTATGCGACGATGACCCCACGGGTGACACATATTCTTCGAACCTTTGTCTGAAGCACGACTTATCCACGACCCTTAACACTTACGTGTAAAAACTGTAAATATAGTTATCACGCTATTTGTGTCTATTGTTAGCGGTGCACGCTTACTTGGATAATTGTCACTTAATAGGAGTCTACAGAATGTCGCAGCCGGTATTGTCACCGGTACATGTGCGCAACGCTTTGTGTTGGATTGGAGTATACTCAAACCTGTGTCGATATCCCAAGTCCGAATATCAGTGATTTGAAATACAAAGGCAAGGTCCGTCCTGAAGGGTCATCAACCGCGACCCCTATATATACCGTGTATAGACTTCAACATGTATAATCTGCGGGCCAAATACTGATGTCGCGTCGAGACTGCTCTCACAATTTAATAGCCATATTCAACCACATGTACGTGTGACCTGTAACATATGTTACCATTTCCAAGGGACGTTACCTGACTCACGTGATCATTTCGCCCATGGCAATGTCGTCTTGTGTTCAACGTGTAGCAAAGCCGAATGAGGCCCCCAGAGGGTGAATTTAGTGACGTTATTCCTCATTCTACATAAGGAAAGACGAATAATTAAATCTTCTGATAACCGAATGAGCGACAAACTTTATCAATTTTTATAATTTTTTTACATTCTTTAACAATTTTTTCATTTTATTTTCTTACATTTTTTAACAATTATAAAAAAATTATATAAAATTTGTTAGGCCAATGCATTCTCTGATATATAAGAGAATGCATTGGCACAGGGTTTTCGCAACATTTCAGGAAGCTCCCGTCATGTCAGGGTTAAGCGAAATGATCTACCTGCATATGTAATCGAAGCTAACTAAGCGTATCGCTGGTCGCATTGTTGCAACTTGTCCTCACCACCCGACTATTATTTACAATATCCGATATATGTTGGCCGATATCTATCAACGCATATATATAAGTTTGGCGCCGAAAGATCATGTGACTGTTGTGGCAATGTGCATCCACATAGCATTACCACAGTGCAATTGCATGTAACACACATTGCAAGTTACTCGTAGATGTAAGTGTGTTTGAACCTGGCTAATGATTGGCAGCGAGTGTGTTCTTGCTTTCCTAAACATAATCTTCCATACATCTGCACGACGGTGATTCGAGAATAAAAATTATGACACTGGCATTTCAAGCGTTTTCGAATCAGCGTCCTGGGGCGTTTGCGACTGGTGCATACTTCGCTCAGGACTGTTTTCACAGTGAGAAGGCGACACGTTTTCTTTTAATTTATCGTGTATATATAGATAAGGTTAGATTGATAACACTCTTTATTCACAAAACCTATACCTTTTGAAGTCCCGTCGGCCAATATACAAAACATACATATCATTCAGGAAAAAAACTGTGCAAATTCACCGTGATCAAGTGATTTATTCGTGTTTTTAAATATGAATTTTACATTTCGAAGAAAATATGAAGAAAACAATGTGAATATGACAACACATATTTAATCGCAATATGAGACATAGGTATACAACCGGGTCCTACTAAAAGCCGACCGCACCCGATCGGACCCGACCGCACCCGACCGGACCGCCCCCGGGGTCCGAGCGAGATGGGATTTGCACTATCGTGTAGAATGGACCTGATTGTACCAAAGTTCCAATCCCCAAGTCGATAGCTCGAACGAACACGGCACTGTTAACCCCTAACTTGCGGCCGTTTCCGCCAGGTAAGGAAAATCCAAAAAGGCGCCGACCGCATCTTCCGTGGCTGCCTGACCACGGAAATGGACATTATATCATGAAGTGAATACCCATATGCATCCGTGGGCGATCGGACAAGTCGCTATCTGCAGCGGAAGTGAATAAATTAACCCATAGCTGCTGCCGAATTCGCTGTGAATGTGCGCAAAAACGCGAGATGGGGTTTGCACTGTCGTGTAGAATGGACCTGAATGTACCAAAGTTCCAATCCCCAAGTCGATAGCTCTAGCGGACACGGCACTGTTAACCCCTAAATTGTGGCCGTTTCTGACAGGTACGGGAAATCCAAAAAGGCGCACTTTAATGTTAAATCTTTCCGAATTTTGTTGAAAAATCATGGCCTCAAGTGGCCATCTTATCTTTTTAATATCTTTGGATATATCAGAAATGTTACAAGCGCAATCAATACAACATATATAGGCAGGAGTTATACAGTGTGTTTGTGTAATTTATTTTAGATGAAAAACATGGCTGTTGGAAGGAAACTTGAAATTGATTCTTTGCCTACATGTATCTATATATAACAGCAAGTTTATTGGCCATTAAAATTGAAGTTGATTACAACACTTTGAGCCGAAGTGTCAGTGATATTTTCAAACGCAAAAAGAGGCAAATGTATAATGACTAAATTGACAAATTATAATGCACGAGAAGCAGGTGTATCACAAACATTGAAACACACTTTTGTTGAGATATGTTCGAAGTTCGAAGCAGGCTTCACTTTGATAAGAACGCATATTTTCTCGCGTAATATCCCACAGGTCCCTGACACAATAGACCCCAACCACCAAAAGACATATATATGTCTTTGAATGGTTGGGGTCTATTGTGCCAGGGACCTGTGTGATATCCCTCCGAAACATTGATATTTCTCTCGGTAATTTTCTCGGTCATCTCACTTAAATATATTGTTGAAAAGTGTCATATTGCAGTTAGGGGTTAAGAGTGCCGTATCCGCTATCGACTTGGGGTTGAAATTTTATCACGCTCGGACCACTGGGGGCGGTCCGGTCGTCGGGTGTTAATTTCGGCGTTTTTGCGTACATTCGTAGCGAATTAAGCAGCAGCGTATGGGTTAATTTATGCACTTCCGCTGCAGATATCGACTTGTCCATCGCCCATGGATGCATATGGGTATTCACTTCATGATATAATGTGCATGTCCGTGGTCAGGCAGCCATGGGAGGTGCGGTCGGCGCCTTTTTGGATTTTCCGTACCAGGCGGAAACGGCCGCAAGTTAGGGGTTAACAGTGCCGTGTCCGTTCGAGCTATCGACATAGGGGTTGGAACTTTGGTACATTCAGATCCATTCTACACGTTAGTGCAAACTCCATCTCGCTCGGACCCCTGAGGACGGTCCGGTCGGCGGGTTTTAATTTTGGCGTTTTTGGGCACATTCGTAGCGAATTCGGCAGCAGCTTATGGGTTAATTTATGCACTTCCGCTGCAGATATCGACTTTTCCGATCGTCCGTGGATGCATATGGGTATTCACTTCATGATATAATGTGCATTTCCGTGGTCAGGCAGTCATGGGAGGTGCGGTCGGCGCCTTTTTGGATTTTCGTACCTGGCGGAAACGGCCGCAAGTTAGGGGTTAACAGTGCCGTGTCCGTTCGAGCTATCGACATGGCGGTTGGAAATTTGGTACATTCAGATCCATTCTACACGTTAGTGCAAACTCCATCTCGCTCGGACCCCTGAGGACGGTCCGGTCGGCGGGTTTTAATTTTGGCGTTTTTGGGCACATTCGTAGCGAATTCGGCAGCAGCTTATGGGTTAATTTATTCACTTCCGCTGAAGATAGCGACTTGTCCGTTTGCCCATGGATGCATATGGGTATTCACTTCGTGATATAATGTCCATTTCAGTGTTAAGGCAGCCAGGGGAGGTGCGGTCGACGCCTTTTGGATTTTCCGTATCTGGCGGAAACGGCCGCAAGTTAGGGATTAACAGTGCAGTGTCAGTTCGAGCTATTGACTTGGGGATTGGAGCTTTGGTACATTCAGGTCCATTCTACCCGATAGTTCAAACCCCATCTCGCTCGGACCCCTGGGGGCGGTCCGGTCGGCGCGTGTTAATTTCGGTGTTTTTGCGTACATTCATAGCGAATTCGGCAGCAGCGTATTGGTTAATTTATTCATTTCCGCTGCAGATAGCGACTTGTCCGATCGCCCATGGATGCACATGGGTATTCACTTCATGATATAATGTCCTTTTACGTGTTAAGGCAGCCAGGGGAGGTGCGGTCGGCGCCTTTTTGGATTTTCCGTACCTGGCGGAAACGGCCACAAGTTAGGGGTTAACAGTGCCGTGTTCGTTCGAGCTATCGACTTGGGGATTTGAACTTTGGTACATTCAGGTCCATTCTACACGATAGTGCAAACCCATCTCGCTCGGACCCCTGGGGGCGATCCGGTCGGGTGCGGTCGGGTGCGGTCGGCTTTTAGTAGGAGTAGGACCGGTATACAACCCGATTCAAAAACACGCCGGGTTGGGTTGTCCCTGCATGTGGCGGGTGGCCCCGCTTCCTATACGAGGGGTTGCTTACCTGCACTCGGAGATTCGAACACCGAAAGCAAACCAACATGAACACAAGAACATCGTGATAATCTCATCGGATAGAGTGTTTTGACCCCCACGTGGTGTGCAGTTTTTGTCATTTGTGAGTAGAAAAATACAATTAAAGTACACGTGTCATTGTATTTTCGTACACTGAGAAAAATCCTCAGTCACAATGACTAACTTGTTCTTAGTCATCAGCTAGGTTATTCATTACGACTAAGTTAAAATTGATACGACTAACTTAGTTCTTAGTAAAATAAATGTTAGTCATAATGACTAAGTTTAAATTAATACGACTAATTAGTTCTTAGTCAAATAAATATTTAATTTACGCGATTTGTTTGCTCGAGGAAGAATCGTACAGTTCAGGCATCTTGTATATATATTCTGAGAAAACAATCGGGTCAATATGACTAAATTAGGGTTAGTCACAAGCATTTGGAGTCACGTTGCCTAACCCACACCTTTCAGCGACATTATAATATATGGAGGTATGGTGCTATATTATGCAATCTAACTCAACATTATGATACAAATGAAGCTTCCTCTCGTAGAGCCAAGACAATAAGCGATTTGGTTATTGGAGTTGTGTGAGAAATTATTAATAATCCTAGCAGTTCTTGGTACCGAAATTAAATAAATTGTTCAACCTGTCAAATGTATTAGAATCCCTTGTTTTTGTTCTCTGTTAATAATTGTTCAGATTCTACATAAAATTAAGATGATGATATGTGAAATTCAAAACTTTTTTCCAGATAGATCCAGATAAATTCTTTGTTGAAAATCTCTTGCCATTTTTGGCTGGATTTATGTAAAACGTGCGTCTCCCCCTTAAAACAGTTTGCATTATGGTATGTTGGCATGAAACTGGAAATTCAAAGGGACACATTCCGCGACCCCATTCAAGGAAAATGTGCATGAACATCCCATTTAACAACCACACATTATGGTAGATATGATTTATTGATAGGAACATTGGTACACAGCGGTCACCTGATCAGAGTCTGGGTATCTATCGGTAAATCAATTAATCATCTCGAATAATACAAAGTGCTTCCACGTTGAACATCTTGCACTTGGCGAGATATTGTGAAAACATAAAGCGAAACATCGACTATGTGTATCTGTCAGTACTGGAGAGTCACAATGCACTGCATCACAAAACGTCTTGTCTTTGACTTATACACTATACGTCTCACGGAGCAGTTTGGCCGACTTGGCAGATAATCGCAATCGACCCGTAATGATACTCCAATTGTGTCCTCGAATGGGCGTTCTTTGTCGTTCGTTCACGGTCAGGTAACATGCAATAGACACGGTGTTCGTGCGTGTAACGAGGACTCGGGTGCGTAACGGCGGCCCCGAATAATCCCTCATTCTTTCGAGAGCGATGAGTTCACGCAGGTACATGCAAGTCGTTATTATAACACCTTATCGTCAATTATGTTGGTTGTTTGGCGTTAACAACAGACAAATAGACAATATGCAACTTGTTATGTCATGTTCGGTTAGACATTGAAGCATCATTTGTGACACTAAACTATGAGGTTTGGTTTATCTAAGAAAATATGTTCAAATAACTAGTGAACAGTAAGAAACACACCCCCTCTCCATAATATATGTCATCGTGCCGGATGATGTGAGTACCGTTCACATATATTTAACGGGATTTCGGGATCGCTATGCAAGTAAGATGGACTTTTATTCGCATATCCAGCAACTTTGATAGTAACGAGGACGCGTTGATTGTGTTATGGGAAATTAACTGGACGCGAACATTGGTAACGACGGACGCGTTTTGTTTTGTTTTTCTCAAAAATATTTACGTTCACATTATATGACATATAACAATAACCATATATTTCTTTTTTGGAGGCTGGATATGGCCAATTAACTATCGGATTTTTAAATTTTTGCACAACATAATGGGAAATAGACAATAACACACCGGGCGTGTCCAGATGGTCTCCGTTGGGGCGGAAGCTGCATTTACACCTCGATTTTTCAAACTGTTGTATCCCATTGAACCAGACCAAACTCTCCTGAACAGTTCTCAAAATTCCCCACTTTTTGGGCTGGAACTTTCCAATTGGTGACTCGAACTTTCCATCTGTTGGAAATGTCTCATCTTGAACCATTTGGAAAATATCTGACATAATTATATCCATTTCAGTAAAAACATTTTCCAGAATGGCGATCGATGTTCAGATCAAGGACGATGGTTCGGGAAACATAGATAAACGTCAACCTTATATGCATGGACCTTATATAACGTTTCGTATGGTTAAAATTTGCTGCGAAACCGATGGTTAACAATGCGACAAATAATGGTAAAACACAAACATGTAATACATGTGATTCATTATATATACAATCACAACATTCATGTTTCTAAATAAATTGTTTGATTTAATATTCGCGTTCGCGGTTAATCAATGTGATTTCTGAAGCCCGTCCAGCGTTATTTTAAATAACGCGGCGCTATCGTTACCCGTTGCTAATGCAAACTATTCGGATTTCTGGAAACTGGTTGCTTAGCGGTGGTTGTATTGATGGCAGTTGAATGACCAGGATCCGGGCGGTACCTTATTGTCCCGAATTGTTCAGATTTGCACGTCATAACAATACATTGTGGATCAATTTTCGTGCAGTTTCACGATTCTCCCACAAATCTGCTCTACATACGTTAAATGTGGACACGTTGACATACATTTAAATTCAGCACCCACGATTAAGACTAATATAGTCACAAACAAACTACACACACTATAATATATATAGGCAGATACATTTTAGAGGCATTTACTCACAGTTTTTCTTGACTAACCGCAGACAATTTAATCACAGGAAAGTCGCGTCGCCGTTACGCATCCAATTCCTCGGACGGGGATGAACAGCGTATTAGAGACCTTTCGCAAACTCACTTTTACGGATAGGATATATTATCCCAGTAAGGTGAAGACCATCACAACTTACATACGATGGTTAATTAGTGAGACGGCATATGCCCCACTATATTCATTTACACATATATTTGATGAAAAACTTAATGTGTGTCTCAAGATCCCATGTTCTTACCCGTGTGTTATACACCACACGGATAATGTTAGAGCGTCCCCATACAGGATCGGTGACACACCTTGACACATGTGCACATAATTCAACCGCGTATGGTATATGTCGCCTCACACAAGAACAACCGTGCATGCGTAAAGTAAAGATCGAATGTTTGGCCGTATACATTTAAAACTGGCAAGCTATATTGTCCATATCCGTAATCGTAATCGTGATCTTGCGAATGGTCTCTATTACCTATTTGCACCCGACTATCCGAACACCGATAATGGCGTTTGTTGAGAAAACTTAACATAAGCCTTCCGTCATATTAAATCCCCGTATCCATTCTGTTTATGTCTGGGTATACCATAGCTGTTCGCTTGTATTTGTGTTAAACAACACTCAGATGTAGACTTTGGAGATAAAAATGTTTACAGCAACATATCCACGTTCATCGTGTCATGTTCGGCGTTTAACCCTTTATATGTGTGATTTTGTTTTACCCTGTGCCAATGCATTCTCGTATATATGCGAGTCGATCATAGGTCGCCTCGCATATATAAGAGAATGCATTGGCCTAACAATTTTTTATCATTTTAAAAAAAATAAATGTTTCTTACAATTTTTAGGACATAAAATAAAAAAAACATCCATTACCCTGCAGGTAGCCCCACACATATATAGAAGCATATAGAAGAGTGTCGTCTGCTCATGCATGTTTGTCTGGGGCTCTGTATGGGTGAAATAATAAACTTGTTAAAGAATACAAGAAAAAAGTATTAAAATTGTAAAAAATTGTTAGGCCAATGCATTCTCTTATATATATATATGCGAGGCGACCTATGGTCGACTCGCATATATAAGAGAATGCATTGGCACAGGGTAAACACAAATCCCGACTTACGACTGGATTTTATATGGCGGGTCACATATACTCATTGACGAGTAGTTCCCTTAGGAAATGTTCAGATAATTAGTTCAATAAAACGACTGGTATATTATGACTTCAGCTGTGGACGACAATAAGACAGGTAGTAAGTCTGTCTGTCTGTCTGTCTGTCTGCCCATCTGTCTGTCTCTCCGGAATCTTCTCACAGACTGCTGGTCCTATTTCAACCTAATTTGGTGTGGTGACTCGGGGTACCCTGGTGGAGTTTATAACGGCGTTAGTTTTTTCTACTTCAATATTTGGATTAAAAATATAAATAAAATAAATAAACACTTTAAAAAAAAATAAGCTCACTATGGGCCTATTTCAGAATTATGTAAGTCCAACATGAACCTATATATGTGAATATTTAGGTCCAATATGAACCTATTTGCACGAGGATATATTTGAAGCAGATATGTATGCTCTTTATATGTGTGTTTTCACTGTGGCCCGCGCCATCCAACGGAATAACTGGTATAAGTCCACTATGGGCTTATGTCAGAATCAAGTCCAATATGAACTGATGTCAAAATTGAGGTCAAATATGAGGATATATTGAAGTATCATAATAAATATTATCTCTCTATATATATAAAATAATATGACCTGTCTGTCAGGTGTGCGAAGCGCACACAGTGGCCACATGCTGCAAACGCCAAAGGGGACACATGTCCCTTTGTGCAGTGGCCGCAGGCCCCTCCGACGATGAATAAAGGCTCACAAGGGACAGAACAGCTCAGGGAAAAGTACACACGCCCCAGCCCTAAAATATAACAAGAGCTGCCGCCGGCGACGAAAACCACAAATATATATCCAATCAGAAAATACTAATGCCATGTAGATATAGATTGCACAAGAGACTGATTCTGAGGTAATCCACTGGGATTGCAGGTTATGACGTTTCGTACCAATATGTACTGTGTAATTACAGCACAATCAAAGAACGGGGAACGACATCACTGTAGTTCAGACAGACGTTCTGTTTATCGATTACGCTTAAGTGTCGGTTATTTGAAGCTTGTTAGATACAACTAGGCCGGAAACTTGGCGATTGCCTCCAATTGATGACGGTTCGCCGACATGTTATGTCGTTATTCAATATTGGGGAACTGTTTACAAACGATGCATATCTACAACTGTTCGCGACGGACCAAATTAGGCATTTATACGGCTAGTATACGGGGAACATACTTATATGGATGTGAACGACGACAGCTGATTGCATGAGTGTGTACTGCATCGAACACACCGAATTTACATGAGTTAGGACATATAATGCTGATCGAACTCGCCAGTCGTTTGTTGCCAGAGCACGGATGAAGGTTACACAGGTGTAAATATTTTCCATAGACCTCAGTGCTAACGTTTTAGCGTATACTATTGGCAATATAAACATTGGGTCCAAAATTTTCTTTAAATCTGAAAAATTGACACTTTGGGAAACTTTTTGCACAAAAAAATCAGGTACGACAGGCAGGGAATTCGCCTTTAAATCTTGTGTTTTCCTAACTAGTGTCAGAACCGCATAAAAAAATACTGTCATATTTTAGACCACAACAAAAAATTCAAATTTCACTTCAGACGGTTAATTCCTGTGCCAATGGCTATTTTACCAGTGGGAAACCATAGGGAAGAGGTGTGATGATTTTTTTATGCAAAAAGCACACAAGGCTATTGACCAATCAGGGCCCAGTGTCTATTTTATTCTCTCCTATATATTCCTCCCGCATCCGCTAGAGGTCTCTCCGAAGCCAAAACTAATGCATGCTGCTTGATCGCTGAGTGTGTCTATATAACGACACTGGGGAAAGTGTCGCCTAGTGGGTCCGGTTGTCCCTGTTCCACTTTGACCGCTTCAAAATGGGTGGCTCACCCGACGTATACAAACTGATGAAAAAAGAGAAGAAAATAGTTACATATATGTAACTGTAGCTCTGTTTTTTCATGCATAGGTAATAGATCCTGTTAAGGGCTCTCGCAAGAAACATCGGCTGACCATTAACTAAACATTTCGATTTAACCCTTTACCCAACAGAATGGCCCTGTGCCAATGTATTCTCTTATATATGCGAGTCGACCATAGGTCGCCTCGCATATATAAGAGAATGCATTGGCTTAACACATTAAAAATTATAAAATTGTTAAAGAATGTAAGAAAAAATGGTAAAAAGTGTTAAAAAAAGATTTTTTTTAGGCCAATGCATTCTCTTATATATGGTCGACTCGCATATATAAGAGAATGCATTGGCACAGGGCATAACTGTAACCATCACAATGTGGTCTATGAGCCGGTTCCAATGATATCCATATTTGTATGGTTCTATTGAGACAGACCGAAGATATTTTAGGCTGTTGAAGCTTTATTTGGCCGGTTTTGGCCGCTTTGTTGGGTAAAGGGTTAAAACTAAAATGATCGCGTTTTTATTCGCACTCGTATTCGCCCCTAACATACATTCATTTAACCTCAGAAATGTCCGTTTACATTTAACCCTATATATTTGGTCAGTTGGAATGTCTTATTTAGATAACATGTGTTAGCCTTCCTCTGACCTCTGCCAAGGCCATCGCAGCCTGGTACGTTAATGGGCTCATAGAGGCATTCCAATGATATTGGGAACTCGAAGTGAGACCAGAGATTGGAATATCGCTCCTTATGACGTATGGGTGTTCACCATACGGTCTGTATTAATAACATACTAAGTCTTGCTGGTCTCCATATATATGTTGCTGTATAATATATATGTGTACAAAACTTGTCACATGTCAATAGATGTATGTTCGATCAACTCTTCATTCGTAAATCATCCCTATAACATCAGCCCAGGTCGTTACATATATACAGCCATTATGTAACAGTTGAGACTCGAGTGTGGAAGAGCTACTGTCAAGTGAACGAACCAGATCTACTAAGTGTAGATGTCATTCCGCGCTCCGCGTGTATGATGTTTCGCTGTTTCTTGAGCTACAGAGCTACATGTATACTATACAAAATAGGAGCTTAAAATATACCATTTATAAATAAATGTACCATACGGATCAACAAAGCAATCCTGACCAGACAAGGGCGGCAGGAAGACGGCCCATTTGGTCATGCCACTCCTTTATAACATAACCATTATTATTTTTGAATATTTTATTGTTTGCATATATGTTTATAAATATTGTACAAATAAATACTACTACAGTAATTGTACTTCTTGAGAAAATGACTGCACAAACCACGGGGGGGGGGGGGGGTCGGAAAAATTTCCAGGCACGTATGATCATTTTAATATTTTCCGGCCACGGGGGACCCACCCACCCAATTTCTTCCGTTTCCGGCCTTTTTTTCCAGGCAATTTTGGACACCCACCCTTTTTTTCCGTTTCAGGAAGTTTTTTCCGGTCAGTTTTGGACACCCACCCCCCTTAAATTTGAGAAAAATTATCAATTGAGCAACCAAATAGCTGATTATCCTGCATTATCATAATTTATTGCGCGATATTTGAATAGAACAGTGCATAATGAGATAACTATACTATTTGAATTTATCATATAAGTGTCATTAATCAAGAAATGTGTCAACATAATCACATTTCTAGGGATATATAGGCAGAGTGCCAAGGTTTTTATTAACATTCATTTTCATAATATATAGTCACATGATCTAGTCACATAATCACATTTGAGTATTCTACAGAATACATGGTACCGGTACAACAAATTTCAGATTATTTGATATTTGCTATGTGATATACAGTAATGCCCTAATTAATCGACTCCATAACCACAGCAGAATAATGGGTAATTTAATTTTAATTTCCGACTAAATCCTGAAAAATTACCCATTATTCTGCTGTGGTTATGGAGTCGTTTAATTAGGGCATTACTGTATTGCTGGAATCAAATTGTTTATCAAAACATGTGGAAATACAACTGTTCATCCCAGTTCATCCCAGTTTGAAGAATAATGCTAATACCAAACATAACCATGATATACATGCGTGACTCTTCTTGTGGCATCTCAGAAACCAGAACTGAGGAAACATGTTATAGCGTGTAATGGCAGGCTGGTAGCCACTGCCTGAAGTAATAGGCTTCGGAATAATTGGGAATAATATGGATGGATAGCCCAATTTCACTTCTTTTTTGCTCACGATATCAGTGACGATAAAATCTTCGTTACTGTGATTAACATTACAAGCTGATCCACATTAACATGGAAAACAATGTGAAATTGTTCAAGCTGGCCCGGTTGGCCTTCAATTTATTTGTTAAGATTTTGTTTTACGTTGTCAAAAGTCTATTTTATTCAATTATTTATTATATGTTTATTTCCAAGTCATATATGGTCAAGTGTGCTTTCATTTTATTGCTTATTTTCAGCTGAGTTCTGCATAGTTATTCTTATTTTGCTGTATCAGTAGATTTTATTTTTCCAATAGCGCAGTGTCTAGTTCTATCAAGTTGAATTTGGGTTATTGTTGGCCATTGTGCAACTGATCCAACTTCTGATAACCTCTATATGTAGTATAGCAATAGTATTAACTATATATGACCTGTTTCTGTTCAAAACACATCAAAATAAGACTCAATAGCAGGAATGGAAAAAAAATTTGGCATATGGAAAAAACTTTTTTTTGGACCCAAGAGACACCCACCCACCCCATCATACGTGCCTGGAATTTTTTTCCGACCCCCCCCCCCTGCACAAACTAGACATTTTGAATAAAACGGAAACGTGGTGTTCTGGGATGCGGTTGGAGGGGTTTTATTCGGGGTTGCCCAACCTGGAAGTTCCCGACATGTCCAATCCTTGACTCAGTCGGAAATTCCCAACTCCAGGAAATAAAATTTGCGAATTGAACTCAGCATCTCCTACGGCTCAAAATGTTGTACAAACGATGGTAATTCCAAGCATGTTTTAATTAACTGGTAAGCTGAACATTGGATTAGGTAGTTTTTACTACATTCAAATGGAACCGCGCGTCTTTAACCTGCCATGTTCAAGTCTGCAAATAGTGCGTCTGTCATTTGCAGAATGAGGTCCCCATAGGGTGAATTTAGTGGCACTGTCCCGCACGGCGGGCTATCGTCACCAGATTCGCCATCTGGGAACCTCAGTCTGCTTAGGCCTCAACTACCATGGGAGACACATGATCAGATTGAAGTCCCCTACTAGTTGAACTGGTGATGTTCACCCATTAGTCGCATCGATTATGCATTTTATCTTCTGCCAAATATGGGATATAGAAACTTCCCAGAAAGGGAACAATTAACTAAAACAATGTTTTTTTTGGGACTATAGATACCTCACAGAAGATGAGGCATAAGCCCGCTGTGTGGGATAGCATCACGAAATTCACCTTCTGTGGACCTCATTCTGAAAATGACAGACACACTATTTGCAGACTTGACATGTCTGTTAAACATATAATATGAATCGTACGTGACACGTAGTGGAGCAACCACACATGATGTGCCTAAAATTTGTACTTTTTTGGCGACATAACGCTAAGAATAATTTATGTAACATCATGCAGTGGTCACGGCGGAGACGACATGCCAAATTGACAAGACGTGTCGTGGATTGTAAAATCTTGTCTGGATTCTCGTCATGGCTTCTTCATTTTTGGTTTTCATTAAGCTAACCAACGAAATTGGTCTAAATGGAATTAATGACATATTAAAAACAATAAAATATATATATATATATATTATGGACTTGTTTGGGTGCCTGAAACTGATAAATTAGTAATCAGATGCTACGCCCACTGGGGAGATGTATAATTCTACTAACATCGCCCAAAATCGCAAAGAAATCGACCATACAACTCCATAGAAAACACCGTCTGAACTACGCTCAATAATAAATATTTACATCTCCGATTCGGGACGCAACAATCGGCGATAAACTAACGCAAATGATTTCGCCATGGATACTCATTCCATTTAATAAATATATAAGACTGACGGTGTTTGTTGTAAATTTAGACTAATATTCATAAAAGTAACTACTTTGAACGAGATTATTCTACATTTCTATTTGATCACCCAACCGGAGTGTTTCAGATCACTTTAATGGACATAAATCACATGTGAATATTTCGTCGTAAGTTGTGAAGCAGTAACTTTCATTTTTATCGCGATGCTTCATTCCCAATTCCGCGCTTTTTGCAATCTCCACACGGTTGCTAACCGGAAATCACGTAACAATTTCTCCAAAATCCATACTCGTGATCTTTGAAAAATCACTGATGGATATAGAAAAAAATATATGACGGCATTCAACTGCGCCTAAGATATAAACAACCACCTGGTGGTTGCTATTATAGACCTGTTCGAGTTCGTGAAACTACGCTCAATTGTAAATATTCAGCCAATACGCCAAGGATTATATAGCAAACTATATGTAATCGGGGTTCGCGATTATATGGCTAGTGGCATATAATCGCGAGCACAGGTGACACGTGATGTTCGATTGAATATCAGAATGTTGGATATCATATAATTCCTTATCCCATAATATGTCAAATATAGCGAATTATCGAAATATGAAATACAAAGAAAAAGCGAAATAGGAAAATACAGCGAAATAGCGAAATAGAGGGAAAAATTAAAATAGCGAAATAGAGCGAAATATAGAGCGAAATATAGAAATAGGAAATTATTTTTATAAACGAAATAACGGAGATATTTGATGAAGTGTTTTTGACGAAATAACGGACATATTTGAAGAGGTGTTTTAAAGAGCCAATAGCCATCTAATCGTGAACCCCGATTGACTATCTTTTGGTAGTCAAACGTGTGCGTATTAGGTGAAATATTTACATCTCGATTCGGGACGTAACTATCGGCGATAAACTAAGCAAATTAATCTTATGACTCGTCATTGAGTCATTGCATTTAATTAATATATAAGAATGACAGTGTACACGCGTTGATAATTTGGATTAATATTCTGTAAAACAACTACTTCGAGCATGATTATTTTCCATGTCTATTTGATCACCCTACCGGAGTGTTTCACATCACTTAAACTCTATCCTTTCCAACAGCTATAATAAATTAGAACCGTTATGCGTTTTGTGCAATCTCATCTGATGCTTTTCAACTGGGAATTGACTGCATGCATCGCAAATTCGCAATTCAAATACATCATCAGATAATATCGCATGATGCATGTCGGGCTACTTCCAATTTACTTTAATGCTTCGTCGTATATAAAATTGCTGACTTGTGGACATCACGCCATTAAATGACGCTGAAAAATGCTGCATGTCTGAAAAACTGCATAATTTCCATTTTCCGATGCGCGATTCCAATTATTGATTCGAAGGAGAGACATTTGCAAGGGAATACGTTCCAAGCAGGTGAATATGAATATGTCTGATATATCAGGCCATCGAAAATGGCGAAATTTTTCTTATTGTTGTATCTGTTATGATTTTTATACAAACTTTTTTCTATTCACTTCCTCGTCGTCTTCGTGGACTTACTGATACAATAATTGTCATACGTCAGATGAATATATAGGAGAGGTTTATATTATAGAGAACCTCGACATTCCTAATATACATGCGTTGTAAATTTATTCAAGGGTTGCTAGGAATGTCGCTAGATCGAGGATAGGTCCTAAACCACCGGTACGCACACAATCGATGATATTTCCTGGGTACATACTGTGGCGTAAGCTACAAGAGCTCTAATATAGTATGTCAACTAAATGTAATATATAAAGAAGAAAATTTGTAGCTTAGCGGTGGAGTATAAAATTGAACAAGCTGCTCACACATAGGCCGTGTGTGCCATATGATAACTACGATGGAGTGTCTTGCAAGATGTCTAAATAGTAAAATATAGTTATAAATCGCTGCAAGAACACTGTTATCACAGTTAACCCTTTACCCAACAGAACGGCCCTGTGCCAATGCATTCTCTTATATATGCGAGTCGACCATATATAAGAGAATGCATTGGGTTAACACATATTTAAAATGATAAGATTGTCAAAGAATGTAGAACAATATTATAAAAATTGTTAAAAAAATGTAAGAATTTGTTTTTAAATTGTTAAAGAATGTAAGAAAAAATGGTAAAATGTGTTAAAAAAAGAATTATTTTAGGCCAATGCATTCTCGTATATATGCGAGTCGACCATAAGAGAATGCATTGGCACAGGGCATAACTGTAACCATCACAATGTGGTCAATGAACCGGTTCCAATGCTTTTCATATTTGTATGGTGTTATTGAGACAGACCAAAGATATTTTAGGCTGTTGAAGATTTATTTGGGCGTTTTTGACCGTTTTGTTGGGTAAAGGGTTAACAAATGGGAGAACTAAGATCGTAACCTCATGTTGGGCCATTAAAATTTTAGACAATAATTTGGAGCGTATGCAAAATGCCGAATGAAGTTTATAGTCAAAGGGTTCACTTTAGGCACTTAAATAGTATACATGTATGTTGTAGAAGGAGAAGAAGGAATAGTGTATGCATATGTAGTCTTAAGGAGAGGTGTTTATTCAACATTGCTAATATACATGCTTATGACGGTAAAGTGCGTCCGATTGTAATTGAAATATATATAAAGCTGTCAATAATTAGAGGATATTACTTGGTTGGTTTGATATTAGGCCCGATATCAGCCAGAGGTAACCTCATATCAGCCTGAGACCGAAGGGCTGATATTGGAGAATTGGAGACTAAGGTGTGCAAAATTTAAGTCAAGTGCCTGTGACTATATACATGGCTTCAGACCTGCATGGAATCATTTACTCAACAGCTGGGGACAGATATACAGTCCACGGTATACAAGACACGATGATGAAACAGCAACGATGCTCAAATCAGTGAAATGAATAATTCCTGGTCACGCTCTGTCTAATGCATAGGCGTGTATAAATAGTGACGCAATGAAAAGTTGAAGAGGCCTTCAACACCGTTTCCGCATGAATAGCACCATTCGTGCGCATCGTACAAGTCTGGAAAGACAGCTCTTCGCTCAGCGAAAAAAAAAATCCGACACCCTGAACGATATTTTTGTGAATTTTCCTGTCGATCACAGCATATTACTAATTTGGTCCTCGGACCGGACGGGTCATATCCAGGCGAAGTTAGTTTACGGGTGGAGGAAAGACCGCGCAGGTGGTTACTGTTAACGTGAAATTACTCTGCATCGCGTAAAAATCACCGAACATCAGAAAGCAACTGGCCAGATACACGAATCAAGTCATCATCCCATTCCGTGGATCACAAGTCTTTCCTTTTGTTTTCTCACTTAATTTTCTATGGTGATGGTTTTTGTGTTCAATGTATTCGTATTATATGTATAACTCTTCAATATTGGAGGAAATTAAGATATATATGTTATTGTGATTATAACCAGCTTCGTCATCGATGGACAACTTATTTTGGCATAATGTTCCTTGCACCTTTTCAACTCAGCCACCGGAAACTTCCTGATTGGTGCCTTGTGACACCCCTGGTCAAGTGGTCCTGCTAATATGCTACGATGTTGGTGGTCCTGCTGAATTGATATGATGCGGGTAGGGCAAACTGATGCCGTTTCGAAAAAGTACAGTTGTTTTTTCTAAAGTTGTCATTTTCGCGGTGTTTGGCTAATCCGAGCGATTTGATAAAAATAAGTGTGTGTATGAAACATTCATGAACATATATATTTTTGAAAAATATAATAATGCCTGCGCTGGTGTTTCTAAAACGACTTGAATAACCATCTTGATTATAGTCGATATTCAACAACTAATGCAACCAGTATTAAAAATATTTCGCAATAAATATGTTTTTGAATGTTTGATATATACGCATAATGGCTTTTCCTGTAGACATGTATATGTTCAGATTATCGGAACACCGCGATAAAGACAAATTAAAACAATATACGGTAGGCATTATTAACAGCATCAGTTTGCCCTAATACCATCATAGCAATTCCGCAGGATCCAACCGTTTCATAGCACATTAGCAGGATCACTTGGCCAGGGGTGTGTAAGCCCGTATGTAATTGCTAATTTGCTACATCAGTTTCAGCATATTTAACCACATGCAGGCGTTGCCTGTGCACGAGTGACCCGATAGCCCAGTGCACATGAGGGCGCGCGCGATTGCAGTGATGCATGTATATACTTGAGACTTTCTTGAAATAATGTGTGGTTCCATTAGCGACCCCCTTCGTCTCAATCAGTTGGCACTTGTGAACATAAGTGTTGAGCGACAAAGGCGATTATTGCATTGAAACTGTCCATCGATTCGTGCAAATTCCATGCACTAATTATCTCTCAGCGTCTTAGCTTCTCGATATGCTTTACAATAGAATATACGAGTCCTCCAACGCTTTATGCATGAAAAAGTCACCACGCATGGGGCTCAAATCCACTCAAGTTACCATCAATATTAACTGGGTTTATATACTGTGCAGGTAGTAAGTTGCAGGTAGTTTATACATGGCGGGGCTTAACGCGAAGCTATATACATGTACAGTAATCCCCTAAATAATCGACTCCTTAACCACAGCAGAATTATGGGTTACCTTTCAGGATTTGGTCGGAAATATGGCTTGTTGATTCATCGGATAGCTCTCAGTGTGGCTTGTTGCCATCCATCTGATAGCTATCAGTGAGAGCTTTCCGATGAATGGGAACAAGCCATATTTCCGACTAAATCCTGAAAAGTTACCAATAATTCTGCTGTGGTTACTGTATATGCCGGTGTTGACATCGCGGCTATCATAGATTGGCCACAATTGTTGATGGCCTTCGGTGTAAAAGTATATATTCTTGGTTGGAATAATTAATAAGTTTACACCACACTCCAATCACCAAATAGCTTATATTCGTTTGGCTCTATGAGAGGGGGCTTCATTTGAATCATAATGTTGAGTTCGCTTTTTGTTGCATATTATAATATATTGTCACACCCCAATATATTATAACGAAGAATAAAGCACTCACAAATATTCCAACCAATGAACAAATGTTGAAACAGAGGGCATCGGAACTGGAATTAGTCGACAATGTCAAGAGATATGGTGGTCAGTTTTAGCTAGGTCACGTTTTATGAACCCATAACTCACCTCAGCCCACTTGTTCATTGACCTACATTAATATAGAACATTATGTTTGGGTTGTCGCCTTTCTAAATGAAAATAATCACTAATTTCACGAATCAAGAACAATTAAAGGCACGGGTGGCGTTCATTGCAGAAATATTCACGTTTGTTCAAATCGCCATCAACAGAAGGAATATTAAAATATATATAGTTTTGTTCATATGCCAAACACAATCAGCGCGTAAATAGTATAATGTAGTCATGACGTATGATGGTGGACATAAACAACAGCCTGCTCGTGTTACATAAGTTGCGCTTCTGTTTACATAACACAGCGCAATTATATTGGTTAATCACACAAAAATGATATAAACGCCATTTATTATTTCCATATCAAACAGTAACAAATAACGCTCTTTATGTTTACCATATCCGGATCTAAACAAAAGCCACGAAACGTAACGTTTTTTGCTTTTGTTTACATAACAAAGGGAAAACAATTGGCAATAACATACTGTTTATGCCATATTTCTGAATGGTATAAGAACAAAGTCTGTCTATATTTTACTATTCTTTCTGTTTATGGCGGATTTTGACGGAGGTGAATATTTTAACAGCATACCCAGCGCCAACGCCGCCCGTATCTTAACATACCCACCGCCAACGCCGCCCGTATCTTTAAGTTTCATCTCATGATATTCAGATATAATATTATGAATATATGAACTGCACTTTTGAAAATCATCTATTTTACAGAAGTTTATGGTACCTGAAAACAGTGAAATTATAAATATATTTCATGTCATAAAAGTTAATTAAAAGATGTTATAAAATCCAATTGTTCGACGGATCTCAAAATATAACGGTTCAATAATCATTTAAACCACATTTCACGAAGGAATTCTTGACATATTTTGAGAAAATCCATTTTGAAAAATCAGGAAATTTTGGCAATGTGCGTCTGACCCTTTAGTCAGTTATGGAATGTTACACGAAATCTGATGCTTTAGTCTGTTATTATGGAATGTTACACGAACTCTGATGCTTTGGTCAGTTATTATGGAATGTTACACGAATTATGATGCTTTAATCAGTTATTATGGAATGTTACACGAACTCTGGTGCTTTAATCAGTTATTATGGAATGTTACACGAACTCTGATGCTTTAATAACGAACTATGATGCTTTAATAAGTTATTATGGAATGTTACACGAACTCTGACCCTTTTGTCAGTTATTATGGAATGTTACACGAAGTCTGATGCTTTGGTCTGTTTCTATGGAATGTTACACGAACTCTGAAGTTTTATTCAGTTATTATGGAATGTTACACGAACTCTGATGCTTTAGTCTGTTATTATGGAATGTTACACGAACTCTTATACTTTAGTCTGTTATTATGGAATGTTACACGAACTCTGATGCTTTAATGAGTTATTATGGAATGTTACACGAAGTCGGATGCTTTAGTCTGTTATTATGGAATGTTACACGAACTCTGATGATTTAGGCAGTTATTATGGAATGTTACACGAACTCTGATGCATTAATCAGTTATTATGGAATGTTGCACGAACTCTGACCCTTTTATCAGTTATTATGGAATGTTACACGAACTCTGATGCTTTAGTCAGTTATTATGGAATGTTACACGAACTCTGATGCTTTAGTCAGTTATTATGGAATGTTACACGAACTCTGATGCTTTAGTCTGTTATTATGGAACGTTACACGAACTCTGATACTTTAGTCTGTTATAATGGAATGTTACACGAACTATGATGCTTTAGTCAGTTATTATGGAATGTTACACGAACTCTGATTCTTTAGTCGGTTATTATGGAATGTTACACGAACTCTGATGCTTTAGTCTGTTATTATGGAATGTTACACGAACTCTGATACTTTAGTCTGTTATTATGGAATGTTACACGAACACTAATGCTTTATTTAGTTATTATGTAATGTTACACGAAGTCTGATGTTTAGTCTGTTATCATGGAATGTTACACGAACTCTAATGTTTTAGTCACTTATTATGGAATGTTACACGAACTCTGTCAGTTATTATGGAATGTTACACGAACTCTGATGCTTTAGTCAGTTATTATGGAATGTTACACGAACTCTGATGCTTTAGTTAGTTATTATGTAATGTTACACGAACTCTGATGCTTTATTCACTTATTATGGAATGTTACACGAACTCTGTCAGTTATTATGGAATGTTACACGAACTATGATGCTTTAGTAAGTTATTATGGAATGTCACACGAACTCTGATGCATTAATCAGTTATTATGGAATGTTACACGAACTCTGATGCTTTAGTCTGTTATCATGGAATGTTACACGAACTCTGATGCTTTAGTCACTTATTATGGAATGTTACACGAACTCTGTCAGTTATTATGGAATGTTACACGAACTCTGATGCTTTAGTCTGTTATCATGAAATGTTACACGAACTCTGATGCTTTAGTCACTTATTATGGAATGTTACACGAACTCTGTCAGTTATTATGGAATGTTACACGAACTCGGATGCTTTAGTCAGTTATTATGGAATGTTACACGAACTCGGATGCTTTAGTCAGTTATTATGGAATGTTACACGAACTCTGACGCTTTAGTCAGTTATTATGGAATGTTACACGAACTCTGATGCTTTAGTCTGTTATTATGGAATGTTACACGAACTCTGATGCTTTAGTCTGTTATTATGGAATGTTACACGAACTCTGATGCTTTAGTCAGTTATTATGGAATGTTACACGAACTCTGATGCTTTAGTCTGTTATTATGGAATGTTACACGAACTCTGATGCTTTAGTCTGTTATTATGGAATGTTACACGAACTCTGATGCTTTAGTCTGTTATTATGGAATGTTACACGAACTCTGATGCTTTAGTCTGTTATTATGGAATGTTGCACGAACTCTGATGATTGCATCTTTGTAGTTGTATTCGGCACAACTTATGGCCGCTGAGTCCTCATTGGTCTCTATTTAATATTTTAAGTTCACGCGAGTTCCAATTTGTGTTCCGTAAACATCACGAAATTCTGTGTCATTTCATATTGAGCTTTCGCAACCGAAATTGGGATAAAATTAATGTGTTTAAGGCGACCGTTTTCTCTTAAATTTTGGATATATGTTCACTCTTGGTTACATTTCCGATAATTATGTTGAAGCAACGCGATAAACAGGTAAGAATATTAAGAAAATTATAACTTCGTTACAGGTACTCAATTCTATTAGACGGTCCCCATATCATCAATATATAACAACAATAGCATTTCTTCAAAATGCGGTTTAGTTATCGGAATCGATTTACTGAAACAAACTAATGCCAAGTTGCCAACCACTGTCAATTATGGAATAAAATTTCCCAAAACTTGTAATTTATCAAAATTTTGTACAACAAAATATGGCCGTATTATCACTTAAGTATCATGAAATTGGCCGTATCACTTGATTTTAGAGTTATCCATCTTCATCCGCAATTTTGTCCGAAACCATCCTTTTGAGCACGTGTTTCTTGGTCACATTCAATTTCACATCTCGAGAAATAACAAACTTCAAAAATCGATTTCTGATCACTCTGAGCTTTGATGGGTGGATTCCTCGACTCGAATCAAATATTTGTTTCCCCCGAAGCCGAAGAAATAGTAATTTAGGAGCTTTAATTCGGATTGAGTACATTTAATTGTAAACGATTACTACCGGGCCAGATTAAACTCTATAAAGAAGATTACTGATCGTGAGAGTTGAATATTTAATTAGACCAGCGCCCTGTCTTGATCCTATATCACCCATAATTACCGTAAGTGTCACAATATGCAAGAGTTGTCCCACCTGTCCCGACAAGTGATCAGACAGACTGAATAATAGACTGCGCGTGTCTAACTGCATTAATGTATGTCTTAGTTCGACTATAAATGCATATCTTTCCCTATCCACATAGTTCCAGAGCCATAGGGACGCCCGATTTATTAAGGGGCTAAAACGGTTTGCCCGAATGTTTACATGATATACTGATGGTTGAAACACCGTTCTGTAGAACATACCTTGAAGTAGTCGCCTAAATATAACGAAGTTGATCATAATTAAAGGTACTCAATCCGAACAGAGGGTCCCCATCTCATCAGATTCCAACAACAACAATCCGATCAGAGGGTCCTATATTACTATTTCTTTGGCTTTGGGGGTAAAACATATTTAATTCGAGTTGAGGAACCCATCAAACAAAGCTCAGAGTTATTAGATATTTTGATTTTTGAAATTTGTTATTTACTCGAGATGAGTACTAATAATTGCCTTCAACTACCGTAATCTGCTCAGGGTGTGTACACCAACATCTGTTCAAACAGACAAAGATGGATAACTTTAAAATCAAGTGGTAATAATAACGCAATTTTGACTGAGTTCTGGGCCAGAAAGTATTCCCGATAATGAAAAATAATAGATTTCTAAAATCGATATCTAACAAATCTGAGCTTTGATGTGTGACTTCCTCAACTCGAATCAAATATTTTTGACCCCCGAAGCCATTGAAATAGTAATTGAGAGGAGTTTTATCGGATTGAGTACCTTTAACCTTATGTATGTAATATGTATAGTTCGGTTAGCAATTTGAAAAAATACTGTTATTTGCCACAATTTTCCCCTGAAATACCATTCATTTGCCCGAAACTATCTCCAATTTTGAGCTTTCAAACGTTTGGGGTTGCGGGAGGGGGGACTGCAGCCCTCCCACCCCAGACCCATACGGTTTTGCATAGTCCGCAGACATTGACGGATGTGATTTGCATTCGTATAATACAAATGGAGGATCATCTCTTTCTGGTATTATACTCGCTTATATATTAATCCAATTTCGGTAAAAGAAACTGTGGAACACGGATATACTGGACTGAACAATGTCTAAAAAAAAGTGCACTTTATAAATCACTGGAAGTTCAACCCCCAGATATACAGGGGAGATAAACCTTGCGTGACGTTTGAACAGCGACTTACGTTTATGATAAATCGCTTGGAGTGCAATCGTAATTTCCACACCTGACTTTAATGCACTGCTCGTAATGACATTCTCTGTGACACATTTATATCGGAAAGATTAATTCTTCTGCATGAAACTCAATTACGCAATCCATGCGTAACTTGTTAAGATTCTGTCGAGCTTTGATGGTACACGGAATATGCAAGGGGTAAAAAACTTTGATAGCGTCATAGAAACAGTATAATTCTCTGGGAGTCCCGAACCACGATTGATCCTTTTAACGTTGATCTTTGATCGTGACGAGTTTCCGTTTTCCTTCTTTAATTTCATCCGTTCCAACTGGTAAAATCGAAACTAATAAATTTAGATTGGCTCCGCATGATCGTACGCGGAGTATAAAGAATCCGCAGGCGGCAAGTCAGCAGCATATGTTTGTTTTCGACGAAGAGTCTCGGTATCTTTATTTGAGGAAGATGCAGTCGATAGTTCTATTATCATACAACAGCTCCAAGCTCACGACTAACAAAGCTTTGCGGAATATTTCATACGCGCGCTCTTGTGGTTGCATATCCTATCAAATCCGCCCATAGAAGCAATCGAATATTGAAAGGTGCCGCTAAAAATTCTAGTCATGCCCCAAAGATGAGACTCTCAGCATCACACACAGGGAGGTGCCGATATGGGGTTTAGGGGTGTCTTAACCCCCTAACTTTGGTAAAATGTTCAGTATTTTTAGATTTCATGCCTGACAAAAAAATTGTTGGAAACTTTACACGAAATATACACTCAGAGAAATGTATCAACCAAATCTGATGCTTGATAGTTTCCAATCTTTAGATTCCATTTACCCTAAGCATGAACCGCTTTTTCTCCTGCGCGTGGTCGTGACGCATACGTGCAAGTGATTTCCTCGTTGAACGGATGTTGTTGTTTCGTGTTTAATGTATGTTGGGTCAAACCCTCCCTCTCCCTCTCTCTCTCTCTCTCTCTCTCTCTCTTCTCTCTCTCTCTCTCTCTCTCTCTCTCTCTCTCTCTCTCTCTCTCTCTCTCTCTATTCCCCCCTCTCTCTCTGTGTCTCTATCACTCACTCTCTCTCACTATCACCCCACCCTGTCTCCCTCTCCTCTATCTCCTGTATTACAATGTTATACCCATATCTCAATTCCAAATATGTAATAACATTATGTATATATACATGTATATATCCCGTCTGCTTTACCTCAAGTGATATTTCCTGCACATTTGGTAGTATTTAATAGTCTTGAATAATATACAAGCGATATATACAAATGGTGGTAGATGGATGACCTGAGTACCTGAATAGTTGAGCTTCTATGTGGTAGAGGCTCGGGGGTGCGACCGGCAACGCATAATATTTCGGGGAATTGTACTAATTGGGTGAATACTTAATTAGGTGTTTGGTGATACATCTCAGGATTGGCCCTCTGTTATGCATGGTCATACTCTAGGACCATATAATACTCGGGGAGCCGACTTCATGGTGTGATGAAGATGACTCTAATGTAAAAATGAAATTGATGATAATGATGATAAAAACGATGATGAACATGCGCCTTGTCAATCGGGAGAACACTGTATATTGTGTATATAATGCATTACGTTCCTCCTCTCAATCTTCTGTGTATATACTTTCCATTTCTCGATATCATTGTCATTTTGATCAGAGAATAAAGCATTCAGACAAAAAAATCGTAATTACCGAGAGTAACACGCGATATTCGGGTCTGGTCTTTTGATGCGAATATTTATATTTATGTCATATCTCCCCAGCCATTTGAAGCTGCCCTATAACCATTAAAGGGACAAGCATGCAAAACTGAGACATATGTGCGATATGGCAATTCTTTAATAAGAACTACCGACCATAATAAATACCACATTATATGTTAAACAATTACCGGCTAGTGGCGCTAGCCTAAACTACCCACCGCTGCAGTGGGTGTACCACGCCACACATGATACAGCCAAACAAAAAGCATACCCATCATTCACTGGAAGGGAGGAATGTCCCTCGATGACATGGACAAAGGGTGGGGTGGGAAAAACCAAGACATGACCGACTGAACCAGCTAACGCATTATGAATAGAAGTTTCGGTCACGCCTCCACGAAGACGACTAATAACGCTAGATTGCCCCAACTACTAAGTAAGTAAGTAAGTAAGTAATGCTTTATTCTCAGCCATTATGAAGAGTAGAGCGGTAGAGCGGTAGAGTAGAACATAATATGAATCGTACGTGACACGTAGTGGAGCAACCACACATGATGTGCCTCAAATTTGCCTTTTTTTCGGCGACATAACAACTAAGAATAATTTATGTAACATCATGCAGTGGTCACGACATGCCAAATTCAAGACGTGTCGTTGATTGTAAAATCTTGTCTGGATTATCGTCATGACTTCTTCATTTTTCGTTTTCATTTTTAAGCTGACCAACGAAATTGGTCTAAATGAAATTAATTGACTTGAATCACATGTGAATTCTTCGTAAGTTGTGAAGTAGTTACTTTCATTTTTATCGCGATGCGTCATTTCCGATTCTGCGTTTTTTTGCAATCTCCACACGGTTGCTAACCGGAAGTCACGTGACAATTTCTCCAAAATCTATACCCGCGATCTTGAAAAATCACTGATGGATATAGAACAAATTATAATATGTCATTCACCTACCTTAGGTATAAGCACCCTTGGTGGTTACTATTATACAACAACAACAGAAATATCCACAATCTTCGACAGAAAAGCCAAACTTTTTTTTAGCATTGTTTATTAAATAAAGGCAAAAATATGAGGGGTGAAGGAAAGGGCCTATCGGCCCTTTCGACCATCCCGGTGTTAGCCCCCCAATCACATCTTCGTCCACGCGCGGTCGGTGGAGAGTTCATTTGACCTATAAACACTGCGATGCAGCTGACCGCCGTCTGATAAATGTACGGCTTAAGGTCGAACGTCCATACAAATATTTTCCTTCGTAAAAATTATTTATATATATGTGCCCGATGCCTGAGTCAAGTGGTGGAATAGGGGAATAGGTGGAATTACGTAAAACGAGTACCACTTCTGACCAGAAGCAAATTGCACTTAAACATGAGCTTCATGGCGGCCACCCGGGAATCCTTGTATTTTCGTGCGGTGCCACCCAGCGGGCATCTATAGGAAAGTCACGCGACCATGCAGCCCCTTCCAAATGTTATAAAATTGGGCTGAAGTCGTGCATGGGGTGTCAAAATAGCACTTTTCGTTACTAAATCGGTTGCCGTATCCTGAGTCATGGTGGCCACCCGGGAATCCTTGTATTCACGTGCAGTGCCACCCCGCAGGCAATTATCGGAAAGTCACGCGACCATGCACCCCCTTCCAAATTTTCTAAAATTGGGCTGAAGTCGTGCATGGGGTGTCAAAATAGCACTTTTCGTTACTAAATCGGCTGCGTAGCCAGAGTCACGGCGGCCACCCGGGAATCCTTGTATTTTCGCGCGGTGCCACCCAGCGGGCATCTATAGGAAAGTCACGCGACCATGCAGCCCCTTCCAAATTCTCTAAAATTGGGCTGAAGTCGTGCATGGGGTGTCAAAATAGCACTTTTCGTTATTAAATCGGCTGCCGTATCCTGAGTCATGGTGGCCACCCGGGAATCCTTGTATTTTCGTGCGGTGCCACCCCGCGGGCAACTATAGGAAAGTCACGCGACCATGCACCCCCTTCCAAATTTTCTAAAATTGGGCTGAAGTCGTGCATGGGGTGTCAAAATAGCACTTTTCGTTACTAAATCGGCTGCCGTATCCTGAGTCATGGTGGCCACCCGGGAATCCTTGTATTTTCGTGCGGTGCCACCCCGCGGGCAACTATAGGAAAGTCACGCGACCATGCACCCCCTTCCAAATTTTCTAAAATTGGGCTGAAGTCGTGCATGGGGTGTCAAAATAGCACTTTTCGTTACTAAATCGGCTGCGTAGCCAGAGTCATGGCGGCCACCCGGGAATCCTTGTATTTTCGTGCGGTGCCACCCCGCGGGCAACTATAGGAAAGTCACGCGACCATGCACCCCCTTCCAAATTTTCTAAAATTGGGCTGAAGTCGTGCATGGGGTGTCAAAATAGCACTTTTCGTTACTAAATCGGCTGCGTAGCCAGAGTCATGGCGGCCACCCGGGAATCCTTGTATTTTCGTGCGGTGCCACCCAGCGGGCATTTATAGGAAAGTCAGGCGACAATGCACCCCCTTCCAAATTTTCTAAAATTGGGCTGAAGTCGTGCATGGGGTGTCAAAATAGCACTTTTCGTTACTAAATCGGCTGCCGTATCCTGAGTCATGGTGGCCACCCGGGAATCCTTGTATTTTCGTGGGGTGCCACCCAGCGGGAATCTATAGGAAAGTCACGCGATCATGCAGCCCCTTCCAAATTTTCTAAAATTGGGCTGAAGTCGTGCATGGGGTGTCAAAATAGCACTTTCCGTAGGATAGGATAGTATACTTTATTTACAATTCACACGAATGACACAGTAGCAGTAATACATAATAAATTATAACAGTGTATTGTCGGTGGTAGCTTAGCCCTATCGGGCTGTCTTCCTGCTACCCCCTAAAACAAGTATAACTATACGTAATAGCATAGATGCTTGTATTTCAGATCCACGCACTTGTATTTTTAGAATCTAGTACTTAGGGCATATCACAAATGAGTATTGTCGTGGTTGTGAGCCAATCCAGACGATTTATCAGATCGAAGATGTACTATCTTTCCATAGAAATCTTTTGAACTGTTCAAATTATCTAAAACATATTACCAGTTTCAGTTCCAGTTCCAGTTCCAGTTCAATGGGTATATACATGTATTAGGAACACAATATTTTGTTTTCTGTTGCTACAAGGGGTTCAGGCGAGAGATACCGCCATCTTTATATAGGTAAACAGAATGAGAATCTATATGGATCGTCGGAAAGTCTCTTTGTTGAGTGAGGTTTTGGGATAATTCAAATTATCAATATTACATATATATATCTTTTTATGTATATCTGGCGGTGTATGGTAATAGTCCCGTTAGATCAATCATGATAATGTACGGTAACATTTTTTATGTGTGGCAGTATATATCGGCATGTTAGGAACGAGAATGCGACGTGTGTCCACATGCAGTTGAGAAGAAACTTATTTGAATAGTATTAGGATTATACAACTACAACGAGTATATGACTATGATTATCCGTGTAGTTTATTGAGCACAATCGGGACATCCTTTGTTTTTACAGCGTACATTTTCGGGGTAATTTTTCAGCATGGCTATCTGTAAGCGCTTCTTCAATGTGTACCTGCTTTGGCAAGCAGTGTGGTCTTTTTCCATATTGTTCCATGTTGTCGGGAAGGCGTGGTGGGGTAGTTTTCCTGACCACTTGGTTCTAGGGAGTTCTAACAGTACGGGATTCGGGTGTCTTGGGGTTGATTTTGCTCGTTTGTTGTACATGGTTCCAAAAGACGCGGGCAGGCGGTTATAACACCAGTCATGCATGAAAATTGAGGAATTTAGAGTGTGTAAGTCATGTATTTTCAAGATATTCTCTTTTTTAAAGAGTGGATCTGTGTGACTCCTGTACTTCTTATTGCATATTATACGCAATGCTTGTTTTTGTAATAGGAATATTCTCTTGACTTCCGGAACATGACCCCATATTTGGATACCATAAACTAAGTGACTTTGAATCAGAGCATAGTACAATGTTTTCAATGCTTTACTTGGGAAAAAATGTCTCACCTTATTCATGCAGTAGATTGCATGTGATATTTTCGAGCAGATTACTGATATGTGCTTATTGAATGTCAAGTTCTCATCAATGTGGATGCCTAAAAATTTTGTCGAGGATTCACGCCCAAGATTCCATATTCGGTTTAGTTCAATGTTATTCAGCTTTAATTTTAATTTTTGTCATTGTTTTGTGGGTGTAAAAGCATATAATTGCTTTTATTAATATTTATTGAAAGTTTGTTACAGCAGCACCAATCGGATACATTGGCTAATTCATTGTTGGCATAACTGTGTACTAGTTCACCATCTTTACCGCTTGTGAACAGTGTGGTGTCGTCGGCATACGATAAAATGTCCATTGTTGTGGAAATTACCATGTCGTTCACGTATATTAAAAAAATTATCGGCCCTAAAATTTAGCCTTGGGGGACCCCACAGGATGTATTCATTAGGCTAGAGGTACTCCCACTATATTCAACGTATTGCCTCCTATCATTCAGATAACTATGGAACCATGCATGACATCGCTACACCCCTGATGCCATAGTGGTCAAGTTTCGATATTAATATGTTGTGGTCGATCGTATCGAATGCTAAGTCACATAAACTTGTCGGTAAACTTGGACGTAAGTCGTGCGTTGGGTACAAATAGGACATTTTTCGTTGCTAAATTCCTTATGTATTCATAACCACAATAGCCAGGGGCTATCCTTATGGAGTTTTCTTGTGCCACCATTCGTCCATCTAGAAATCAGAAACTAATTCACATACGCCTGTCCAGCTGTTCAAAAATTGTGCGTAAGTCGTGCGTGGTGTCAATATAATGAAAAAAGGTCATTGTTCGTTGCTAAATCGCTTGCGTATGCATAACCATAGCAGCCATGGGCCATCCTTGTGGATTCGTCTTGTGCCACCACTAGTCCATCTAGAAATCACAAATAAAGTCACATACGCCCGTTCAGCTGTTTAAAAATTGGGCGAAAGTCGGAGAGCATTCCTGCTCGTTGCGGTGGCCTCCAGGCGGGAGGCCCGTTCATCTTCAAGGTTGCGCAATCGCTCTGCGATGCGGCGCCTGGTATTCCCATCGACAGCCCCACTGTCTGCCTCATCCAGTTTTCGCTTCTCCACTGCGATGTGCTAATCCAATGCGGATAGTTTGGCCAGGTTGTTGATCAACTCGCCTTGAATGGTCTGCATTGCCTTTTCCAGCCCCTGATCTCGCGGATGTTTAGTTGGGGGTCATGCATAGTTCCGATGATTTCTTCAATGTCGGCATCTGTGAAATTGGTCTCCATTCGCCCTACCACATCCGATGCCTCTTTTGCAGTTTGCCCCATGCCCTGCAGCTCTACACTATCTGCAGCATATGCTACACCGCCGAGTTCATTCCTTGCTGTCTGGTTGGCTGTGATCTCCTTTGATCGCGCCCGTCCCTTCCTTCTGTGCGCCAGTTAGCAAATCCCAAGGCTTCTCGGATTGCCGCTTTTCCGCCCCGCCGGCCGGCTATCGTCGATATCGCTAGGGGCTCACTGGTACGAGTGTTTGTGAGAATGATATCACGATATGCCTTTAATCGGATCTGTCCGCGTGTGTCGAGCTCAAATTTTTAGGGTGGCTGCCAAGGGTTGGTGTTCGTCCTCTTCTGGCCAGGGCGCCATAATAGTGGTATGCGGTTGATACGGACCCTGGCTCTTACGGACCCTGGCTCTTACGGATCCTAGCTGATACGGACCACGGGCTGATACGGATCCTGGCTTATACGGACTCCGGCTCATACGGACCTCAATTAAATTATGCAATTTTCAAACTTATATTTATGAATTCTAATTTAACATATAATTATGATTGTCTTATTACATATATATATATATATATATATTGATTAAGAATTTCAGTGATGTTTTTATTGAATCGTGTTCATGCCTGATCGGTAATCCCTTTGCCGTTGTATAAAACGCGTGTGTGGTACCTTTATATCGTTGTATAAACAGACACACGATAATGAATGGTCAATGGATGGTGGTAAGGATGAATCCACTGAGTTTGATTTGTTGTGAAAACATGTTAAAAACACAACTGGTACATTCTAGCCTCCTCTGCTCAACGAAGAGGCAGCTGCTACACCAACCAACGTTAGGGTGTTTTCTGAAGGGAAGGTGCACATACGTCAGGAGTGGAAAACGAGACGACCGGAAAGTTGATGTTCTTGTGGACAGACTACTCGTCAATGAGGATTACTGCCAGCAGACTGTTGAAGGAAGCCACCAAGCTATACGCTCCAGTGTAATTAATGTTTGTCTAGTGGAACGGTGTTACATTTTTGTTGTGTCTCATTTTATCATCATATTTTTGTTATTTCAGTATGTATGTTGTATTTTAATTTATTTAAATAAATATAAAAAATAAAATTGTATATTTTAATTGAGGTCCGTATGAGCCAGGGTCCGTATAATCCGGAGGTCCGTACAAACCAGGGTCCGTATCAGCCGGTGATCCGCATGAGCCAGGGTCCGTATCAGCCAGGGTCCGTAAGAGCCAGGGTCCGTATCAGCCGGCATTCATAATAGTCATCAACCGCCAACTGCATGAGTTCTTGAAGTATCATTCTGGTTGTTGCCGTCGTATCCATGACAGTCGGGTCATGGGTACCCATGCCCGTCGGGTCGATCGGTTCAATAAGTGGCAATGTTTCATCTTGAGGATCAAGAGGATCCGCATCGGCTCTGATATCATGATCAAATGTGAGGTTATCAAAGTCTGCCATTGTCCTGTTATATGTATATTACAATATATAATTGGAGGTACGCCAGCCTCGATTCAATAGTCTGAATTGCGCAGCAACATTTATATTATTACAAAGTAATATAATTATTTATAATGGCTTTGAGTCAGTACTGACGCAAATTCAACCCATACCGCATCCTTTGGGACCCCCTCGGAGTCATAGGCATCAGACAGTCTGTTGTTATTACAAACAATTCCAGCTGGACATGCGTATGTGAACCAATTTGTGATTTCTAGATGGATTAGTGGTGGCACAAGAAGAATCCATAAGGATAGCCCCGTGGCTGCTATGGTTATGCCTACGCAGGCGATTTAGCAACGAAAAATGACGTTTGTTTCATTATTTTGACCACACGAACGACTTACGCACAATTTTTGAACAGCTGGACAGGCGTATGTAAACTAGTTTGTGATTTCAAAATGGACTAATGATGACACAAGAAGAATCCATAAAGATAGCTCCCTGTCTGCTGTGGTTATGAATATATCAGGAATTTAGCAACGAAAAATGTCCTATTTTTACCCCACGCACGACTTACGCCCAATTTTTGAACAGCTGGAAAAGTTTGTGTGACCTAGTTTGTGATTTTTAGTGCAATTTTGTGCTCCATGCACGACTTCAGCCCAATTTTCGAAAAATTGGAAGGAGCTTTATGGCCGCGTCCCTATCCTATAGATGCCCGCTGGGTGGCATCGCACGCAAAATGAAAGGATTCCCGGTTGGCCGTCATAGTTCTGGCTACGCAGCCGATTTAGGAACAACGAATGCTATTTCGACACCCCATGCACGATGGCCCAATTTTCGAAAAGTTGGAAGGGGCTATATGGCTGCGCCCCTGTCTTAAAGATGCCCGCTGGGTGGCACCGAACGAAAATGAAAGGATTCCCGGGTGGCCGCCATGGTTCTGGCTACGCAGACGATTTAGTAACAAAAAGTGCAATTTTGAGCTCCATGCACGACTTCAGCCCAATTTGCGAAAAATTGGAAGGGGCTATATGGGCGCCCCCCTGTCCAATAGACGCCCGCTGGGTGGCACCGGAATCCCGGGTGGCCGCAATGGTTCTGGCTACGCAGCCGATTTAGTAACGAAAAGTTATATTTTGACACCCCATGCACGACTTCAGCCCAATTTTAGAAAATTTGGAAAGGGGTGCATGGTCGCGTGACTTTCCTATAGTTGCCCACGGGGTGGCCCCGCACGAAAATACAAGGATTCCCGGGTGGCCACCATGACTCTGGCTACGCAGCCGATTTAGTAACGAAAAGTGCTATTTTGACACCCCATGCACGACTTCAGCCCAATTTTAGAAACTTTGGAAGGGGGTGCATGGTCGCGTGAGTTTCCTATAGTTGCCCGCGGGGTGGCACCGCACGAAAATACAAGGATTCCCGGGTGGCCACCATGACTCAGGATACGGCAGCCGATTTAGTAACGAAAAATGCTATTTTGACACCACATGCACGACTTCAGCCCAATTTTAGAGAATTTGGAAGGGGCTGCATGGTCGCGTGACTTTCCTATAGATGCCCGCTGGGTGGCACCGCGCGAAAATACAAGGATTCCCGGGTGGCCACCATGACTCTGGCTACGCAGCCGATTTAGTAACGAAAATTGCTATTTTGACACCCCATGCACGACTTCAGCCCAATTTTAGAAAATTTGGAAGGGGCTGCATGGTCGCGTTTCTTTCCTATAGTTGCCCGCGGGGTGGCACCGCACGAAAATACAAGGATTCCCGGGTGGCCGCCATGACTCAGGATACGGCAGCCGATTTAGTAATGAAAAGTGCTATTTTGACAACCCATGCACGACTTCAGCGCAATTCTGGAAAATTTGGAAGGGGCTGCATGGTCGCGTGACTTTCCTATAGATGCCCGCTGGGTGGCACCGCAGGAAAATACAAGGATTCCCGGGTGGCGCCATGACTTTGGCTACGCAGCCGATTTAGTAACGAAAAGTGTAATTTTAGGAGAATAGGGAACTGGGAACTGGGAACGGAATTCATGGAGCTTTAAACATGTGGCTATTGCATCAGTTCTCTAAGGTCTTCATTATTATTTATGACCTTCTATTATCCCTGTGATGACAATGTCTGCTCATTTAAAGATACGGGCGGTGTTGGTATGCTGTTGAAAATCTCACCTCCGTCAAAAACCGCCATAAACAGAAAGAATAGTACAATATAGACAGACTTTGTTCTTACACCAATCAGAAATATGGCATAAACAGTATGTTATTGTCAAGTTTCTTCCCTTTGTTATTTAACCAAAGGCAAAAAACGTTACGTTACCTGGTTTTTGTTTAGATCCGGATATGGTAAACATAAAGAGCGTTATTTGTTACTGTTTTCCTGATATGGACATAATAAAGAGCGTTTATATCATTTGTGTGTGATTAACCAATATAATTGCGCTGTGTTATGTAAACAGAAGCAAAACGTCTGTAACACGAGCAGGCTCTTGTTTACGTACATCATCGTACATATACTATTTACGCGCTGATTATGTTTGGCATATGAACAAAACTATATATATTTTAATATTCCTTATGTTGATGGCGATTTGAACAAACATGAATATTTCTGCAACGAACGCCGCCTGTGCCTTTAATTATTCTAGTACTTTAAATTGTATGAATATTGAAAGATATACCCATTTTCTATATTATTGTGTATATTATGTTCATCGTTGGGTCTATATACGTATGGATATTCCCATACATATATACTATAACTGATATAATAACAAGCTGGGTAATTGAGCATAACTTGCTTATTATTACAAAACAGGTACTCATCTTTGTGAAGATAACACATTTTTATTGTCGGATTCTCGTTTCCGCCATTGCAGAGAATGTGTTGTGTTGGTGTAATTTACTTGTTTGTTTGGTTTTTTACTGGAACAAATTTCTGCAGATGGAAAACTATATAATTAAATTAGAGATTGTGTGCCTATTTGGTCATCAAACCAGGGCTAGTCACCTCGTTTGAGAATGCCCTGCTGTGTGTATACACATCTTTGCCGCATATACAACTGTGATGTAGGCAACCAATGGGTATGTGGATGATAAACCGTTTTGACAAATTAGCGAGTGTATAGTGATTTTCTGAGATTACTGTGTCTTTCATGAAACTGACGTAATTGGCATTTCATGGTTAATACATATATTATACACACTGTGTCTGCCTTATTCTGCCATTTTTACCGTTTTTCATATTGTTTTGAAGGGGTGAGTGTCCGAAATCGGATAAGAAAAAACTTACGTTCCCGGGTTGGTGGGTCCCAAAAATTTAAAATCAAATATTTAATCCTTGTATCCTGGAATTTTTACATGCCCCCCCCCCTACTAAGATAAGTGCACGTCTGATGTGAAAGTATAGACAATAAAGAGTTTGAATGAATCGTTTCTTCAATAAATGTAATATGAATTAAATAAATTCCACGGACTTATCATATAATTTGTAACATATAGCTCAACATTTCTTTCATGTCTCGGACATCGGCTGTACGTGTATATGTCCTTATGTTTGTTCTTGTAGATTAGGGCTCGCATATCGTGGTTATTCCACTATTCTGAATGAAGTCTGAAACTAAAACCACTCAGACACGACCTGAGAAGAGTTCGTCGCGCAAATCTAACATCGAACACGCACACATTTTTGGAACTTTCACATGCCGCTTCTTGCGTTTCGCAAAACACATTATATATGTTACAGTCAGATTGTGAAACAAATCATTTCGTGAAATGACTAAAATTTTCAGTCATTTCGCGAAACCACTGTGAGGGCCAGTCACTTCATGAAATGACTGAAATTTCCAGTCATTTCATGAAATGACTGAAATTTAGTTATATTATTTACACAATCTGACTAATTTCAGTCAACATGTGTAATTTGACTGAAATTTCCAGTCATTTCATGAAATGACTGAAATTTAGTTATATTCGTTACACAATCTGACTTTATTTTAGTCAACTTGTGTAATTTCACTTGTATACTGCTATAATGCACAAAATGACTGGGTGAGCAGTTTGATCTTAAGAAAACACTTCTGAATTGTAATCACCTGATCAATATTATGAATAAAAATTAAATCAAGTCCTAATTTTATGTTCACAATTGAAGTCCCCGAACCAAAAATAGTATTCAGTCATTTCGTGAAATGTCTGACCACTAATTTCAGTCATTTCATGAAATGACTGGACATTTCAGTCATTTCACGAAGTGACTGGCCCTCACAGTGGTTTCGTGAAATGACTAAAAATTTTAGTCATTTCACGAAACGACTGGTTTCACAATCTGACTGTAACATATACACATATTTAGCTCAGTGTTCTACATCGGTGTCGTGTTTAATGTGAGAAGTGTGATAATTAGAGAAGCTAAACATGCACACACACACGTGGTCACCTCCACACGAATTTCCGCTTGCCCAACACGTCAACATTAGATACCTATTTAACTTGTATATGTAAACCTATACGTGGAAGCAGTTATATTACGAGTGACCTTGCCTAATGGTCATCACTTGGCGCGAGATTCGAATAGTACATGACTTCATGGTTGCATATATCTCTTAACTCGAGGCCAAGCCACTGCTGAATAACTCAATAGTCTACCGGCTGGGGTCGATCGCTTTAACCACATGCTACTCCCGCCGACATATTCTGAAAGCTCTTCTCTGGTTACGGCCTTATCTAAATCGATGGGCGTCAGAGTGCACGTTCCTCTACTCCAGACTCGACAGGAAAACACACTCACTTCGTCGTATAGAGGGTATACGTTACGGGTTCATTGTAGGCGAGCCTATGACAAAAACCACAAGATCAATGCGTGCTATAGTATTTCCATCGATTCCGCTGATGGAGAGCGCGTAGATACGATTTACTTATCGGAACGTTTTAACCATTTACCCAACAAAACGGCCAAAAACGCCCAAATAAAGCTTCAACAGCCTAAAATATCTTCGGTCTGTCTCAATAACACCATACAAATATGGATATAATTGGAACCGGTTCATTGACCACATTGTCATGGTTACAATTATGCCCTGTGCCAATGCATTCTCTTATATATGCGAGTCGACCATAGGTCGCCTCGCATATATAAGAGAATGCATTGGCCTAAAAAAAACACTTTTTACCATTTTTTCTTACATTCTTTAACAATTTTATAATTTTTTCTTACATTTTTTAACATTTTTCATAATATTTTTCTACATTCTTTGACAATTTTATCATTTTTAATATGTGTTAAGCCAATGTATTCTCTTATATATGCGAGGCGACCTATGGTCGACTCGCATATATAAGAGAATGCATTGGCACAGGGCCGTTCTGTTGGGTAAAGGGTTAACGCAATTTAAAGGCCATCGTAAATGAGCCCCTGCCATAAAGCGAAAAACAATACACAGCAACACAGCTTGGGATATAGACCAATGTTCCTTCACAATTGTGCAATCACACTATAATAACTCAGTAAATTGTGACAACGCGGAATGCCGAGACTATAGAAAGTAATTGGAACAATAAGTATACATGTATTGTGTATAATTGCGCTTAACCCTTTACCCAATAAACCGGCCAAAACCGGCCAAATAAAGCTTCAACAGCCTAAAATATCTTCGGTCTGTCTCAATAGAACCATACAAATATGGATATCATTGGAACCGGCTCCTTGACCACATTGTGATAGTTACAGTTATGCCCTGTGCCAATGCATTCTCTTATATATGCGAGTCGACCATAGGTCGCCTCGCATATATAAGAGAATGCACTGGCCTAAAAAAAATCTTTTTTTAACACTTTTTACCATTTTTTCTTACATTCTTTAACAATTTTATAATTTTTAATGTGCTAAGCCAATGCATTCTCTTATATATGCGAGGCGACCTATGGTCGACTCGCATATATAAGAGAATGCATTGGCACAGGGCCATTCTGTTGGGTAAAGGGTTAAGAGACGTGTCCTCATCATGTGACGTAACCCTGGATTACTCATCATTTATGGGCACAAATCCATGGCCACATATTATTGTATAGACATATATTTAATCATAGCTGTCCGAACAAAATGGATATATAAAACACAACCCCAAAAGTGTAAAATATTCTCTCAACCACAGCTGACCTTCATGCAACATATCGATTGTCACACAACAATATGATCGCCATCTACTAATTCTCTATTATGTATAAGGGGCGGCAGGAAGACGGCCTGCATTGGCCATGCCGCTCCTGTGCAAATTTTCAGGATATATTATTATGTTTTTGTATAATGTATTTAATTTGTGCAACTAAACAATCCAATCCAGTTTTGCTGTCCTCGGTGGCTCAATATATACAGTTGGTGATCCTATCCGCGTCCAGAAAATGTGCTATTTATGCGATTGTTGGGATTTGTCCTCGTTTCAGCCTATATGCCATATAATAACGACGCTAGTTTGTTTTGTGGAGAACAGACTGGACGGGGTTAATTTTACTGGGGTTCACTCAACTCCACATAGAAACCACCGACATCCCGAATCCATATCCAAATATATATATTTTGTTCGCTCATTTAAAACACATATTTGTGACCTAAGATGTCAAATATTAATAATCTTGAATCAAGGAATTGGCATTGGTGACACATGCATTAATTATCCTGTAAATGGTTTTCCATTGGATGGGGTGGATCGATCAGCGGTGATCCAAGCAATGTATTTAGGGCTCGCATAAATTCTCCTAATTTGTGAACTCACACAGCATTTTTTTGTATTAATGATTTGCCCCAGATTGTATACATTTGGCGACCGAGTAAGTGATAAAGGTAAGAAACGTTGCCTCAGTGATTCCGTTTTCCCACAATTAAACATATAATGATATTGGTCTAAGCAATGGTCAAACTTGTCGAGCTTCATATTACTCTCGTGATTGTGTGTATCACACATCCGCACATATCGGCTATCATACCTAACTAATGTGTTATGCATATGTGACCCGCCATATCAAATCCAGTCGTAAGTCGGGATTTTGTTTACCCTGTGCCAATGCATTCTCTTATATATGCGAGTCGACCATAGGTCGCCTCGCATTTATAAGAGAATGCATTGGCCTAACAATTTTTTATAATTTTTTTTAAATAAATGTTTCTTACAATTTTTAGGACATAAAATAAAAAAAACATCCATTACCCTGCAGGGAGCCCCACACATATATAGAAGCATATAGAAGAGTGTCGTCTGCTCATGTTTGTCTGGGGCTCTGTATGGGTGAAATTATAAAATTGTTAAAGAATACAAGAACAAATTATTAAAATTGTAAAAAATTGTTAGGCCAAAGTATTCTCTTATATATGCGAGGCGACCTATGGTCGACTCGCATATATAAGAGAATGCATTGGCACAGGGTAAAATAAATCCCGACTTACGACTGGATTTGATATGGCGGGTCACATATTGCCGTTTGAGTGACCGCTGAGCACTGCCGAAGCTGATTCTAATCATGAACATATTTGAGTCATATTTGAGACAAAGGGAGGGTATACGGTTCGTGGATATACATGTATGTATTCGGCGGGTGGTCGCTATATGGCGCGCCATGGAGTGACATCTCAGTGTGGTTTCCTTAGCCTCCGCACCGGCATGAGTTCGCGCCCGCCTGCGGAGCTGTCGTCTCAATAACAGATATACCAAATTTTTAAACATGACTTATCTTTTGAAAAGTATCTAACGTTGAACGTAGTAAACCGGATTACATTATGTAAATTTAGAACCAGTAATCACCATTTACCGATTGAACAGGACGCTGGCGAAAACCTGAACAAACTGACCGACCATGTCCACTCTGTAACTCCAGAAAGTTTGGAGATGAATTTCATTATCTTCGCGAATGCGAGAGACTGTCACCCGACCGACAGCGATTACTGTCAAAATTTACTAACAGAAAACAAAATACTATCACAATGAATGAAATACTTAACCAGAACAATTCAACAGACATACGGAAATTGTGCGATTTTATTAAAATAATCAATCGTGAACTTATAAATTCGGTTAAGCTTGCATGGCCGGGTAGATACTGAAAATGATAGTAAATGCCACTGCATTCATACGACGCTAACAATAAATAACGCGCGCAAGCCAATAAACCAGAGTGGATACATACTCTTAATTATAGTACCTCGCTGGTAGCATAATTAAGGGTGTCTATGCACTTTGGGTTGATCAATCATATGACACCATAGTATATAGCATCGCAAACAGGTATATTATTTATATTGTAAATACTGTTCATATATTATAATGTATATCATTTGAATATTTATTATGTAAGCCATGTTGATTGATTGATTCGGGTTTTATGTCGCTTTTGCCACTAAGGCCATATCACGACATTGCCAGTTTTAATGGTGGAGGAAATCCGCACACTTACGGCTAATCTAACAGTGATTTCAATGGCTGATAAACTCGTCGACCATGTGCGGCAAACCACCGGCCATCGGCAAGTATCTGGCAACTTTCCCAGATAACGATTTCGAGTTACAAAGTCCACGATGGAAACATGTGGATTTGAACCCTTATCGCCAGCGCTGGAAGGCGAAACGGCTTGGAGTTGTACCCCTAACCGATTGAGCCACCGAGGCCCCTATTATAAGCCATGTACATAAATGTATTATATGTTATCTTAATACCTATGTATTATGTATGGGTCGACAAGATTAAACGAATTGAATTGGATTGGTCAGATTAAAGGCCCATTTAATTTTCGAAACCCCAAATCGCATTATATAAAACATATGAGATCATATGTGACCCGCCATATCAAACCCAGTCGTAAGTCGGGATTGTTTTTACCCTGTTCCAATGCATTCTCTTATATATGCGAGTCGACCATAGGTCGCCTCGCATATATAAGAGAATGCATTGGCCTAACAATTTTTTACAATTTTAATAATTTTTTCTTGTATTCTTTAACAATTTTATAATTTCACCCATACAGAGCCCCAGACAAACATGAGCAGACGACACTCTTCTATATGATTCTATATATGTGTGGGGCTCCCTGCAGGGTAATGGATGTTTTTTTTATTTTATGTCCTAAAAATTGTAAGAAACTTTTATTTAAAAAAAATGATAAAAAATTGTTAGGCCAATGCATTCTCTTATATATGCGAGGCGACCTATGGTCGACTCGCATATATAAGAGAATGCATTGGCACAGGGTAAACATCCCGACTTACGACTGGATTTGATATGGCAGGTCACATTATATAAAATATATGCCATATTATATACCATTTGAAAGAGGAAGCTCCAGAACACTGTATTTTAAACCTATTCGATGTAATAAACTGTGAACATGTTGTTTTAGTTGAGAAATCGACGTCTGTTCTATGCTGAAGTTTCTACACAAAGTCTTATCATTTTCAATGGAAGGGGAATAACTCTCTGTATTTAGATATAGAGTTATTCCACTTTCATTGAAAATAAACTAAAGTTTGACATATGTTGAATTCTGGGAGCCATGACGGGGGGAATGTTTATATGATTTCAGCTATTTTCTTTTACTCTATGGGCACCTTCTGAGACACAGACGTTCCAAATCGTGATGAATTATAGTATGATAATCATATTTTATGTTTTTAAAACCGTAAAAGGCACAATAAAAAAAAAAAAATCGGTTACTCGAAAATTAGTTGGGCATTTAAGCGATGTGTGCGTTGAAGAGCCACACGTTGTTTAAATCTCACGCCTGCATGGTCGTGGCCCACGGTCAAGGTAACTTGTACGGTGCTCGCTTCGTCGTACTTTGACGAGAGATAGGGACCTGGTTGTTATGTAAGCTTAAGCCGCATTAGTGAAGATCCTGTAAAATGGCAGCAGACATAAAACTTGGCATTATTCAACAGTTGGGGTAATAATGTGAAGCGCTTAATGTCCGCTGCATGGTATAGGAGATACGCGCTATACAAGCATTATTATTATTATTATAAACTGATGACCTCGTGATTTAAATTGACCTGGATGATAAGTTGATAACGCAGAAAATACAAATCAATCAATCAATCAAATAACAATTCCTTCCAACCGAGAGTGCCATTGCTATACTGTTGTAGCGACGTTACGTTTACTTCCTGGTCACAGTTTACTTTCCATACTCATCATCCCAGAATCAGTTGGTCCTCGGTCCCCCACAAAGCACGCGCGCACTAAGTTGAACTCTTTACATCAATAACACAACCAAGCCTTGAAATAGTGAGTCTGTCATTTTCAGAATGAGGTCCCCAGAGGGTGAATTTGGTGATGCTAGCCCGCTATGCGGGATAGCATCACTAAATTCACCCTCTGGGGACCTCATTCTGCAAATGACAGACACACTATTTCAAGGCTTGAACACAACGCTCGTTTTAAAGGCAAGTTTCTCTCAATTACCGTTGTTTGTTTTGTTCTAAAATCGATCACTATCAGAACATGTGTAACTATGACACGCCGTTTCATTCATAACTAACGTGATTTATTTGTCGGTAGATTCGCATTCGACAAAAAAAGACGCCACTCCGTTTTGTTCGGTTTGGTGTAAACATATTTATGTTCCCAATAATATAACATATATACATAATACATTACAATTATACCGTTAATTGATGCAGAATAGAGTTTTACTTGGGAGATTCAACAACAAGCTAAAGCTGTATTTAAGTAGTCCCCCCCCGTGATAATTCAGCAGTATAAACACGGTCATAGTAAGTATAATAGCCAGTGCTGGCGGAAGGGATAGAATTGACGAAGTTGTAGAAAATGTATGACATATACTATTTTCCCGTACCCATCGGTGCGCGAATTTAAAACTGAGCGAAAAATAGTACGACTCCCAAGTTTAATCTAAACCACATTCCATATGAAATAAAAGAGTGCTATGTTGCTGAGTTTACATATATTGTGAACGATTGAATAGACAATTACGCACATACATGATACATGTATGCATACATTGTATATTTACATTCGACTAACCGCTATCAAGACCATTGGTCACAATTCAAGCGACAAATCATGGTAACATAGACATTGTGAAATACATGTACATGTACAAGAAATGCTAATAGTCGCGGTCGCCATACAATTATGATGTATGTAGTCACTAGTGTATTGTCCACTCGATGTAAATCCACCGCGATGGTGTTTAATACACAAATACTATATCCAGCAAGAACAGAACATGTCATCAGCTCCAAGATATACGAAAATATCACAGACATATTACGAAAATAGTTTTCTCATGCATAATACCTGGATAGGTACTCCATAGAACCTGAATATAGGTACTCCACAAAACTTAAATATAGGTACTCCAGATAACCTAAATATAGGTACCCCATGCAGAGAACCTACATATAGGTACTGGAGAGTATCTAAATATTTGGTACCCCAGAGTACCTAGGCTCAAGCTTATAAGAGTACCAACAATTAGGTACTCCCCCTCAACCCCTGGGACAAAGCTCAGTACATACGTATGTACTACAGAGTACCTATTGTTTTAAGAGTGTTGCAGTTTTGAATTCGCGCAGATAGGTGGGCAAATATAAAGTGCGCGAATTCAAAACTGAGTGAAAAATATTACTGCGCGAATTTAATACGAGTAAAGTATCAGAATTTTCGCCTACCGATAATTGGTAACTACCTCTGAGCAGAATAGTGATAGTTATGGTTTGTGGTAGTGTAATTATGGTTTCAGTTCGAATGGCACTAAAAAGGACAATATTACAAATAATGCTCAGCATTTTCTATAGCTCCACATGGGCATCTGGGATTGTCTCTCAGATGGTTATGGTATAGATCGTAATTTAAATTGCTACATCCCGTTCTTACGCGTGTGTGATATATCTGACATTCCCTGTTCTCTGCCACATAGAAATTAACCCTTTACCCAACAAAACGGCCAAAACCACATTGTGATAGTTACAGTTATGCCCTGTGCCAAAGCATTCTCTTATATATGCGAGTCGACCATAGGTCGCCTCGCATATATAAGAGAATGCATTGGCCTAAAAAAAATATTTTTTTAACACTTTTTACCATTTTTTCTTACATTCTTTAACAATTTTATAATTTTTAATGTGTTAACCCAATGCATTCTCTTATATATGCGAGGCGACCTATGGTCGACTCGCATATATAAGAGAATGCATTGGCACAGGGCCCTTCTGTTGGGTAAAGGGTTAAAGGGTGCTTTGGTTTATTATGGTTTACCGCTGTTATATCCGATAGTCCATACCACGACGTCTTCTGTTTTATGAGTGGAAGAAAGAACGCGCATGGATTTCATTTCACCTATAAATAATTTTTTTACATGATCCTACACTTATCCATTCAATAAGCCCTATTATATAAATTGTGATATTAAGCGTTCGTTTAATAACAGGAAATAGTGCCATTTGTCATATGTATAGAATCTGTACGCTATGTCTCAAAAATACTATGGCTTCCAATATGTTTCCAGCAAACTATAATGAATAAAGAGTTGAAAAGTTATGTCATTAAATATACGCCAGAAAATACGTCAACGAGTCTTTATTTATCTGGGACCATTTCTTTACGCTGACAAACAAGACATAGTTACGTGAAACGTCATCGCATGCCGATGTTAGTTTCGCATTTTTGGCAGCTACATGGCGAGTGTATGTTAACATTTTACCAGGAAATGTTATCAGCCGTGCGAATGACCCAATATTGCGAGTAGGCTTATGTACACAACTGCATATGACTACAAATGATCTTAATTTCACGAACATTTGCCAGGAACTTTTGGCAGTGGTCTGAACGTACCCTATAACGCGAGTAGGCATATATACACAAACTGACTACGAATTATCTTTGAAGAATTTCATGAAAATTTGCCAGTCAATTTTTTCCAGCTGTTTGGACGTATCCTATATGGAGAGTGTAAATGACTGAATACAAATGATTGAATCAATGAGGTAGTCTCGATTCCGTGCATTCTGGACAGGTCGGTACCATGCATACTTGTTTTTGCATGCTTTGGTGACACCACGCTCTAGTGATGAAGTGGTTTCGATTTGGTCGATACTGCTATATAGATCGTCCCGATCTGCAAAGAATAGACATTGAACGCACTTAAAAAGGATAAAATCTTCATACTTCCACAACAATGGTCTCGTCAGCAGTGCCGGGAGACGGTCTTCGAGTGGTCGCACGATGCGCTAATTGTAGCCGATACTTGGGATATCATATGACACCTCGGAACGAACAGGTGGAGTGGTGTTGGTTTGTTTGTTTGCTGTCTGTGGGTATTTATTTTCTTCTCAAACTGACTTGAAGCATATTTCATTTCCATAAATTATACAAAAGGGGTTGGGGGCACAAGTTTTTGAAACGTACATAGCCCTTTTGGCGATACAATATTACTCTTCTCAATCTGACTTGAAGGATATTTTATTTCCATAAATTATACAAAAGGGATTGGGGTACGAGTTTTTACAACTTATGAAGCTCTTCTGGCGATAAAATAGTATGATGAAACATGTTAACAAGACAGCAAGGTGACAGACAAGCGTCTTTACATGGTGCTAGATTTAGAAATATGTATTACCTCTCAGACTGTGTCCGTCGGAACTTTGATACTAGGCTAATTAACCCTTGATTTACCAAATGGCTTCTCCCATTCAGTTATAAAAGTATACATGGGAACAGTCTATAATTCATTTATAGGGGCGTTTATATAATAACAGCAGACGGCAGACAGAACAACTGATAAAACAAGAGCAGAATTATTCATATATATAGTGGTTTTAATCGCGGCAGGCGAGGATTTGCGATAATAGAGACCTTTCGCAAAAATCGCTGTTACGATTACGGATAGGATATATTGTCCTAGTAAGGTTGACAACTCGACACCATCACAATTTACCTCCGATGGCTAATTGGTGAGATGGCATATTCCCCACTATATTCAATTACACATATATTTGATGGAAAAGGTAATGTTCAGATCCCATGTTCTTATCCGTGTATAACACACCACACGGATAATGTCAGAGCGTCCCCAGCAGGACCGGCGGCACATTTTTTACACATCTGCAGATAATTAAACTGCGTGGGGTATATTTCGTCTCTCATAAGAACTCCCGTGAGTAAAGATCGAATTTTGGCTGTATACTAGCAGATTATTTCCATATCCGTAATCGTATTTGTGGTTTTGCGAAAGGTCTCTAATAATAACACGAGATGGGACTGTCGCAGTTTGACTAAGGATACCACCGCAGCGCAGTTTTACATTAAGTGTTGTATTTCTAAGTCGAAAGGGGGTGGGGTAGAGTCCATTACAAAATGTCCGACGGACGTCACAATCGCATGTGCACACGTTACGACGGTACCAAGTTTTAAAAATATTAACTGAAAAAATGTAGGAATACAAGCCCGGACAAAGTTGTGTTCACGGACGGTGGACGGACGGTGGAACACACGTACCAAATTATTTTCACACATGGTATTCACTATGTTGTTCTCCGTCAAAGGTCGAAGTGTGGGGTGCAACACACAAGTCGCATACCGGAGAAGTGTTTTTTAAGAACCGGAGAAGTGTATGTTTGATAAGGAACATCGTATGTGTGCTTTGGTGAGTACGGCAATACGAACGGGTAATATGATATATACCCATCCCATAACTACGTTGCGGGAGACAATGAGGCGTATCTCTCTATAACACAAGGAGCCCTGAGGGCTTCATTGTAAACTCCGAAACTATGGTAGCCACTTAAAGAGTGACATGCACAATAATAAAATAGCAGATAGTCCTAAATATCAATGTGGTTTCCCGAAGAGGATGCTGGTCAGTTCTTCTTCCACTGTTCACCAATCAGAGAAGAATATTTTACCACAAACTTGAAACTAATAACTTTCGTATAGAAAATACTAAGCATCTTCTCTGTGGAATCGCTGAATATGTTACTCTTTCAAATCAAATTGTGTTTACCCTTATTTTATCGACGACCGCGTTCGTCACCTGCAGAGCACACTTACAGCAACAACGTATTTCGTCACTTTCTGTACAGAGAAATTAGAGTAATCTTTAAAAACACACCACGAACTTGACAATAGTGTTTTAATGGTTGATTGGTTGATTATTTATTTTGGCAATTTATCAAACATCATCCATATATAATACGTCGAACACGATAACAAAAGCTTACAATTAACCCTTTACCCAACAAAACGGCAAAAAATGCCCAAATAAAGCTTCAACAGCCTAAAATATATTCGGTCTGTCTCACTAACACCATACAAATATTGATATCATTGGAACCGGTTCATTGACCACATTGTGATGGTTACAGTTATGCCCTGTGCCAATGCTTTATCTTATATATGCGAGTCGACCATAGGTCGCCTCGCATATATAAGAGAATGCATTGGCCTAAAAAATGGCCATATTAAATAGTCCTACCTTACTGTAACCAAACGTTATTTGGTAACATCATTTAATGTTTCTCCATTACATGTACGACAACCTGTCATTGAATACAATTTAAAATTGAAATGCCCGACATTTTTAGACACAGCTTATGACAACGTGAGCGAAAAACTGGACACAAAAGAACCCACTCATAGCACACTCTGTACAAATATTCACAATGTTCTGCTTAAATACACAAATTTCATCCCGTCATCGTGTTTAAATGTTATGTTACACATTTTGTGCAGGAGAGGGACGTAACTAAGTTGACAAAACTTGTTTCCCAATCGCCATGTATATATAATTGATATAAATAAATATGTTTAAATCAAATAAATCAAGCGCTTCATATTATTATCCCAGTTGTTGAACAATGCCGAATATTGTGTATGCTGCCATTTTAAAGCCGCTTCGGTAGAACTGCTTACATTTACCCAACAGACCAGGTCCCTATCTCTCGGCTACTTTTAGGTACGCGTTAGACAAAGCGAGCTTAATACAAGTAACCTCGACAAACGGTCACAACTTGGCGCGAGATATGAACAGCGTACGGCGCGACAGTCCGGCCAAAGCCATTCTTGTGAGAACCTCAATAATCCACCGGCAGGCTGCCAACTCATTTCGATGTGTTGACAGCAAAGACAAATCCGACACTCTAACAACTTGTCGAACTTGATAACGGAGCTCCTCATTTGTGAGCATGTGCCTCTGTCCCATGATGGCCTTGCCTCTGTCCCAAGATGCCATTGCCTCTGCCAGTGATTATACATTGTCTCTGTTCCATGGTGCCCTTGTCTCTGCCCCACGATGGCGTTGCCTCTGCCTTATGGTGGGCTTGCCTCTGTCACGTGATGTCATTGCCTCTGCCCAAATGATGGCGTTACCTCTTTCCCATTATGCTCTTGCCATTAACACATGATTGCTCGTGATGGCCTTGCCCCAGTCCCATGATGGTTTTGCCACTAACACACGATGGGTCATGATGGCCTCTGTCCCATGATGGACTTGCCACTAACATATAATGGGTCATGATGACATTGCCTCTGTCCGACGATGGTATTGCCTCTGCACCATGATGGCATTGCCTCTTCCCGGCGATGGCCTTGCATCTGCTCCATGATGGCCTTGGCGCCGAGACAAGCTGCATTATATTTGATTGATCGATTGGTATTAGGACCAAAATATTCAAATCGTATGCAGCAATTTCCTCATTATAAACTAAAGCCGGCCTCATCAAGGATCCCTCAATGTTTATTTAATCGGTTCCATGTTAGATCCCACATGTTATGTGTACTTTGCAAATGCTTTTATTTTGGATCAAATTGTGTTTACCCTTATTTTATCGACGACCGCGTTCGCCACCTGCAGAGCACACTTATAGCAACAACGTATTTCGTCACTTTCTGTACAGAGAAATTAGAGTAATCTTTAAATACACACCATGAACTTGACAATAGTGTTTTAATGGTTGATTGGTTGATTATTTATTTAGGCAATTTATCAAACATCATCCATATATAATACGTCGAACACGATAACAAAAGCTTACAATTAACCCTTTACCCAACAAAACGGCCAAAAACGCCCAAATAAAGCTTCAACAGCTTAAAATATCTTCGGTCTGTGGTCGACTCGCATATATAAGAGAATGTATTGGCACAGGGCCGTTCTGTTGGGTAAAGGGTTAAATGCTCTGTATTATCGATCGCTGTTGGAGGACGGAAGCATGGACGCTCTTCATAAGAGATGATCATTGACAGTTCTAATAGGCTGACAAAATCCAAAATGTATTAATACTTTTGAATGTCCTTTGAGCATCGATATCTGGAGATCAAAACACCCTACTGAGAGGGACATTTTTAATTTTATGTTTTGTTTTGTGACAAATGTTGGATATATTTTAAACAATGATAAACGATGGTGACCTACTTTTTATTAATGTCCAATAATATCCAACCTGGGATGAAAATCAAAATTCCGCTTCGCGTTGTCACTAGATAATTATTCAAACTTTCCAAAAAGGTATAATATGACCACCTGCGCTTTATAAGGTTTGATCAATCTTTTCCCCAAAATTAACATTCAATTCCCCATTCAAATGTTGCCACTTTACCTCCCTATTAACATGCTTGCGGGTTCAATCTAATTGTTTGCAGACGATGGTTTTATGCTGTCAAACACTCAGATTGAGTCCGTGCCTCCATAACTCTGATTATATGCCAGTACCAGTAATCGTATATGGTCACAGATGCAATTTCGGAGGACGTGCGTTGTGCTGTTCCAGAATGGCAGATCAAGAATTTCAGAGGAAGTGTGTTCGAACTCATGGTCACATGGATACGCTTCCCAACTCTCGGTGAAACGGCTTCCTTTTTAACACATTCACTGTCGACGACGAGTTGTCTCGTACTTTTTACATGTAATTGAATATGCGTTGGTAGTGAACGTATAAATGGTGTCTCCGTGGCCGAGGTGGTTAGGTAATGCACCCTTAAAACTATAGGTTCACATGAAACCAAAATGGGTTTTTAACCTTGTCACAGATATGGAACACATTTTTATTCTGATCAAAACCAACCAAAAGTGGTTTTGATAAAAACGAAATCGTCAAAACCAAATTTTTTTTTACATCATCCATTTTGGTTTTGATAGATTTGTTTTGACCAAAACCAGATCTGGTTTTGAGTAAAACCACTGTGGGTTTCCATATCCTTGACAAAACGATCACAACCAAAATTGGTTTTGATGATTTGGTTTTGATCACTTATTCCAGTGATTTCTTGAGCGCACTCCTATTAGTACTGTAGCTCGTCATTTTGATCGCAAAAATGAATAATTTGTTGCTAAACATGAAATATTCTTAACCTGGGTAACTTTATCACAATCCTCTCCAACCTGGGTAACTTTATCACAATTTCAGGAACCTGGGTAACTTTATCTCAGAAAACCGGTGAGAGTGACCTATTCAGCACCACTATAGAGCCTACCGGTGGCGATAAGTTTCACTGGAAAAGGCAACATAAACTACATTGAAGCCTTCTTCACGCATATTTATAAACCGGAACAAACTCCCATCATATATGACATATTCTTAAACAACCACAATACAGACAGTTTTCAATTAGAACTCACAAAACACATGTCACCGCCTGTGAGCAAACAAAGGCGTACACATGTGACCCGCCATATCAAATCCAGTCGTAAGTCGGGATTTTTTTTTACCCTGTGCCAATGGATTCTCTTATATATGCGAGTCGACCACAGGTCGCCTCGAATATATAAGAGAATGCATTGGCCTAACAATGTTTTATCATTTTTTTTAAATAAATGTTTCTCACAATTTTAGGACATAAAATAAAAAACATCCATTACCCTGCAGGGAGCCCCCCATATTTATAGAAGCATATAGAAGAGTGTCGTCTGCTCATGTTTGTCTGGGGCTCTGTATGGGTGAAATTATAAAATTGTTAAAGAATACAAGAACAAATTATTAAAATTGTAAAAAATTGTTAGGCCAATGCATTCTCTTATATATGCGAGGCGACCTATGGTCGACTCGCATATATAAGAGAATGCATTGGCACAGGGTAAAAAAAATCCCGACTTACGACTGGATTTGATATGGCGGGTTACAAATAGCACGAAGCTCCAAATCTGTTTATTAAGTCACCAAAATAACAGCAAAAAATATGCTTTTATGCTTTTTAATGTCATACGCCTCCATATAACACTCAGTGCGCCGAGGTCGTCGGTATATCAACTAGATGCAGATGTACATGAATCGAAGTAATTCAAAATCACAATGAAATCATGGAGCTATATGAAATGTTTAATTGTGGAGCACGTAGAGAGGCTGTATATTGACGAACTGTATTTAAATGGTCTCAGAGTTGAGCAATCGATGGATGGGGAATACGGGTAGGAACTGGGTATAATACCACTGTTCACATCGACTCGTTTATTATTGTAATAACGTTACGCCAGCCACGCGTTCGACCGCGCGCGACTCGCGATTGTCATTATCCTATCGACACCATCGGCTTATTCCAGGGAGTACATCGGCTTATTCCAGGGAGTACACCCGCTTATTCCAGGGACTATAACTTCTTATAGGAATTCTGCATTGTTTGGTGAGTTTAATTAACGCCACCGGTGTATACTGTTGGCCAAATTATAGAAATATGTGGTCCTATGTAGATTTTATAAATATATTAGGTCGCCTTAAAAGCTGTAGTGCTACCCCGAATGCGGTAAGAGGTGTATTTGTTATTTATGTCAATAATGTTGATTTTTGTTTTTTTGTTATAAGATATGCCAAAAAATAATCTGTAAGTCGTATATTTGTTTGATTTTATTTTACTTTATTTTACTTTAGTTTATTTAATTACTTTAGTATAAAGGGAAATAGCATTCAACCAACTGATAGCCTGAAAATAATTTATTAACGCCACCGGTGTATACTGTTCTACAAATTATAGAAATATGTGGTCCTATGTGCGTTCTATAAATAGATAATTGTTTTTTTGGGTCGCATTAAAAGCTGTAGTGCTACCCCGAATGCGGTAAAAGGTGTAGTTATAATTTATATTTATGTGTAATAATATGATCTTGGTGGCGTTACCATTTCTGATTATGGTTTTCTTGTCTCTACTGTTCCACGCCTGATTGGCTGCGCTTGCTGTACTGCTATGACGGATGTGCATCCTGCTGATTCGTCCATTGTAAATTGTTGGTGGGCACCGCGGTTCTGTTATAAAAAAGTACCGGTAGACATATTTTCTCAAATTGTCATTTTCGTCCAAACGATTCCTGGAAATGTCAATGTCTGTTAGGAACATTCAACAAGATTTATATTTTTATTATTCTGAGATGGTCTCCGTAACTCCCGTGGACGAGCCAGGATTGGTTTCAGATAATGATTGTCTGGCAGCTATTAAATGTTAATCTATTTTCAGTGTTCTATGTTTCTATGCGGCCAATTGTTTTGAATTATTGCACCATTACAATTTAAAACCTTCCATACACCTACTATACGAAAATTGTACGCATCGCTTTGCATCGCCAACCTCATAGGTACATGTAAATCAGCAAGACTAACCAACGTCATACCAATTTAGTAGGATCTGTTAACCATGATTTTGAATGCAACGTACGTTTAACCCTTTCGGTGCCAGGGGCCGATCTCATCGGCTCTAATTTACGGTCTGTAAAATCGGCCCTAATTTTTTTGGGTTGAATTTTTTTGGGTATGCTTAAGCATGCTATAGCGAATATAAAAACAAACTGGATAAAACCTTAGGGGCATGTTATAACTCAAAACTATCACCAAGTATTCATAGTAATACTTTTGATGCCCATGAAAAACGTAAGATTCCCTGGCACTAAACCTACAAAATAAGTCTGTTAAAGAATATAAGGAAAAATTATTAAAATTGTAAAACATTGTAAAAAATAATAACAAATGATGAAAAATTGTTAGGCCAATGCATTCTCTTATATATGCGAGGCGACCTATGGTCGACTCGCATATATAAGAGAATGCATTGGCACGGGGTATATGGGTTGATACAAAAATCGGACCTGGCACTGAAAGGGTTAATCTCTTCTGTTCAAAGCCTGATTGACTGCGCTTGCTTTACTTCTGACGATTGTGGGTCCTGCTATTCACCCATTATATAATGTTGGTTTGACAGCGCAATGTTGTAAATACTGATACTCTTTATTTTCTCAAGTTATCACGTTAGCTCTCTTTGTCGACCCAAATAGATTCTACGAAATATCACAGGGTGTATGGAACATTCAACACAAATTATATAAAAAATATAGTTTAAGAATGACTGCGCGGCTCATTGCATAATTATCGGATGAGTCATGAATGGTATCAGATTTAAAAGTTCTCTGGTAGCCAGTGTTTAAACATGTTCTCAATGTTCTGTGTTCCTTGAAGATAATGGCTTTAAATTGATCCATTAAAACCTGCGCAATGACCACAAAATTGACACAAATTATTATACGTATCGCTCTGCTGGCTCGGCCAACCTCATATAGGTAAATTAGAAGGACCAGCCATCTTCTTGTATATTTAGCAGGATCCGTTATATTAACTAGAATCTTGATGTTTGTGACTTCTGTTCTAGGTTGATCTTATTGCACATGCAGTCTTCGTCTAGTCATCACGACTTATCTCCATGAAACATCACGATACCCCCCCCCCAATACACCAATTATTTTATTCGATACGACTTATCTCAGCGATGTATAATACACCAGGGCGGGGCGGGCGCTAGATCATGCCATGAATCTCTACTTCAGCTACGCCCGTTTAGAGACCATATTACACCAGTATACTACACCTGTGAACATTTGGTTGTTCTGACCCGTTCTGACAGGGAACTTTATAGCATTGAACAAACAACGCAGGGAATTTATATCTGGGTTCATCCATATTCCTCAATAATCTACTTCACAAAATGGGGTGGTCACAGCCCGAGATTGCCTTCTATTTGCAACATTCATGAGCCGATATTGCAATATACATTGAATAATTACCGGGACAAATTCCATGATTGTAAGCGACGCAAAGCATGGTCGATCACATAATCACTTAAATGTAAATCATGCATTAGAGATACTAACTAAGAAATACATTACATGCACTGTTTTCAATGTTATAAACTTCCCTATTACAACATCAAAAAGTTCCCAGGTGTTGTATTTCTGGAGTATAATATATATGGGCGTAGATGGAGCAATGATTGATGGCATTATCTATAGGGTGGCGCCATGATTATCCCGACGCAGGGGCTGTACGGTCCCCTGACAGGGGCCTATTGCTACCGGGCTGATCATTGCAGATATCCCATGCGGGGGGGGGCTAACCCTCCCGACAGGTGGTGTAGTCAGTCCCCTGACACCATCCCCTGGTATCGCCCCTGGTGCACATCCAAACGCCGGCATATAGGCAAAACCTCGCGGGACATATTTTCAAACTCGATCTGAGTTTATGAATTAGGTACCCTTCGCTATTCGGGACATGCTGTATCTACACATTCTTTACATGTACATGGTCGGTGTATTCACTAAAGAGAAATCAATAGTTGAAAGCCACATGGCGGGATTGCACTCCAAAACGCCTAATAAGATTCGATTTTGATTTTTTCGAATGAGCCATATCCGTTGAAAGTCTGAAAATCGAGGGAGAGAAAGTTGAACATTGAAAAGATATGTATTGATAGGTGACTCGTTCAACATCTTCAGGCAATGGAGAAATTATAACGTGTCCAGATGGCAGTATACAAATAACCTGAATACATATGCACCAAAACAGCGAATGACCACCCCCTATACCGGGTATCAACAAACCGGAAGGTCCCCCAATACTGGATCAAATGTTTTAAACAAATGAACAGATCCTCCCTCAGTTGAATGGTGATATCCACTATTCGAAACATAGTTTCGTATAGCGGAATGTTCCCACACTGGCATAGCGACCATAACTTGCTCTCATCCCGCTAAATTAATGAAAATTCCGGATAATTTTCTATCTTGTCCTAAATAATAGACACGTTTTTACGTTAAGTGGTTCGTTTGCGACATAGTTATCCACTGCAGACGGCGGAGAATGTGTGTTTCAAAAGACAAATATATCTTCAAATAACCTTGTTCTACAATACAGTGCGCTCTACAGCACGGTTCGCAAAAAAACAAAAAACAAAACAACAAAAAACTGTCAGCGATCAAGTGTGGGCACCCACCATAATTTCTGGTGTCAAAGCCGCGGATCGATGCTGCAATGAGATGTCACCAAACCGGAGTTGGGATGTCAAAGATGCGGACTATATATTTCGCATTTTAACTGTTTCTATCGGTGAATTGTCACTGATAAGGACGCAATACCAGTACTCGGATAACATCTGGCTTGCAAACCATCTGTTGCATCAGATGTTCACTCTTAGATACAAGTGAAGAATATGTGTCACGTAATATATATTAAGTCATACTAAATTAAGAGCAACCAAATGTGTCAGCTATTCACTTATGTCTTTATGACGGTGATGTGGTCCACATAGGATGTTGCTCGCCTAACATTTCCGCTAGTTCCGATTGGTGTACATAAAGGCAAAGTTGTGGAATTGCCAGCTCACATTTCAGGGCGTGAGCTAGTACACGTTTGAAATTATGCTCATTATCATTCAGACAGGCATGCATTTGGAAGACATTTTGTTATTGTTGTGTGTGCTGGGAGGGGGTATTGCGTGTGTGATGGCGTATTGGTGTACATAATATTTATTCCCAATACAAAACAAGATGAATATGTTAACAAAAATGCTAATGGATGATTATGTGTGATTGGAATGGGTTGAGACAACAAGCCAATTGTGGCTTTTTTGTAAGTCCTCTCCCAGATCGCTCAAATTTCCCGAACTACATAAGACCGTTCGGGCGAGCTTGTACTTTAGATAACTTAGTGGTGATTTTAATATAGAACACAATCAACAACAGATAGCAAGAGATAAGATACGGACTGGAGTGGGGTAAGATTTGGGAATTGAAGATAACCAATTGTGTGAAAGGAGAGTAGTTATATTAAAGAAAGTTCAGAAAGATAGGATAGTCAATGGGGGGGGGGGGGGGTGGGGGGTGGGTAAATGGGGTGGGGGGGGTAGTTAGATTTGACAGTCGGCTGTTGAATTATATGATGACGTATTCGTGTATGTTTGTTTGTGTTTTAATTTCCTTAATTTGCAATAATTTATGCACAACATTTCTCACACTTTCATTCATCAAAATTCTTAGTGCCTATTTTTATGAATGTGTCATTCTTAAATGATCTTAAAGATTTCAAACGGTTTCAGTATCAAACCAAGTTCGGTACCGGTAACTCTGAAATTGATATTAACATTCTTAAGAAATTTCAACACATACTTTAATAAGGAAATATATCTCTTGAAGTTGATTATAAACTATATTTATTCCTTTGGTCATTTGAAATTTACAAATTGTTTGCAGATAACATCTATTAACCTGACGACCATTGTGGAAATAAGTCTGCCCATTTATGGGTAAGACTTTTCAATGTTATCCTTGGTGCGATGGGTGAGTCTTATTACATCTTAAAGACCACTTCTTTAAAAAAAAAAAATATATTTTATTAAATAAATTCTAATGAACGAAACTGAAACTAACCATTCAGATTAACGTTTGACACTGTTTAGATATTTTCTCTTATGTAATCTGCTGTATACAATCGAAACTGTAACATCTGACCTTTTTGTAATATGTTTTTACATCGCACCAAATAAATCTATCTATTTCTATCTATCTATCCTGTTATTAACTGGACCCAAATTTACTTTTGCCAAATAATTTGCCAAATGAAAATATTTTTTGCCAAATAATTTTAGCATTTGCCAAATGCTATCCTGATAGTATCATTTTCGACAACCTCAAGTCTTATGTTTGGACACTCGCGGTTTGGACGACTTTTGATATCGATAGAAAAGCAGTTAGTTAATAATCTCGATTGTGGTTTATCATATAACAATAAGAAAATCACCGATTATATACAATGGTACTCTGCTGCACCAGAAGGGCATATCACAAGATGATTAGCTATGTAAACACAACCACACCAGACTAAACAGTAGTAATTCCTCTAATCACCGGTACTGATGCTCTGAGATTAACAGCGTCTCAATAGAGGTGTTAACTTTTCCTAAACCTTATACAACTCCACCAATATAAATATGTTGTAAGAGTTTCCTGAAATTGACCAATATTTTTCAACTTTCTTAAGGAATTAACAAGTGACTTGCCAAATGAAAATATTTTTTGCCAAAAGTGAATTATTTTTGCCATTGGCAAATTTGGCAAGTGACAGCGCGAACCCTGCCTGTTAATAATATAGGCCGGTAACTCAACTAATAGTCTGCCAATTAGTCATTTACCCGTCTTGACCCTAGACTTGTTATAAATGTAGTACATGTCGATCCTCATGCCATACTCCATATGCAGGTATAACTTAACATGACTATTGCCTCGACTCTTGCTTGTGTTCACATTACAAGTTAGGTCCGTGCCAACCTCCCCTATAAATATTGACCAATATTGCTACATCAATCACAATAACATTCGACGCAGATTCTATCATCGCAGACAAATTCACACCAATAAGCGTCAGAAAAAACATTCCAATCAAATAGCAACAAAATAACTGCGTCTACGTAACTGCGGGTTCTCATACCGAACATAGTCGATGAGCGTGTAACAAATAGCTTCTTCTATCATTGACATTCTTTAACATGGCTCTAATCGCTATGTCATGCGATACTGCCGATGAGGTCCCGAGAGATAATTGCGGTTTTGAACTCTATACACGTCACATTATTGAAGAAACAATACTCCATCGAAACCAATTACCTTTTGTGAGCAATGCGCATACAAATGTGCTGGATGTTTGTAGGGTACAGACACGATATTGCACTTACATATTGTCTCTCGAGTCGCTTCCCAGCTACAACAAAATTATTTTTTCATACAATACATAACCGCACGAGCCAGGGTGACGGGAGGGCTGCAGCACCCAAACGTTTTGAAAGCTCAAATTTCGGGACAAAATGGAGATATTTTCGGTCAATTTCGGGCAATTCTCGGGCAAATTGAATGGTATTTCAAGGGAAATTATGGCAAATTACAGTATTTTTCACATTTCTGCCCGAATGGTACACATGTAAGGTTAATATTAATCTTTTTTTCATATTTCTGTGTGTATAACACAAGGTATATTCTACACATACTGTACTACAACCATGAATATATCATGTAAACACAAATCTGGCAAAAAATCACAACCCCCTAAAAATTCGGGCAAAAATTCTCAATACCCTAACAAATCGGGCGCCGCAAGGCTCTGTACAAATATATCTACTGACACAGTTACAGATGAATTCAGGGTTCCAGAGCTTCTTTATGTAGTTATCATTGCCAATGTGCAACCGCCCATTGAGGTGTATCGCAATAAACATCTTTTATCTTGTATCCTGTTCAGATAATAAGTTCAACAAACGTCGTTTGAAAAATAGCATTTTGTTAATTACTGCGTCGACCATTGACTGGTTGAATATAGTACCCGAAATATAGTACACAGAGGTTACCATTCGATATGTTATATGTGTAGGAGATGGCTTAAGATAAGCATCATGCTTACTGCCAAATCCCAGTATAACCATCAATATCTTTCATCATCATACCGTGAACTTTGTATATTATATTGGTTAAAATAAAATATGTTTAAACTAAATACCAGTGTCAGTTAGTGTCTCCATATATGTTAACCGAAATGCCACCCACATAGTTCGTCTTTCTATCCAGATAAAATTATGTCACACCTTATATATATAATGGTTGTTAGCCATATACATTATATATGTAGAATATGCAATAAGTAATATATACATGTACATGCAACGGGAATCGCTTTGCACATGTATACAATTTCCATAAATTGTAATTCTAGCAGTCATTAAAAGTTTAAACAAGTAGTTGTGGGTGTTTTTTTTAATAATCAGTGGTTGGCGGTGATTGTTGGTGCGCCCTGGTCTGTGTTCAGGACATATTTATAATATTAATCCACTCCACCCAAGTTCACATAGGATCACCGCGAAAAACATCACCGTCAATCATGGTTACCCGGTGTTGAGTGTTTTGCGTATCGCAAACGATTTACGGACTGTACATGATGTACATATATCTGGCACCGCATGTCTGCGAATGGTAGAATTGATGGCTGTGAACAATCATACTTCATCTCTAGCTGTTTAAAGTTGTGACAAGGTATTGGCTTAGTTTGTCTTTGAAATGCGTCCATATTGTTTAATTATGCTCGCAGAACAATCTATTGCACTTGTCTCAACAATTGCTATGAGACTTGTACACACATTGGACAGAAGGCAGTGTGTGTTTTATGCTCGTATGGGTTCTTATGAAGATTTATGACATATCGATTCATTTACCTGGTAAACACTGGGTTGCTTGGCTCGAATTACAGGTAGCCACAACCAACCGCTTGCTGCAGTTTTTATCATGTAAAATAATAATTCCTGTAATATGAACGTTCCTTTTTAATTTACTAAATCAACTTGTCCGACCATCGTCCGTCCGTGGACACACATTTGCCTGAATTTCTCTGTTGTTTTTTAATCATTTTCCGTGAAACTTCGCACAGACATCAACCACCATGGGAACATGTGCACCTGCGATTATGACGTCTGTCCTACTTTTTTTTTGGTGGAGTTACTCCCTTTTTCGAGGTTTAGGATTAGGGTTAGGGGTTAGGGTTGTGCACTTTCAATGGGAATCTGTTATTTTATTATTTTTAACTTAAAGTTTACTGACATGCCAAACATCTTAGTATTTAAAAAAACACTGGAGGTATCATTTGTCCCATTGGGACAGTCACACCTCTTGTTTATAATATTCGACTGAATTTATACCAGTTTATGTCTTTCGATTGGGACTCATCATACATGTATGCATAAATGAATGAATGAGTTTAATGCGAAAAGCCACCAATTAATGTGGAACATGCATAATAACATATATACACTATGTACATTGGTGTGAATAACATTGTCATTAGAATTTCATGTTCATACATAATAAATTGTATGTAATACTTATATAAATATATCATATGTATACTGTATAGACATATTTGCACACGAGCATATATATGTATACAGAAATATGTGTATATAAATTCACATGGATAACTCTATAAATCAGGTCACTATCTTAGTTGTATTCTTTAAAACCATGTTTCAAACAAATACTAACGTTCTTCAATATTGATATATTTTTAATCGCAAGGGGGCCATATCACTTTTCTAGTTAAGGGTTTAACCAGTAACATGGTTCGCGCTGCCACTTGCCAAATTTGCCAATGGCAAAAATAATTCACATTTGGAAAACAAATATTTTAATTTGGCAAAAATTTTGGCAAGTCACTTTTGATTTCTCAAGAAAGTTTATTAATATTTGTCACTCAATACAACTCATTTCAGGAAACTCTTTCATTAATGTTATTAGTGGTGTTTTATAAGGTTATGAAAAGTTGACACCTCTATCAAGATGCAATTAATCTGATATCATTAGTATCGATGGTGGAGGGATTGCTAGTATGTCTGGTGGTAGTGTTTAAATAGCTAAATAGCTATTAATAATTAACTGCTTTCTTATATAAAAAGAAACAATGTTGTAGACACTGATAGCATTTGGCAACTTATAACAGCATTTGGGAAAAAATATTTTCATTTGGCAAAATATTTGGCAAAAGTAAATTTCGGGCCAGCGCTGACCCTGACCAGTAATAGTCAGGAATGTATTTTCTCCTGAGTGTGACAAAATTATCGCAGATCAAAAGAATATGATACTCGTCACATGTTTCAGAACCGCACATTTTGCATAGTAAACTCTCGTGTTTTCGCCGTCTTGAAAGCTCGTTTGGCAGTCTATGGTTTGCTGTCCTAAATTTCACCAATGCTGGTATGAGATGTTGTGGTAGTTAATAAGGTTACTTTTGTATATGATCTTTTCCGTGGACGATCGATATTCTATAGGATTCATATGAATATGACACTTGTAGCATTTGGGGTGGGAGAATGGAGGACCTGAACTTTCCGTCGTTTGCAGGGACGTAGCGACAGAGGGTTGTGTTGTAATGTAGGTGAGTAAGTCGACATGACTTTTATACCCCAGATATTTGGCTGATGTAATGTCGTTTCAGCCTCTTGGTCGTATATCCACCGCGCCCAGGTGGTCCTGCTAATTCGCCATGATGTGTGTTAGTCCTGCCGAATTGCTATCATGCTGGTAGGGCAAATAAATGTTGTTAAGAACAAGTATGGTTAGTTCTTCTAAATTTGTCATTTCCGCAGTGTTTGGCTAATCTGGACGAATCAAAGAAAAACAAGAGACTGTGTGACAGGGTCCGTGATGGCCCGAAATTTACTTTTGCCAAATATTTTGCTAAATGAAAATAATTTTTGCCAAATGCTGTTAGAAGTTGCCAAATGCTATCAGTTTCTACAACATTGTATCTTTTATTTTGATTATTTCCACAATCGCTGCTGTGTGTGAAACATTCAAGAACCGATATACTTTAACATAATTCAACAATGGCTGCGCTGGTGATCTCAAAACGTCATAAATATTCATTTTGAGTATGGTGGTTTGCAACAACCAACGCGCCTATTGTTATAAATATATTATCACATGTATGTATTTGAATGTTTTATAATGTATTTTCCTCGATTCGCTTAGATTTGCAAAACACCGCGAAAATTACATCTTTAAATAAATTACGGTACTTTTTCTTAACAGAATCACTTTGCCCCAACATTATCATAGCATATGAGTAGGATCACCAGCATCATATCAGTTTAGCAGGATCACTTATCCAGACACTCATGATTTCAGGTATTATCAAATCGCATTGAGCTGATTATAGGATAGCATTTATTTCGCAATGCGAACAATGACTGCATATTGCATGGCTGGTGAGTTTCGTCCTGCATGCATAAACCACCATATCGTAAACCGGACGGTGAACATTACTGTAGGTGCCATATGACAACACACTAAAGTCAAAGAAATTATTAACTGCTTTCATCATTTCGCACATATTTGAGACGAACCCTCTTTAGTTTTACTGTATCCGGGATAAACTGAGAGTATAACCCTTTCACGACGGGAGCTACGTTGGTGCAGCATTACATACCATGTGCCAGTTCAATCTCTTATATATGCGAGTATCACAAAGGGAGCTCGCATATACAAGAGAATGCGCTGGCTTACGACAGCAAGTTAAATATTGTTAGGCCAATGCATCCTCTTATATATGCGAATGCATTGGTACAGGGTTTTCGTAAAAATCCAGGAAGCTCCTGTCATGAAGGGTATAAACATAGAGTATATCTTGTTATGTGTGCATGGGAGCAAAATGGGTGGCGACTGTTTTCAAAGTCTTTGAAATACAGTAATACTCTAAGTAATCGACTCCTTAACCACAGCAGAATTATGGGTAACTTTTCAGGATTTAGTCGGAAATATGGCTTGTTGCCATTCATCGATAAGCTCTCGTTGAGAGCTTTCCGATGAATGGCAACAAGCCATATTTCCGACTGAATCCTGAAAAGTTACCCATAATTCTGCTGTGGTTAAGGAGTCGATTACTTAGAGCATTACTGTACATACATATTCCGTGCATGATTATTCTGTCTTCGTAGACCTATTTTAACCTCCGGAACGAGGTTGGTTGGTTGGACTTTCGTCGCAATTTACCTACTAAACCACGTGATCAATGTAGATATTACAGTTCGTGGTTACAAATTAAAAGGGTACTCAACATTATATCCGGCCATTTACGGGACACGTGGTCATCTCTTTTTATATACTCAACAGAATATATGCAAGAAACGAGTGAATTTGAGCCATGGATTAGTGCAAATATACACTCGTTTGTTCTATGAAGGATGCAAACAACATGTTAATAATAATAAAAATGAAAATGATTCGAGATGGTCCCATAAATGGCCGGATTTAGTGTACAATCCCCCTTTAAGTAACACAACGTACATGTATAAGGGACTGGGCATTTAGACTGTGTGATTATGAGCTTATGGTGCTATCTTATAGACTTCAGCTATAGGAATAAACACCTTTATACCACGATCGCCTGTCTTACTATATAAATAAACACCTTTATACCACGATCGCCTATCTTACTATATAAATAAACACCTTTATACCACGATCGCCTATCTTACTATATAAATAAACACCTTTATACCACGATCGCCTATCTTACTATATAAATAAACACCTTTATACCACGATCGCCTATCTTACTATATAAATAAACACCTTTATACCACGATCGCCTATCTTACTATATAAATAAACACCTTTATACCACGATCGCCTGTCTTACTATATAAATAAACACCTTTATACCACGATCGCCTATCTTACTATATAAATAAACACCTTTATACCACGATCCCCTATCTTACTATATAAATAAACACCTTTATACCACGATCGCCTATCTTACTATATAAATAAACACCTTTATACCACGATCGCCTGTCTTACTATATAAATAAACACCTTTATACCACGATCGCCTATCTTACTATATAAATAAACACCTTTATACCACGATCGCCTGTCTTACTATATAAATAAACACCTTTATACCACGATCGCCTATCTTACTATATAAATAAACACCTTTATACCACGATCGCCTATCTTACTATATAAATAAACACCTTTATACCACGATCGCCTATCTTACTATATAAATAAACACCTTTATACCACGGTCGCCTATCTTACTATATAAATAAACACCTTTATACCACGATCGCCTATCTTACTATATAAATAAACACCTTTATACCACGATCGCCTATCTTACTATATAAATAAACACCTTTATACCACGATCGCCTATCTTACTATATAAATAAACACCTTTATAACACGATCGCCTATCTTACTATATAAATAAACACCTTTATACCACGATCGCCTATCTTACTATATAAATAAACACCTTTATACCACGATCGCCTATCTTACTATATAAATAAACACCTTTATACCACGATCGCCTATCTTACTATATAAATAAACACCTCTATACCACGATCGCCTATCTTACTATATAAATAAACACCTTTATACCACGATCGCCGTCTTACTATATAAATAAACACCTTTATACCACGATCGCCTGTCTTACTATATAAATAAACACCCTTATACCACGATCGCCTGTCTTACTATATAAATAAACACCTTTATACCACGATCGCCTATCTTACTATATAAATAAACACCTTTATACCACGATCGCCTGTCTTACTATATAAATAAACACCTTTATACCACGATCGCCTATCTTACTATATAAATAAACACCTTTATAACACGATCGCCTATCTTACTATATAAATAAACACCTTTATACCACGATCGCCTATCTTACTATATAAATAAACACCTTTATACCACGATCGCCTTTCTTACTATATAAATAAACACCTTTATACCACGATCGCCTATCTTACTATATAAATAAACACCTTTATACCACGATCGCCTATCTTACTATATAAATAAACACATTTATACCATAATTGGCTATGCTACTGTGTGTATAACACCTGTTTTGTAAATTTCATCTTTACACCCTACTGTGGGTATAACGATTCCTACTATTGGTATAAATATCTACTGTTGTGTAAATGTTTCAACGGCACTTTATGTGTTAAAAGTTTATACCCATAGTAGAACGACCCGTCATTTGACCTCTGGTGACCTCGCTGTCGAAATTTAGCCAAATTTTTCGTCACGCCCGCTTCGCGAAGTAAATACACACTTTTTCCGACTCAAAACACACTGAAATGCGATAACTGGTCTAAACACAGAGATATATACTATCCAATTCCATTTACTGGGTTTACTTGTCAAAAAATGACACATAAAGTTAGTTTAATGATGTTTTATGATAGGTGAATGCACCGATAAAGTACACGTTTTATACAGGTCGGCGATGGCTGTTGGAAATGTAAACAAACAAACGCACGTGTTCGTCTGCCTTTCCGTGTGTGAAGCGAACGACGGCTCTACATTTTGACAACAACGTATAGATTGTTAATGGTATCTGCAATGTGGGAAATCTGAATGTGTGTTCACATCAGCTGACTGATGCCCAAGAAAGTGGCGAATCACCGAATTTCCTAGAAATATGTATTACTACGCTTAACATATTTGGGTCACTCGGTGCACATACATGTTAACAGTCACCAACATAGTAGCAATACATTTACGAAGCGACCGAAGAATAATAATTATGGTATAAACAAAATACACCCATAGTAGCCGAGAATACAAAATTTTCACCACTCGTGGAATTGTGGTTTTAACCACTCGCCAAAGGCTCGTGGTTAAAACCACAATACCACTCGTGGTGAAAATTTGTTATTCTCGGCTACTGTGGGTGTATTCTATATTTATACCACGATCGCCTGTCTTACTATATAAATAAACACCTTTATACCACGATCGCCTGTCTTACTATATAAATAAACACCTTTATACCACGATCGCCTATCTTACTATATAAATAAACACCTTTATACCACGATCGCCTATCTTACTATATAAATAAACACCTTTATACCACGATCGCCTGTCTTACTATATAAATAAACACCTTTATACCACGATCGCCTGTCTTACTATATAAATAAACACCTTTATACCACGATCGCCTATCTTACTATATAAATAAACGCCTTTATACCACGATCGCCTATCTTACTATATAAATAAACACCTTTATACCACGATCGCCTGTCTTACTATATAAATAAACACCTTTATACCACGATCGCCTGTCTTACTATATAAATAAACACCTTTATACCACGATCGCCTATCTTACTATATACATAAAGCCATCTGTTTAAACTTTATCCATACAATTTGAAAGGAAAAGTGTTTATCCATCGCACTGTAAAGATTGTGGCATAAACTTCGCAGAGTGGATTAAATTTTCTCCATACAATTTGAACGGAAAAGTGTTTATCCATCGCATTGTAAAGATTGTGGCATAAACAAATTATACGCATAGTGTTTCTGAATAACAAATTTAATCCACTCGTGCGATTGGCGATTTACACCACTCGCTGAAGCTCGTGGTGTAAATCGCCAATCCCATCCGTGGATTAAATTTGTTATTCAGAAACACTATGCGTATATTCTATATGTAAATTACATTAGCGTTGGGGTCAATATTTATGCATACATGTATATTATATCTGTATATTTAGAAGGGAGTTTACTTGTTTGTCAGAAACTGCAGCATCATGAGTGCCGGAAAATTTCAAGGACCTTTTTGATAAATATTGTTCTCCTGTAATACTATGGTCCCAGGCACCAGACATATATATATATATATATATATATATATATATATATATATATATAAGCCGTCTGGCATGTACAAAATGAAACACAATCAGATTCCGCATTCAGCATTGTGTGCTCTAAAGTAAATAATCATTCGGTGCTTAAGCCACAGAATATGTAATAACTGCCTCTTGGTCACGCATCTTCCACGATTATCTATCGACGTAAAGGCTTAAACTTGGAGTATTATTGTGCAGTGGCATTGTGTCGTGGAAGTAATGAAAGTTCCATCCATAATCAAACTTATCCGCTATGCATTGTGTACGGTCGTTGCATTGTCGCGCGTTATGTGGGTATTTAAAATTGATACATTATTAACATGTAGAACGCTGGGTCGATTCTTCTATAGAATTATAACAGTGTATTAAACCTATCGATGCAAACCAAATAATGGAAGAATATTTATGTGACATCAGCTTGTTATAACTTATATCAATCGGTGTCAAATGATATCATGGCTCAATTTTCCAACTTTAGCATCACTGCTATCATGATAATTATTTGTGTGTATATATGTATTTTCTGTGTTTGTGTTACCAGTATGTGTTGTGCTTGTCCCCCATTAAGTCCACACATCGACCAGCTTTCTCTTTCCGCGCTTGCTTCGAACGATACTACACCCATGACTGCTCTATACACTGCAACGGATATAACTTAAGATGTCAGGTATAGATATCGTTCAGTATAGAGTAGTCATTGGATACTTCAACCATCGCAGGTGTAAGGGAAGAATCTTCTCAAATAACAAGAGTCAGTGGCTAAATTTTTCTTCCATTCGGTGCCGAAATCTAGGTGTTTTAATGTTGTTCATATCATTAAGTCTCATCAAATTATCAAATGACATTGAAATTCAACCCGGACCTCCTGAGGAATAAAATTTCCAAGCTTACTGAACATGTAGATGATTACGATATTGTATGTTTTACCGAAACCCATCTAAACCATAATGTACCTAATGATAAAATGGCGCTACCAAACTTCCAGGATCCAGTACGACTTGATAGAAATGAACACGGGGTGGACTAGCAGTCTACTTCAATAACAGCATAATTTTTCAGTGCCTTCCAGAACTTGGTTTTGATGACGAAATTTTATGGTTTGAAATTGGAACAGTGAAAAAGATCCTCCTTTGTGTCACATATCGATCCGACAGAGAATGCCGTGATTCTTATTGGGAAGACCTTGACCTTTCAATTGAAAAGGCTCTTTCCGTCAACCAATCTATAGTACTAGTGGGTGATCTAAACTGTGATCTAATGCAAAATTCAGGAAAATCTATTATATCAAAATGGACTTTACAAAACGTCATTAAAGAACCGACGCGGGTGTCCCCAACCACACATACATTAATCGATCCTATTATTATAAGTGATGTGTTATCTGCTGTTAATCCATCTACGTTAGATCTCGGATTATCTGATCACAGAGCGACGTCTGCCGAAATAATATTTCCAAACCGCAAACAAAATACATATAAGCGTACTGTGTGGAATTACTCTAAAGCTGATTTCGTTGGGATGAATTCTGAAATAAATAAAACAGATTGGTCAAAACTTTTGTCCACTTCAGAACCGAACAAAGATATTGATCAGATTGTCGACAATTTTACAAATACTTATCTACTTATTGCCAAAAAGTATATACACTGTCAAACAGTAACAATTCGGAGCAACGACAAACCGTGGTTCGATTCACTTATAAGGCTCAATATACGCAAACGCGATCGTCTTAGGAAAAGAGCTCTACGAACAAACAATCCATTTCATTGGGAACAATACAAAAAAATCAGAAATAAGGTTAACAATCTGAAAAAATCAGCCAAAGAGAATTATTTGAGCGAACTCGATGAAAATCTAAAAGCTAACACTGATCCTAAACACTTCTGGCATGTGGTTAAACAACTCTTAAATAATTTTTCAAGTGGTAACAAAATTCCGTGTTTAAATTACCAAAACAACCTTTTTGACGAAGACGGCCACAAAGCTGAGATTTTGAACGAAGTCTTCACAGAAAATAGTACTCTCGAAAATGAACACCTATGGGATTTGCCCAGCTTTGAAAAAAGAACCCAAAATAATATTTCTGACATCACATTAACAGAAGAAGAAATAGCAACGATACTTAAAGGACTACATACAAATAAGGCTATAGGCCCCGACGGTATAAGCAATAAAATGCTGAAGGAAACGCACACCTCCGTATGTAAACCACTTCGTTTAATATTTAATAAATCCATTAAGGTGTGTCGTTTCCCGGCGGCATGGAAAAATGCTAATGTTATCCCCCTTTTCAAGAAAGGAGACAGACAAGATCCAACAAATTACCGTCCGATATCTTTAATCAGCTGTGTTGGCAAAATTCTTGAAAGAATAATTTTCAATAAAGTTTCTGAGTACCTGTCCTTAAGGGTGGATACACACATGCATGTAATCTCTGTAAATATCGTGTATTTGGAGTTTTACATGGATCATACACACCGTGTAATATGTGTCCGCTGACAACCCAATCATTGCGACTATGTTTGACCACCGTGAGTTAAACTCTGAACCGCTGAAGAGCCGTTGACTGGGACGAAGTCGTCAGGCCGCTTAAAATAATTATTCGCGCGATAACTGAAATGGTTGACGTTCTGTTTAAATCATTGTCAGTATTCTATTGATGTTAATACCAGTGATGGCCTCTTCCACAACGCAGGGGGCTATGACCCCCAACATACACGGGGAGCTATATTATCACAGAAGCTACCGAATTCACCATTGCATATTTCCTCGACGGGGGGGGGGGGTGTGCACGCAGCACCATGAGTCCTGACACCCTGCTTTATAAATATCGAAGTCATGTCTGTCGTGTCTGTTTTCTACGAGTGATTAATCTAATATGCAGCAATTTATGCTATTCATATAATTATGAACATATTATACAGCTTTAAATTTGAATGCATGGTGTTGCTGTTAAACTGTGTCTTCATTCGGCGAAAGGGTTGCCTAGCTACGAGTTCCCAACTACGTCACCTTTCATCTCTTGTGTTATACAGTTATACATGTATACGCAAAATTTACAACTATGGAATATTTAAGTAAAACATTATATTGTAATTCTTGCCCAGATAATCCCGGCTGATACATTCAATTAACTCCCTTAGTTATTGGAAGCTTTCGAGAACCAGCCCCTCCCCCAATCATGGATTATGGTAGAAAATGTTATAATTCAAGCTTGTGACAGGTAGGAGCTTGTTCAACCTTTGGCTTGAGAAACATATATATAAATGGGGGGGGGGTGTCACTCTTTTTAATTTCAACGCTGTACCTGCATTATTTGTTGGCGCTAATGAATATTTGCAATCCCAATTGAATTAATGTTATCACATGAGCTCGCTCTCAAAATTATCAGAGAAATCTCAACAAGCCGGTATCATCCTATAAAAGAATTCTGCATATTTTATTTCTGTTTTGGATGACCCTGTTTCCAAGAAATGACAGACACAAATCAAGTATAAAATCGACCGGCTCTAATCCACTTTTCGAAATGAATTATAACTCGTGAAAAACAGCAACATATATCAGACAAGAATTACTCATTTCGGCATCCATGAAAGAAGACATGTTTATGACTGGCCTGAAATTTCTTGATGGCAGTTTGTTTGATAATGGCTTATAACTACTCACTGGTGAAATTGATCTCTGGCGCGCAGGTGATTAATTTTGTCAATTATTGGTGTGGCCATGTAAAATACATGTATTTTACATACAGACATTACATGCATGTGCGTATCCACCCTAAACAATTTATTATATAAAAATCAATCAGGTTTCGTTCCTAATCATAGTACTGAAATGTAGCTTATCGAGATTATTAATAATTTGTGCAACGCCCTCGATGCTGGGGTAACTACTTGTGCAGTATTTTTTGACATATCAAAAGCATTCGATAAAGTTTGGCACCGCGGATTGTTATTGAAATTAGAACAATATGGTATTAATGGCAAACTTCTAGAATGGTTTCAAAACTACCTGATGAATAGGCAACAAAGAGTTATGGTCAATTCGTGTTTCTCAAATTATAGCAGAATTAATGCTGGGGTCCCCCAGGGATCAGTTATCGGCCCTCTGATTTTTCTCATTTACATTAACGACATAGCAGATCGCATTAAATCTCAAACGAGACTATATGCCGACGATACATGCCTTACTAATAGCAGTTCCGACATTACAAAACTCGAACGCACCGTAAACGAAGATATGAGGGAAATGAAATTTTGGGCAGACACATGGAAGGTAAAATTCAATAGTTCCAAAACAGACTTAATGTTATTCACATCTAAACAAAAAATAATTAAACCAATAATAATTTTTGATGGTGTGCGACTGGAATACTCTAAATCACACAAACATTTAGGTCTGGAAATTGATGACGATCTCACTTGGAACACACATATAGATGCTATATGTCAGAAGGCTTATGCCAGATTGTCTCAGATTCGAAAACTCAAACATACACTCAATCGTGAAACACTTGAAACTTTATATTTATCATATGTACGCTCTCTAATGGAGTATGGTAGCACTGTCTGGTTCGGGGCACCTGCTTACTTGCTAAAACAATTGGATGATATTCAATTCGAGGCAGCCAGAATAGTCACAGGGTGTACTCGATCTGTTCCGAATGATAGGCTTCTTTTCGAACTTGGATGGGAGAATCTAGAAAATCGACGATACACCAGACGAATGACGATATTCCATAATATTGTTAAAAAAAGGCCCCCAACTATCTCGTTGAACTCCTCCAACCCACATTCCGCGAAAGGTGTGACAAAAACCTACGTAACTCATCCGACTTTGTCCCACCAAAAACGGGAAGTAAGAGAACTGACGTGACCTTCTTTCCTACTTGCATTAACAAATGGAACGCTCTTGGAAAAGACATCTTTAAGGAATCAATCAAACGGAAACCAATCAAACCGCCAACATACTTCAATGTTGGTAAACGTTTTCTAAATATTTCTCACTGCAGACTGAGAAATCAATGTAGCAACTTACAAGCTGATAAAAAGCTAAATTATATCGCTGATACTAAAGCATGCATATGCGGATATCATGAAGAGAATGCATTTCATTTTTTTTTTGAATGTCCTGTTAATTCTTATGCCAGAATAAGTCTATACAATAAACTCTTGCCCTTCAACATTTATTCGGTAAAAATTTTGCTATTTGGAGACCCTGACCTAAAGAACAATGAAAATGAGTCCATTTTCAAAGCTGTCCAAGACTTTTTAAGAGACACTACTTTCACAGATACAACAAACTTTCAACTTACCTGATATTGAAAAGAGATAGGTCTGAAGGACTTCGACTCTTCCAAAACCCTGCATGTCAATCATTGAAACAAGCTCGTAGAGGGAGTGAGAGAGAAAGTGATTTATATGAGAGAAAAAAAAACTGATATCACAGACTTGGGTTAAGGGGGGACTAGCACAAACACAAAACTGTTGTTGTATATTTCTTATATATGTATATGCACTGTTACTATGCTGCTATAATTGTAAAGTTGTATTGAGTGTTGTCATAGGGAGAGGAGGTACATCTAAGTGGCTAGCACTTGTCCTCCAATCCCGTCACCATATCATTTTTTTGATAAATAAATATGTTTAAACCAATCGGTCAACCCATAACTACCAGAATGTGTACATGTAAAGTGCTTAACGACATATTTTGGACTTGTTCGGGTGCGTAAAATTGACAAGTTAGTGCTCATGTGCTATGCCAACATGGGGAATGTAGCATTCTACTAACATCGCCGAAAATTTCAAAGAAATCGACCACACCATTCCATAGAAGACATCGTCTGAACTAGCAAAATTGTAAATATTTACATCTCTATTCGAGACGCAACTATCGAGATAATTAACACAAATGATTTCGCCATCGAGAGTTATTTCATTTCACTCGAACCTCTAAATTTTGCCTACGTAATTTGGAGTGACGGATACGATAGTTCGACAAATACACGAAATATTGGCATGTCGCTTCATCTGGTTTGAAAAACACTTTCCAATGTCACAACCATTTTCCAGCCGTTTTTAGTTTTTCGCACGAAGTCAGACAAACGCTCTTTATTGCTACCATATCAGGAATAGAATAACACGGAACGCTCTTTTCTGTTCCATTCCATGTCGTGCAAATGGCTGTTTTTGTTTGGGACCCAAACACCTTGTTCAGAGTTGCATTTTTCATTACTGCAATGCGTCTTTTTGGGTTACATGTATATATAGTGCTCGTAGAAAGGTAGTTAATATATTTATCGACCTATTTCGATACCGATAATAATTAAAAAGCGAATGTGGCTTTAATATATTCCTCCACAGCCTGTTCTCGTGAAATAATCACATGTCGGCGTATTTTAATGAAGATGGCCATGAAGATGGTGATGACGATGATTATCACGATGACGATGATGATGATTATGATGATGATGTTTTGTTGTCCATGAAGATGATGATGATGACGATGATGATGACGATGATGATTATGATGATGATGTTGGTGATGATGATGATGATGACGATGATGATGATGGCAATGAGGATGATGATGGTGATGTTGGTGATGATGGTGATGATGATGATGATGATGATGATGATGATGATGATGGTGATGATGTGGATGATGTTGTTGTTCATGAAGACGACGATGATGGTGATTGATGATGATGATGACGATGATGATCACGATGATGATGATGATGATGATTATGATGATGATGTTGATGATGATGACGATGATGATGTTGTTGTTGGCCATGAAGATGATGATGACGATGATTATCACGATGATGATGATGACGATGATGATGATTATGATGATGATGTTGGTGATGATGATCATGATGATGACGATGATGATGATGGCAATGATGATGATGATGGTGATGTTGGTGATGATGGTGATGATGATGATGAATATGATGATGGTGAGGATGACGATGATGATGATGATGACAATGATAATAATGATGATGATGATCTTCATCATCATCATTATGGTGATGGGCGATGATGTTGACGGTGATGACGATGAGGATGACCACGCTGATGCTGATAATAATGATGATGAAGATAGTGATGGTGATGGTGAAGATAATGATGACGACGATGATGATGATGATGATATATATAATCTGGTGACCCTACAATATTATTATACGTAAATAGTGTAAATATGTTTGTCATCTATAACGCTTGTTAACTCACGATTGAGTTCATTAAAGCTTTCACAGGGAATATAGGGACTGCTATTCTTATTGTCGCTTACGCGCGGTCATTAGCGAATCGGAACAATTAGACATAAATATTTAAAATTGTGTTAAAATGACTGTTTTAATTGGCACAAAACCATCCTAAATGTCATAATAATCCAGATGTGTGTGCAACAATTCGCGACCTCATTGCTGGAATATTTAAAGATGGAAATACATTCTCTACATAACGCATTAGTGCTTCGATTTCTGCAACAATGACACTGACACGTGTATGGCATGGATACTTTCGCAGTCTTTGAGACATAAGCCATAACTCTATACTAAATACTCACGCACGAGTAATTCCCTTTGTAAATTGTCAGATGATAAGTTCGACAAACGCTCCTCGAACATCATATATAACATACGATTCGGAGAACTGATGTTTCAGCGATAAATGACAGACCAACCCCTGGCAAAAGACACTATTTTATTTAGATTGCCATGTTAGATGTATTTAGGTTGAACAGTATATTTATTTATTCCATGAACATTTACAATATGTGAAATATCACAGATCATTTTACACCAAATTTGTTTTAACGAGACAGATTCGACGCCAAGCATTGTGCTTATGTTAGTCGTTTCCGATAACACCCCATCTCGTGAGAATGCATATACAGTAATGCCCTAATTAATCGACTCCATAACCACAGCAGAATTATGGGTAACTTTTCAGGATTTAGTCGGAAATATGGCTTGTTGCCATTCATCGGATAGCTCTTCCGACTAAATCATGAAAAATTACCCATAATTCTGCTGTGGTTATGGAGTCGATTAATTAGGGGATTGGGGATTACTGTAAGACGTGAAATCGACATATCAGCTGGTGCAAACGGCAATCCACACCACTGGGAGGCGTTCAATGGCAAACTGCGATGTGCCAGGTAGACTTGCAAACAATTAATATAGTTTTATCTATATTTCATAACAGTGGTGCTTCCCTCTAAATAATCGATTGGTATGAATAGGTGATAAGAAAATTCTGCATCAAGCAATGGTTATTTAATTATCGTTCCAGACGGATTGTTAACACGCGAGAGGGGACAATGTGCTTATGTTGGTCTAGGACAGCGTTTACATTTGATTTTCAGGTTTCTTGCGAGATGGGTTGAGCCAAAATATGGCAGGTTATACATATTAATAGTCGTGTATGAATAGATTATGCGGAGATCCAGTTAGCTAATATGTACCAAGGTCGAGTATATATATAATCATGTAGTGACTCCAGCAGCGTTCTTTAACGTACACATACCGAGGCGTGTACACGGTTCAGCCATTAATGCCCGTGCCCGATCGGACAGCGTGATGCACCCACGACAGCATACCTGGACAAATGATGTAATGCATGGTGGGGGGGGGGGTCGGCATTTTGCATTCGGATCTTTATTCAATTATCTCTACTAAGACTGTTCAGCCACTTACCCTGACAAACTTGTATCTGACCGAGTTCTGATTTTTGTCAGAATACCCTGGCCAGGTTTGGAGCCCAGTCCGCTAGCACAAGATATCACGTAGTACGCTATCACTCGCCTACCGACTTCCCTAAACACCATGCATACCGACTTTATTGAACGACGTCAAAATACCGACGCCTGAGCGATTGTTGCCTGTTCTCGTGGAAATAAGCTCATGGTGAACTTATTTCATGGGAATGACATAAGCTCGTATATATCCGTATTGTATAGATGTTAAAGACATATTATGGACTTGTTCGGGTGCGTGAAATTGATAAGTTAGTACTCAGGCGCTATGCCAACCTGGGGAGTGTAGCATTCTACTATATATAACATCCCCGAAATTTTCAAAGAAATCTACCATACCACTCCATAGAAAACATCGTCTGAACTACGCCCAATTGTAAATATTTACATCTCGATTCGGGACGCAACTACCCGCGATAATCTAACACAAATGAGTTCGCCATAGAGAGTCATTGCATTTAATTAATATATAAGAATGACGGTGTGTACCGTCAATTTGGATTAATATTCGTAACAAATAACTACTTTGAGCAAGATTATTCTCAATTTCTATTTGATCACCATACCAGTGTTTCATATCACTTTAAATAATCCCTATATGGACCTAAACGTTCAACGAAATATAAGCTTCATATGGACTTATTTCAGTTAAATTAAGTTCATATCGGCCTTATTTGGTGAACTTTTGTTACTCTCCGCGGCATTTACCATGACAAATCGACTTACCAGATGTACGCTCTTAATTTATCGGTGTGACTAAACACCGCCCGGACCAGCCCGGACCGCCCATGTGGTGTATAGGGGTGATTTTAGTGACAATAATTGTATGGTGGTGTCATCGAAATCCACCCACGCACGACAGTGGCTTGGTGCGATTAACGATGTGTGTGTTTAAATCTCACGCCATGTTGTGACCGTTGGGCAAGGTCACTTGTACTGTGCTCCGTCGTATCTAGAGAAGCGCCTGTAACAGCTGGGGTAATAATGTGAATAGATTAGGGTCCACTGGTTTTTGGAGATTAACGCTATATAAGCACCATTATTATTATATAAAACTTGTTATAGGAAGAGACAGACCATCTTTAAATGATTGAACCTATACGTCTGTGATTCGTTCGCATTATTCTCTCCACACGTCAATTAGTAGAGAGACTATAAACAACCCCACATTCCCGAGGTTCAATGATTGTTCTCGATAATCGTGCATTAATCCGTTATTAACAAAATAAACAGAAGCGCGAAATAGTTCCACGTTTTAGCTGCGGGATGCCTATGTAGACACGTGCCGTTGGTTTCCGTTTAACAGAGAGGTGTTAGCTAATCCTGTCTCGCGAATTCTTCCTAGGGAATGTATAAGTGTTCTCGTGTTTATGTTTCGTAACCTCGGTCGAGTAAACTTTGTCGACCATGATGGTGGCCCGATAATGCATTTGTTCGTTCATTTACTCATAACAAGTCCGCTTTGTTCATACAACAACTGAAATAATTCCAATATCTCCTCAGAAGTTTGCGCAGAGATGTGGCGACGGGAGTGCATGGGTCAACACCAAAAACATTTTCAACAGTTCGAAATTCATGTCTGAAACACATATAATAGTAGAGGCTCTTATGTCCATTTTTTGGCTCCCGTGTGCATTTTGTGAAGAAATATAGCAACTATGCTCATGATGTTGCTTGATATCTCGGGCACCAGAAAACAAATGTTAGACACCTGGGGGTCGCGACTGGGTGGATTTGTGACGTCATCAAGATGGCCGCCATCCGAAATTTCAGAGTAGACACTGAATCGGTTTGATTAATAGCTAGTAGTGAATTTATGGTAGGAAATATAATATTTCTCTACTGTTGTGATACTATGATAACTGGCTTCACTTTGACAGAAAAATTGGCCACATTTAACCAAGATGGCCGCCAAAATGGCGACCGAAGTTCGGGAAAATGATGAATTTTCACACATGTCTCTTAAAACATTCACGGTTGTTTGAATTCGGTAGCTAATAGCAACTTAATTTTAAATACATTTGAATACCTAACCATTTGAACGTGATAATATGTCATACTTTGGGTCTTATTCCAACATAATGTCGTCAAAATGTGAATTAATAAATATGCTATGAAATTTTACCAAATATCGATTTTGTAATTCGAGCCAAGTGTTAGCAAAGAAATAGCCGAATTTGATGACAAACATTTGCAACAGGTTTAAACATATAGATTGCCATATAATTACAACAAAAAAAGTGCATCTGTATTCAAGATGGCGATCAATATGGTTGCCAAAATTGATAAATCACTAATATTTGTCAAATTTTCTTTGATATCACTCCTACTGTGCGATTTAGTGAATAGAGGTGAATATATTTGCTCCGTGTTGGCGTAATAACATGGAGATATGAAACAATATGAATAGTTTGTGAACAATGGCTTTATACTCAAGAATTCGAGAGAATGAAACGACGAAAATGAGATGAAATCATCAAAATGGCAACCATGAACAATTTCAGAGTTGGCATTGAGTCTAGGGGGGGATTTAGATAGTGAAATGATTAGGTTTCGCGACCAATAATACCATTGGATCACACTTCCTCTTGACGGTGCAATTTGGACCTCAAAATCCAAGATGGCTCCCAAAACGGCGACCGAAATTCTAATAATTGATGATTTTTCACACTCGCCTCTTAAATTATTCACAGCGGTTTGAAATCGGTGGCTAATAGCAACCTTATTTTGAACAAATTATACTATCTAATCATTCGACAACCATGATATGTTAGATTAACATATTATTATCCATATGAATCTACATTCAGGATGGTGACTCAGATGGTTACCAAAATGGAGAAATCATCCAAAATTGCTAGTTTTCATTGATAACGCTCCTAAGGTGTGTTTCAGTGACTACTGGTAAACACATTTGTTCCCCTGTTGACAAAAGTGCCAGGAATGCTGATACAATCTGATACAATATGAATATTTTGCGAACAGTAGCTGCTTATATCCGAGATTTCATGAGAATGGAAACAGAAACCATGAAAAGTAGATAAATTCATCTGATGTTGACCTATTTGAAAATATCCAAATCTGAATATATGCTGGTTACATCCATCATTACATGTACATCGGAAATCTCCTGAATGGGTGACTCGACTGGAGAAAAATCGCTACCTCAACAATAAGGCTGTCGGTATTGAGCAATACTTGAATTAATTCCCCTTGATATCGCCCCCTTATGGGGTTTGGATAAGAATTTTTCACTTGACTCATGTATTGCTCATGTAATGCCATCATACTAAGTCAATTCTACCGAAATTCAGCTGCTCACGGACATTAATTGAATGGACATCACACAATGCAGTACCCAAAAACAGTAGCGGCATATAATGCGTTGACATTACAGACATCTTCCATGTTAACAAGCTTAATAATTAGTGTATAATAAGTCAAAATATAAGAATAGGAGCTAATATTTGTGTGATTTGTTCTTATTAATATACATGTACGAAAACACAGGGTATACTTTTGTGAAACTGAGAAAATATACAATTACTCGTCCTTGAATAACATCTAGTTCAAATTGTGTGTGCATCGGGGGATTATGTGACAGTAATTGATTTGTCTCAGACTACCAAACGAGAGCGTTCAGATGTGCGCTCTATGTGTCTTCTGCGAAAGAATCGCATTGGCGAATTTCTACCAGACCTCTGCTTACTACATGCGATCTATAGAGACTAAAGATTAAATTATGTTCAGGTTCGTACCAAAACAGAAACTGACGTGAAGCTCTGGACAGCGCATAGGTCAACTCACTGACTCCACACCCAAGATTTGCGAAAGCGTGACTGATTTTTATCGAGCTAGGATAAGAAGATAGCCTCATATAATGAGTTCAATTGGTATACATGTGTATTTGAGTTCCACAGAGATAGTTTTCTGGACATCGCATATACAGCAAGTTCGTTCCGTGTATGATCCCCATCTTCCTGTCCTGTGCAGAACTTATGCACTCATCAAGTTTATATTAGATACACCCATGTCATATTTGTCACATGTGTTATCGAAGTTCTTTCATGCTTGCGTTATGCGGTCTCACCAAAATGTCATACAAGAAATCATATTCCCACCAAATTGTCTTTAAATGCCTGCATTTCTGTAATTGTATCGGCTATCGGCAATGTTCCAAATGAAATTGATGATAATTTCTCGCACCAATGCACATTTCGACTTGGCTGTAGAGGCAATTCAACTCACCCACTTGTTGGGGTACATGTATTATCATTGGGTGGAAAGTTTGTAGTATTCTTTCCGGATGTTTTATATAGGAACATTTGATATCCCACTGCAATGAAATCAGGTTTGCAGAAAACTCAGGTCGTTAAACGTTGAAATCTTATACCTTCCTGAGCAATAGTTGAAGTCAATTTCAGTTATGGACTCTTCAAATAGCTAGCAATCCACAATCTTCTCTCAATTCAAGCAAAACATTGTTATCTATTATTTCCAACTTTTGCGCAGTATCTATATTCTAAGCTTGCAATTGGCCTTACTTGTGGATCCGACTATTATGGTTGTACGGCTTGCCAGCAAATTCTATAAACTACATTTGTTCGATGGACAATTAAAGGATTTCGTTCGAGATTGCGGGGTTTCTGTGATTCGAAGATATTTACTTTATGTGAACTAACAGATGTATAATGCTAATGAATGTCCCCATGTGGACGTTTTGCAAGAAATCTTAATAAACGTTCCATTAAATGATCTTGATGACCCGTCACTGTATTCATTACTTCGATGCACCATCATATGGCATAGATCAAAGATGAGCTTCTGTTGTTTCGATGAGGTATTTCATCACTAAATATCCGGCCACTAGGCATAGGCAATTTGATTTCACGATATTTTTTCGTTGACAGCCAGGAAGAAGTTGAGGAGCCGTTATTGTCACTTGCTGGACTCGACATGGAAAATTACAAACCTTAGGCTATTTTTGCCAGATACTAATGTTTTGACATATTCTAAAATAAACTGACACGCATTAACTCGGTTATGTGCACAGTTCTGTTAGACTACATCGAAGTGAATATGCAATGTATCTGCTATGAGGTCAGCGGCCGTATTGAAATTTATTTATTAAATCTGTATTATGGACTCTCCATTCCACAACCGAAGCAAACAATCCATATGGAGTCTCTGATATGCAGTCGGAGAGTTTTGTGGTGAGCTCTGATAGATTGCTAGATGAATTTGTAATTCAACTGTAGTTGCTGGTGTGAGTTGGTTGCAGATAGACTACCATCACTGTGACCATCTATTGGACGAAGTAACAAGAGTGGTACATGTGCTGACTCACGTCTTGAGAAGTGTGACAGTGTCTCAACTATTCAAACGAATTTCGGGTGATTAAACACTGATATGCCAAAAACAAGAAACTGAACAATGCAATCTCCCCTTATTGTATCTTATTAGACACAACTGTTTCATAATTAGATACGAAATAATGTTTGCACTAACATGTAATGCCTGTGTATTTCTAAGTTGAGCAATTATATATCCAGGTGGCAGAATGATAGCAATGCAACTTCGACGAAGTCAATGTGTGATATTGTTCCTGTATCTTCTAAATTTTTGTGGCCGGGCGAAATCAACGTGGTCAACAATTCATCAAAAATAGGCAACGAATAAATCAGATCTGCCCCAAACGAAATAATATAGCCATAAAGTTGGATTTCTGTTTGTATTATGACTGCAGGGATTATTTGGCGTTCGAGTACTCGTTATGCTCTTATAATGATACAGTCAGCACATATCCGGGTTGACTTCCTTCTCATGAAACGGGCAGGATCGTTTAAATTATATTGGGCAATTTCGTGTTAGGTTTCTAAGAGTCCATTCTGATATATTCTGGATTATAAATAAACTATGTTTGGTCAAACATAGTCACAATATATCCTAACATGATAGTATCTAATTTAGATTGGGCGGATATATCCACCTCCTTTGCTAAATGCCGTTTGAAAATATAAATATTTGTCACATTTTATAACTGTGAGTTTTGGCGGCCATTTTGGCGAACATCTTGGTCAAATAGATCAACGTCGAGTGTAATCGAATGACACTAACGATGTTTGTTTTATTATGCCTATTTCTGTCCAATGTTAATCTAGAACCTCGAGAAGCAAGTTTATCTGTGAAATTACATAGCACATTATTTAATTTTCATTTCTCGGAGTATGGAAACAATTAGACACAAATTACAGCATAATATATGTTTTCCAAAGTACTTGGTGTGATAACTGATAAAAACAAAGACAAGTCCTACTCGCCACAGTTTACAAATAACCCAAAATGATGTAAGGGGCATGTGTAACAATTCAACACATTTCTATATTTCGGTCGCCATTTTGACAGCCATCTTGTTTTTGTTATCAATCTTGTTCTTTCAAAAGGAAGCTTGGTGCAATTTTATCATTGCCGTAGAAATATCTTTCATTTTATGTGTTAAATTTTCGTCCTCACTCAGTGCCCATTCTGCAATTTTGTGTGACTGCCATGAAGATGATTTGACTTAATTTTCGTGGTATGATTCTGTTGAATTCTCGGGTATAAGCAGCTATATTGTTCACAAAATTTACAAATTATTCCATAAGTCCATGGATTTCCGCGAAAAAGTAGCATATATTCACATATATTTACTTTTCCCCAACACATGAGTGATTTCAATAAAAATTGGACAGATTTTGGTGATTTCTCCATTTTGGCAGCCATCTTGGCCGCCATCTTAAACGAAAATGCACTATTTTCAGTGTAACTATATGGCAATTCACACATTTAAAACATTTTAACATTATCCTTATCAAATTCAGTTATTTTCTGTTCAACTCTTGGCTAGAATCACATAATTGAATTTTGGTTAACTTCCACAGCACATTTTTGAATTCACATTTTAAAGATAGCTGGCAGGAATGAGATCCGAAATATGACATATTATGTTGTAGAAATGGTTGAATACTGGAATTTATTCAAATTTAGGTCTTTATTCGTTACAAATTTCAAACATCGGTTATTGATTCAAGAGGAAATTGTGAAAAATAATCAATTTTCGAATTTCGGTCGCCATTTTGGCGGCCATCTTGGTTTATGGAGGCCACTTTTTCTGTCAAATGGAAGTATGGTGTATTAGTTTCACGTCAGTGGTGAGATAATCAAATTTCTATACTAAATACACAAGTAGATATTAATCAAACTGACTCAGTGCATACTGTGAAATTGTGTATGGCGGCCATCTTGATGACGTCATAAATCCACCCAGTCGCGACCCCAAGGTGTCTAACATTTGTTTTCTGGTGCCAGAGATATCAAGCAACGTCATTGGCATAGTCGCTATATTTCTTCACAAAGTGCACACGGGAGTACATAAGAGCCTCTACTATAATACGCATACGGTTGGATAACGAATGATACTTAATCGATTAGATATTAGATATATCGGAGTAGGACGTGTTAAGCGAGGTTATGATTATATTTCGAAATGAGTATCTCGAGTTAATCGGAAGGGTATTTGACGAAATAACGGAGATGTACATGAAATAATTCCAACAATACAAGTGATCAACTGCATGTGGTCTTTAAAAACTCTTCTTCAAATTTCTCCGTTATTTCGCCAATATAATCCTGACCCCAATCCTAACTTCGCGTGGCACGTGTTACTCCGATTGAATATAAATCGCTATGTAATCGTGAATCTCGATTAAGCAACTTTTGCTATTTAATCGTGTGGTTATTTGCTGCCCTGAAACAATATCAGTAAGAAATTTCGCACCAAAATGGGTTGTTCTGATAGTCTGAATGCCGACTAATTTCTTACAGTCAAATCGTTAGACTGAAATGACCATTAGTTGAAAATATAGAACATTTCCAACCATATAAGGGATGTCACTTTGAAAGTTTCCAACGAATTTAATACGTTAGTTTTGCAAAACTGTCAAAGTTGATAGTCAGAATTTTTAAACTGTGTGTTCCGTTCTGTCGATGTTTTACTGGCAGTGTGGGGTATGATAACATACGTGATGCAACCACTTCTTTTGTTTCTATAGCCAGACCAAACAACTGAATATCTCCCCGCAGTAATATCTGTCAGGAATTTAGAGTGATATGGCCACTATTTGGGTGCTTAGTTGGAAATTCCCAACATTTGTATGGCTTCAGGTGCCTATTGGAACAAGTCAATGCAAGGGGCTGTTTGCAGATCCAAATGAACTTGGAAGTTCGGTCTGAAAGTTAAATCGATGCAGTTTGAAAACTGGACACCTCCACACCAACGGAGACCCCTTAAACGCGTAACTGTATGTGCACCAGACGCAATGCAATAGATAAATATATTCCCTGCATATACATGCACTTTTAAGAATTTGTCACTAAAGGCGACCGAATGATCTCACCACAGATATTCCTACAGTACTATCGGTCAGAATTTTAGAGGACCTCATAACATATTTTTCTACAGTACTATCGGTGAGAATTTTAGAGGACCTCATAACATATATTCCTACAGTACTATCGGTCAGAATTTTAGAGGACCTCATAACATATATTCCTACAGTACTATCGGTCAGAATTCTAGAGGACCCCATCACATATTTTTCTACAGTTCTATCGGTCAGAATTTTAATGTGATGTGTCCATCAGTTGGAATTTCCAACTATATGGAGTGCTTGGTTCGAAATTTCCAACTATTTTATGGTCTGGTCCGATTATTGTTTTTATGGAGTTATAATAATAATGGTGCTTGTCCCTTTCATGACTGGAGCTTCCTGAATTTTGCGAAACCCTATGCCAATGCATTGTCTTATATATGCGAGTCTCCTTGGTCGCCTCGCGTATATAAGAGAATGCATTGGCCTAACAAATTTTAAATTATTTTTTATAATTGTTAAAGAATGTAAGAAAAAATGATAAAAAAATGTTAAAGTGATATGAAACACTCCGGTATGGTGATTAAATATAAATGGAGAATAATCTTGTTCAAAGTAGTCATTTGTACAAATATTATATCTAAATTGACAACACACACCGTCATTCTTTTATATTAATTAAATGCAGTGACTGCCGATGGTGAAATCGTTTTCGTTAGTTTATCGCCGATAGAAGCGTCCCGATTCGAGTAGTAAATATTTACAATTTAGCGTAGTTGAGACAATGTTTTCAATGGAGTGGTACGGTCGATTTGCTTGAGATTTTCGGTATGTTGGTAGAATACTACATTCCTCCAGCTGACACAGCACCTGAACACTAACTTATCAGTTTCACGCACCCTAACAAGTCCTTAATATGTCTTTAAAGAATGTAATAAATAATGATGAAAAAAATTATAAAAACAAATTGTTAAAGAATGTAAGAAACAATGATAACAACTGATAAAGAATGTAAGAAAAAAAGATAAAAATATATAAAATTGTTAAATAATGTAAAAAAAAAAGATAAATATAACAGAAATGATAAAAATTGTCAAAGAATGTAAGAAATATATAAAAAATTGTTAGGCATTCTCTTATATATATATGCGAGGCGACCTATGGTCGACACGCATATATAAGAGAATGCATTGGCACAGGGTCTTTAACGGAAATGTCGAAACCAAGGGGTGATGTGCAGATGCAAACGGAATTTCTTGGACTTAGAAGTTCGATCGGATTCAAGTGATGCTGTGCAGTTTGATACCTCCCCACCAATTATCTATACACGTAAATGTACACAACAGACGCAAAGCAATATATAGATATATTTCCTGAATATAAACTGTAAAGGCTGTTTCACTAAAGACGAATTAACGACCTCACCATAGACATGCTGTTGATAATTATTTTCTATCAAAGGCGTGATCAGATAACGCAACTCATTTATTTTACATACTATCTCATAGTATGCTGTCACCAGCCTGGAACATGCGATAATGTAATTATCTGGTTCCAGAAGCGGGGTAACTCTTCCATGACCACCCCTCGCATGACAGTTCATTGGCATGTGTGTAAAATATCGATTAGCGCCTCACGTACGTGCCAAGGTCGTTCTCCCGACGCAACCACAGTACATGTGTATATGTAGTGGTAGTATAGGAGGGCGCAAATGACCAGGATGGTCGAAAAGATCGAAAGATCTTCTCCTTCACCCTTGTGTATATGTACCCGATCGGCATAGCATTATATAAGATTTTACCATCTATAGGTATATACTCAATTGTCCTCCACAAACGCCCATCGAGCCCACCATTACGTTAGCTAAATGTCTTAAAGCCAATTGGACATATGCTGACCCTCTCATGCAAAAAAATGTATCTTCAAATCTTTCATCCTCTCAAATTTTAATTACTGCCCTCTTACCTGGCATTTCTGCAGTGTGTCTTCTACCGACAGGCTGGAGAAAATTCAGGAGAGAGCCTTTCGTTTTATCTATAATGACTACACATCTGATTATGACTTTCTCCTAAATATTGCAAACTGTGAGCATCTACATCTCCAAAGATTCAGACTTATGGCACTCACAGTTTTCAAAATACTAAAGAAGGACATTAGAACTCCTTCCTAGTTGGACTCCCTGGTGAAACGTAAACAAGTTCATACTCTTTTAGAAATTCTGAGACTCTGGAACTGCCATCACCTGATACTACTACTTCCGGTTTAAGCTCGTTTAGATTCATGGCACCTAAAGTGTGGAATTCTCTTCCAGAGTCATGCAGAACCGCAGAGACGATGAAAGACTTTGAATGTATGTTACAAACCTGGAATGGTTTTAAATGTAAATGCAGTGCCTGTAGGATATCCTAATTATATGCATATGTTTTGTATTTTAATCCGCACTCTCTGGTCAGGTATCTCTGAATGGAACAAAACGTGTTATCCAGGAATGAAATATGGACTCGTTGTGCACATTACTGTGCCGTATATGAATATACAAATTTGTGTCTTACGCTTTTGATCCAGTCAGGGCTACCTGTCCTCATGGATTTTACTCGTCTTTTACAAAGTTTTAGCTAATATACATGTAATTTATTTTTCAGATAGGTTGTGTTTTATTCACGTTACTGTTTATGTACATATTCATTGTTTTACAAGTCAGTTAAGAGCTTAATGCTCATGTTTGTAATTTAAAATGCCTGACTTTATAAATAAAGCTTTTGAACTTTGAACTTGAACTGTTATATACTATAAGTTACACGGCGAGTTGTTGCCGGATACGGTGTCATATGAGGCGAAGTGAGATTAATATCGGGCGAGGCGCTAGCCGAGCCCGATATTAATCTCGCTGAGCCTCATATGTCACCGTAGCCGGCAACAACGAGCCCTGTAACGATTTTATCATGTCACCCACATATCATGTTTTCGTGTGAGAATTTGAATTACTTATACGAAGTTCATTACCTGCCAGTAAGTAAATTTGTTATCTATGGCTATTAACTTATGTAACGCCACAGTGATGCGTCATGGGGGTTGAACGTCAACACATTGAGTCAATGGCTAATCACCAGAAGCAGTACAACACACTTGAGTTTAGAATTTCTCAAATATATCACATGCATGTTTTTGGTATATGGTACTATATCTTTAAATTAACAGAACTTGATTTCCGACAGATATCCCCTTTCTTGGCGCCAAAATACACCGAAAATATACCCGAGGCGGCAGAGTTCCATGAAAAACAAAATGGCGGACATCGACCCCATATGGGAACCCTGAGGGGGGGGGTATGGATTCCATATGGGACGGGCTACAAAGATGGCGACCCGTTGTCTCCTGATATGCCTCTACCAACGGAGCGTCCTCATTGGTCGATCCAACCAGGTGACATGATAAAACTTAATAATAGGCACACTATATACGGACACAGATGGGATTACCATTTTGTGAAAACTAAAGAAGATTACATATAACGGTGGACATAACATTGCTGACTGCGCTACATGTAATTTGATAGATTTCTTGTTTTGGTTTCCCATTGTATATTGTCTGTAATTCGGCATACGTAACGAATAACCCACGTTCGATGATGTTTTGTGACTAGATATTTCACATCCCATAATTAAAAACTCATTTGCAATTTTTTTGTTTTTTTCAACGAAATAACGGAGTACTCTGAACAAATTTATAACACTACAAATGATCAACTTTGGCCTTATATAAGTCAAATTCACATATTGGGTGGTTGGACTTGGGGATGTTTGGCCTCATTCTTTAAAATAACTTCTTCGATGAAAAACGCTCTTTAAAACGCTCTTTATCGTTTTCCAGTTCCGAACATATTGGATTTATGAATATTCCGTTAATCATCATGTTGCCGCCGTCAGTTCAGTGTTAAGTGTTATGTAAAGTAATGATGAGCTTGATGGGCGTATACGGTAGTCAATTAAGTGTCTATATATGATAAAACATGACCGAAATTACGTAGTTATTTCTGATGATGCTATGCTGATCTGGTGGTACATGTATGTGTGGGTGCATGGTGGTCGCGCTGCAATAAAATGGTATGATGTTTCGAACGATAATAGTCATATCGCTTAAGAACAGACTATTATCGAGGAAACTGGACCAGGAACATGTATGAAGTTTGTATGTGTATAGTACAAATTATACTATTTACATGCACACTGACAGAACCAAAATCGTCGATGGTTCGATATAAATATTCCTTACTTCACTTGTTCATTGATCTAGTTTACATGACTATATAGTTATCGTTAGGTTGAAACTAACAATTTTGAAAACGAAAGCCGACGTGCTCAGAAACACAAGCTTTAAAGATACGAATGACCTTCGCGGTGGATGTTGCTGATAAAACCGTTAATATGATCAGATCCATTAAACACGCCAAAAAACAGAAAGAATATTAAAATATATACATAGGATGTTCTTGTACCAGTCATATATATCGCACAAATAGCATGTTATTGTCAAGATCATACGCCGTGTTGGTAAACAAAAGCCATATTAAGACTCAGCACAGTTCGTAAAAAGTATGCAATACACAAAACTCTCAACAACGGGATGCCTACAATATAAGTAAAACTGACACCATGGTGTTTACATCAGACCGATATAAAGAGCTCGATAATCATCGCCAATTTTGGAGCTGAATGTGTCACCACCGTGAATCACTCTCCCAAACAAATCGCCACGGTGCTCAGTGTTTTTGCTGATCGCACACTATTTACGTGCTGTATATAAACACTTGCTCGATTCGCACGAATTGTATGTTGTGGGTATAATATCGCATTCATATTATCATTATACTATACTCTTAGTATATTCTTGAGGAAATGCATAATTGTAACTGTTTTAAATTATAACATAGATTTATAACGAAGTTCACCCATGCCTTAAATTTAAGTGTCTTCATTCCCCATCTATTTAGATACATTTAGTATACAATCGAATTGATGGACATAATGATCAGCATGAAACCAGAACAACATGTATTTCACTAAGATATATACAGTCTGCACACAAAATCCAGACACAGAGATGGGGCTGGGTGGGTGGTTTGAGGTGGGAGAAGATATGTGATGCAACCATTTTCCAATCAAAATATTTATCAAAGATAAATTAGGAAACATTAATATCTTGGAATATATATGTAACTTAGTTTCTACTGTGCTTACATGCTGCATCATTTCTGAGTATAATATGCCCATATAAATGACCAGAGAACACTGTATGCATCACCAGGTTCAGCCCAAGGTCGGACACTCGTGGTTATATTTTACCGGTACTTGTAAATCAGATGTGTATATCCATAGCTCATGCCATGAATCTCTACTGTGGCTAAATCCCGTAGAGATCATATATTCCACCAGTACAAACCCTTGGAACTTTTTGAAGTTTTGACAGGGAACCTTATAAAGTCGAAAAAATAACGCAGGAAACATATTTCTTATAGTTATTATCTGTTCCTTGGTAATGTACTTCACTGAGGGTGAAGGTCGCAACTCGAAATTGCATGTTTATTAGTGACTTTTCTGAGCTGATATCGCAATAAACATTGAATTAATTACCCAGGAGAAATTGCATAATTGTAAGCGACGCAAAGCAAAATCGCTCACAAAGTCACTTAAATCGTCAAATTTTGAGTTTGAACCTTCACATATAGTGAAGTACATTATTAAGGAACAGATAGTAACTAAGACATATATTCCCTGCAATTATGTTTCGACTTTATTAGGTACCGTACCAAAACTTCAAAAGGTTCCAAGGTTTATACTTATGGAATATGATCTCTACGGGCGTCAGCAAGAGTAGAGATTCATGGCATGATCTAGTGTATATATAGCCATTGAGCCGGCTGATATTAAAAACCACTTCAACAGTATTCGAATAACAATTCATATCATTTCATTTCAGAGGCACGTGTATAAAATGGTATTATTGAGCCTAAATTCCACTTTAAATACTACTACATGTACTTCAAAAAGTGGCCATCAGGGTATTGATCATTCTCGGTAGTTTCGCTCGTCGATATTCAAGTAAATATGTACCAGCAGTCCTATATATGCCTACATACATAAAACATAAACCCATTTTGAATGACAAAATGTGACATCCGCATGTTAACAGTATAAAGTTATGACAATATGTTTGCAAATATCATCTCAAGTACTCTCTCTGTATTGTGTAGTCGCTGCATGGTTACCAATACCATGTTCTGTTGTATAGGATGATAGACCACACAAACGTATTTTTGTTTGTTTAACCATACTTTATTCCAACACAAAGACAATAAATACAGATGCATAAAACATAACAAATTAATAGTATAGTTGACATAAAATTGTTGGTGTATGTTATCGGTTGGAAATGGAGACGACAGTAAGCTATACGCTTTTTTTGGTCATAAAAAATAACGGTACTTTTTCTAAACAGAATCAGTTTGATCTAGCATCATTATAGAAATTCAGCAAGACCCACCAACATCATAGCAAATTAGCAGGACCATTTGACCATGCAGGGGTGGTGTTGCTCCGTGCTGAAGATAAATATATCTTTCTGTGATACATAAACTCTAAACTCGAAATAAAAATATTTAACGCAGTGATCGTGTTATAATCTCTGCTTGGGGTTTAGCTGGACAAACAGAAGATTAAATGGATTTCTTTTATCAAAGACACGCTGCGCGAAGTAAATATGGAAAGTGCGTGGCAGAATCAGTCACCACTCAGCACGACAGACATGGAACCTATGCATGAAAGCGAAATTAATAGAACACGAAGGTTGCCTCTTCGGCAATCTAAATATGTCTACCTCAAGCCGTGCCATACTTTATAGAAACATAAAGGATTATGTCAGATTGAGCCGATACTTAGTATATATGCCCTCTCATCTGGCTACTTATTTATTGAAATTTAGAACAGCCAATCACAGACTACTGGTGGAGTAATGCAGATGGAATAAAAGTGCATGTAAAGACACGAAATGTCCGTCAAGTGGCAAAAATGTCTGTGATGAATACCATTTTGATATTTTGTGTACAGAACTTAACGACCTGCGTGAAACCTATATCCCGAAGTATTATTGGGAAAATCCTAACAGAAATAAATTCTACAGTTTGCTGTCATTGTTTAACATAGGTATATTGAAAAGAGTGAGCATTTTCTTAAAATTAGCGTTTATAAAGTTACCATGACGCAAGTATTACATTATCTATTATATATTTTGAAAGATCTGTGTGTTTGTTTGTGTGTGTGTGTGTGTGTGTGTTTGAAATCGATGGACTCAAAAACGACTAAGCCAATTTCGATGAAATTTGGTATTTGGATGTGTTTTCGGCCGGAGACGAACATAGGCATATTTATTTGTCCGTGCGAGGTCAACTTTTCACGTGCGGAGGTCAAATCTGTTTTTACGCCGTTTTTGCGCTAATATATTTCAGTTCGGTGCTCACAAATCGATTCGATATAGCGCGAATAATAAATTGCCAGTCATATAATTTGCACGGTTAGAATCTGTGGCGTGTCCTCTTTCCAACGATATATAATATGTATGTATCCGTTTTAGTTATCTGCCTCAATTATTAGGTATCAATGCGTAATTTCTATGACGTCGTCAGAGGTCATAAAGTTAGATTACGTTAACTCTCACCCTGCCGATGCATTTGACTGTGTCGCGTTAACTCATCACCGGCCGAGGTATCCGCAAATGACATTGGGCTATATATCTCGGAAACGGGTGTAGCTATCGACTTGAAATTTGGTATGTGAATGTATCTTGCCCCGGATACGAATTTTATCGGGTCGCCGAGCACGTGCGACACCAGCTTCGCGCATGCGCAGACCAGATCTAGGAAACGGGTGGAGCTATCGACTTGAAATTTGTATTTTGAATAGCCCGGACGAAGTCGGGTCACCTTCTAGTCTATTATATATTTTGAAAGATCTGTGTATGTGTTTGTGTGTAAGTTTGTGTGTTTGTTTGTTTGTGTGTTTGAAATCGATGGACTCGAAAACGACTAAGCCAATTTCAATGAAATTTGGTATTTTAGGGTATTTTCGGCCGGAGACGAACATAGGCATATTTATTTGTCCGTGCGAGGTCAACTTTTCACGTGCGGAGGTCAAATCTATTTTTACGCCGTTTTTGCGCTAATATATTTCAGTTCGGTGCTCACAAATCGATTCGATATAGCGCGAATAATAAATTGCCAGTCATATAATTTGCACGGTTAGAATCTGTGTGGCTTCATCTTTCCAACGATATATAATATGTATGTATCCGTTTTAGTTATCTGCCTCAATTATTAGGTACAAGTGGTACAATGCTTTTATCGGGATAAAATCAATGCGTAATTTCTATGACGTCGTCAGAGGTCATAAAGTTAGATTACGTTAACTCTCACCCTGCCGATGCATTTGACTGTGTCGCGTTAACTCATCACCGGCCGAGGTATCCGCAAATGACATTGGGGTATATATCTCGAAAACGGGTGTAGCTATCGACTTGAAATTTGGTATGTGAATGTATCTTGCCCCGGATACGAATTTTATCGGGTCGCCGAGCACGCGCGACACCAGCTTCGCGCATGCGCAGACCAGATCTAGGAAACGGGTGGAGCAATCCACTTGAAATTTGGTTTTTGAATAGCCCGGACGAAGTCGGGTCACCTTCTAGTATTGTATATAATGTAAATATTATATGAATTTTACCATTTAAGAAAACATATTCCTAAATGTATTAGCATTATTGGTCTTTATTATTAATAGCATATAACATGATAAGCCCATTTATTGATGTACATGTATGCTATGTATTGTTTGTATATATGTATCTACAATGTACGTGTATATCATGTTGCAACTTAGATGTTGAATTTGCTAATAAACCATTCAATTCAATCCACGACTACTCCGACAGGATATGCACCTTATGCCAACTTGAATTAGGAGACGAATTTCATTTCTTTCTTAAATGCCAAATATTATTATACAAGACAAAATGCTCTTAAACAAAACTCAACTGCTAAAACCGGAAAACTCTCATAAACATCTCCCGCTTTATGCATGAAGCCCAAACCGCATTGAGACCCTATGAGGCTTGAATATTATCAATCACATTATGAAACATACCCCCTTTTGAAATACTCTCCCCTTTTATGACACCCCCACCCTCCCCGCCAACATGACCACTACACCACAAACCATGTGCATAATTTGTATTGATACTTATGTTAAACATTTACTCAGTATGCATGTACTTAAGATGCTGAGAATAAAGAATATTGAATTGGATAATATAATTATATCGTGGTTCCGAGTACCAACTGTTGCATTTCCTCACAGACTTTCTGGACACAGGTATATTCCCTGGAACAAACCAATTGAAACTCATCGTGAACAACAAAATTCGTGAAAGTTATAGGCGGGAATGGTCTCTATCTATCGACAGCGGGCAGTGCCTTCAATTCTTCTCTAAATGTCACTGCGATCCTCTCAAAATCTGGAACCTCTGGTACCTGCTTGGTGCTAACCGCCATAGAATGATTCTGAGAATAAAGAATATTGAATTGGATAATATAATTATATCGTGGTTCCGAGTACATATATACAGTATAGTTGATGCAATAGACACAACCGGCGAAGTCCGCACGATAAGTCTCAGATTCAGCTGATGTTACAGCTCGCATCTCGCATCAAAAATTCAACATCATTATAAACTACACGCCATTATAAACTACACGCCATTATAAACTACACGCCATTCAAACATCATTATAAACTACACGCCATTCAAACATCATTATAAACTACACGCCATTCAAACAACATCATTATAAACTACACGCCATTCAAACAAAATAAAAATCATTAACAATCGAGATTGACACAACACGGCTTATCTGATTATGGGCGTAGAAAATTTAATTTTTTATTTTTTTTGCGAAGCATTGATACAATTTGCTTGGCCTGAAGCTACATTGTAATACCGTTAAACATGCGGTAGTATTCGTGCCAAACGGTCCGCCAAATAATACGAATTTTGGAACAAAAATTAATTACTAATGTTACATAACTAAACGCACTATTAATTAGATCATATACCGGATAACAAATCGCGCTATGTTGGTCACCGAATTAAAAACATTGTTGTAACAAAATTAAGCATAATTTCAGGATTCGCACCATATTTTCAACAAGATCGCGTTTGTCAGCAATGTTTCGTGCCTGTGTATGTTTAACTTTTTATCAATGCGAATGCAAATTGCAACCCTGTTTTGATTGCTGGCGTGAGACCCATAATTAAACTCCCGCCCGGATATGTCTGAACAGTTTACTCATCTACTCGTCTAGAAGGAATATACTCAAACAGCAAAGTAATGAAATCAGCCATAATTGCAATAAATTACTTGTAAACCGCGGGGATCCATCAACGAAATTAATTGTAAAAGCATGTTTCTCTATTGGGAGGAATCGCATGGGGGATGGGGGTTATGACTAATGATGCATAGAACAAGAACCTAACTCTCTGGGATGATTACCATGCACGGAAGCTGTGAGCCATATCCAAAACATTGCAGGAAGTTGCACATATCAACTTGAGCAAGGGCGCACTGACGTAACAAGTATGCATTCCTTCAATGTCCTTGAATTAACCCCTCAATGACTGGATCTTCCTGAAAATTTGCGAAAACTCTGCCTCGCCTATATAAGAGAATGCACTGGTATGGCTTAAAAGGTCAATGTAAATATTGTTAGGTCAATGCATTATAATATATTTGCGAGTCGCCCAAAGAGCGCCTCGCACATATAAGAGAATGCATTGACCTAACAATATTTACCTTGACCTTGTAAGCCAGTGCATTCTCTTATATATGCGAGGCTACACATGAGCGACTCGCATGTATAAGATAACGCAATGGCACACGATATTAAACGATTCCTCTGCTTTGATGACTTTTCGTCTATCTCAGTGGAAATTGTGCGCTATTCCCAAAATAAGGGCACATTCTATCGAACACATCTTGTAACAATCAATGGCAAGAGGTAATCCCAATAGCCAAGACGACTCAACCATGTATCACCTATCTATATTCGAATTGATCGAGAGTACACATGTCTCACCTATCTATTCGAATTGATCGAGAGAACACATGTATCACCTATCTATTCGAATTGATCGAGAGCACACATATATCACCTATCTATTCGAATTGATCGAGAGTACACATATATCACATATCTATTCGAATTGATCGAGAGAACACATGTATCACCTATCTATTCGAATTGATCGGGAGTACACATATATCACCTATCTATTCGAAGTGATCGAGAGAACACATATATCACCTATCTATATTCGAATTGGTCGAGAGTACACATATATCACCTATCTATATTCGAAGTGATCGAGAGTACACATATATCACCTATCTATATTCGAATTGATCGAGAGTACACATGTATCACCAATCTATATTCGAAGTGATCGAGAGTACACATGTATCACCTATCTATATTCGAATTGATCGAGAGTACACATGTATCACCTATCTATTCGAATTGATCGAGAGTACACATGTATCACCTATATATATTCGAAGTGATCGAGAGTACACATGTATCACATATCTATTCGAATTGATCGAGAGAACACATGTATCACCTATCTATTCGAATTGATCGAGAGTACACATATATCACCTATCTATATTCGAAGTGATCGAGAGTACACATATATCACCTATCTATATTCGAATTGATCGAAAGTACACATGTATCACCTATCTATATTCGAAGTGATCGAGAGTACACATGTATCACCTATCTATATTCGAAGTGATCGAGAGTACACATGTATCACCTATCTATATTCGAAGTGATCGAGAGTACACATGTATCACCTATCTATATTCGAATTGATCGAGAGTACACATGTATCACCTATCTATATTTGAATTGATCGAGAGTACACATGTATCACCTATCTATATTCGAAGTGATCGAGAGTACACATGTATCACCTATCTATTCGAAGTGATCGAGAGTACACATGTATCACCTATCTATTCGAATTGATCGAGAGTACACATGTATCACCTATCTGTTCGAAGTGATCGAGAGTACAAATGTATCACCTATCTATTCGAAGTGATCGAGAGTACACATGTATCACCTATCTGTTCGAAGTGATCGAGAGTACACGTGTATCACCTATATATTCGAAGTGATCGAGAGTACACATGTATCACCTATCTGTTCGAAGTGATCGAGAGTACACATATATCACCTATCTATTCGAATTGATCGAGAGTACACATGTATCACCTATATATTCGAAGTGATCGAGAGTACACATGTATCACCTATCTATATTCGAAGTGATCGAGAGTACACATGTATCACCTATCTATATTCGAAGTGATCGAGAGAACACATGTATCACCTATCTATTCGAATTGATCGAGAGTACACATATATCACCTATCTATATTCGAATTGATCGAGAGTACACATATATCACCTATCTATATTCGAATTGATCGAGAGAACACATGTATCACCTATCTATATTCGAATTGATCGAGAGTACACATGTATCACCTATATGTTCGAAGTGATCGAGAGTACACATATATCACCTATCTATATTCGAATTGATCGAGAGTACACATGTATCACCTATCTATATTCAAAGTGATCGAGAGTACACATGTATCACCTATCTATATTCGAATTGATCGAGAGTACACATGTATCACCTATCTATTCGAATTGATCGAGAGTACACATGTATCACCTATATGTTCGAAGTGATTGAGAGTACACATGTATCACCTATCTATTCGAAGTGATCGAGAGTACACATGTATCACCTATCTATATTCGAATTGATCGAGAGTACACATGTATCACCTATCTATATTCGAAGTGATCGAGAGAACACATGTATCACCTATCTATTCGAATTGATCGAGAGTACACATATATCACCTATCTATATTCGAATTGATCGAGAGTACACATATATCACCTATCTATATTCGAAGTGATCGAGAGTACTCATGTATCACCTATCTGTTCGAAGTGATCGAGAGTACACATGTATCACATATCTATATTCGAAGTGATCGAGAGTACACATGTATCACCTATCTATTCGAATTGATCGAGAGTACACATGTATCACCTATCTATATTCGAAGTGATCGAGAGTATACACATGTATCACCTATCTATTCGAATTGATCGAGAGTACACATATATCACCCATCTGTTCTAATTGATCGAGAGTACACATATATCACCTATCTGTTCGAATTGATCGAGAGTACACATGTATCACCTATCTATATTCGAAGTGATCGAGAGTATACACATGTATCACCTATCTGTTCGAATTGATCGAGAGTACACATGTATCACCTATCTATATTCGAATTGATCGAGAGTATACACATGTATCACCTATCTATATTCGAAGTGATCGAGAGTATAGACATGTATCACCTATCTGTTCGAAGTGATCGAGAGTACACATGTATCACCTATCTATATTCGAAGTGATCGAGAGTACACATGTATCACCTATCTATATTCGAAGTGATCGAGAGTACACATATATCACCTATCTATATTCGAATTGATCGAGAGTACACATGTATCACCTATCTATATTCGAAGTGATCGAGAGTACACATGTATCACCTATCTATTCGGTGATTGGGAGAACACATGTTGATTTATAGCTGGAGGACATTCGTATATCCCCGCCACATGTATCACCTATCTATTCGAATTGATCGAGAGTACACATGTATCACCTATCTGTTCGAAGTGATCGAGAGTATACATGTATCACCTATCTATATTCGAAGTGATCGAGAGTACACATATATCACCTATCTATATTCGAAGTGATCGAGAGTACACATGTATCACCTATCTATATTCGAATTGATCGAGAGTACACATGTATCACCTATCTGTTCGACTTGATCGAGAGTACACATGTATCACCTATGTATATTCGAAGTGATCGAGAGAACACATGTATCACCTATATGTTCGAAGTGATCAAGAGTACACATGTATCACCTATCTATATTCGAAGTGATCGAGAGAACACATGTATCACCTATCTATATTCGAATTGATCGAGAATACACATATATCACCTATCTGTCTAGAGTATTAAAATATTCTTTAGTTTCATGATTGTCCCATACCGGTAGTTTCAGTAAAAGATGGGAGCGTGGTACATAGTTAGGTGTTACAAATTTAGAAATTAGGAACGTAAGCATAGGCCGCGAGTTTTCGAAAGGGTTAATTTTGAAATTTATAGTTACGTACATGAGTAAGCAGTTGTAGAATGTAAGTGTAGGTGTAAGTCTGAAGTAAAATGCTAAATATCACTGGAATCGTCGTCAGTTATGTACCTGGTGATGGAGTGTTTAAACAACAGACCACCGCTTTTCGACACTTTTTAACACAATAAGCTTACGGCCAGGCAGTGTCACTTAACATGTGGTTGAGCCGATCCAGCTAAATAACCGCTATGTACCACGAACTCATAAAATGGGGGGGGAAAATAATGGAGTACAGATTGCAATTTAGATGATTATATTTTAGCATGAGTGAATAATTGTGTATTATTTACATGTGCAAAAAAAATATGCACTACAACATGTTGGAGGACATTCGTATATCCCCGCCACATATATCACCTATCTGTTCGAATTGATCGAGAGTACACATGTATCACCTATCTATATTCGAATTGATCGAGAGTACACATGTATCACCTATCTATTCGAAGTGATCGAGAGTACACATGTATCACATATCTATATTCGAACTGATCGAGAGTACACATGTATCACCTATCTATTCGAAGTGATCGAGAGAACCCATGTATCACCTATCTATTCGAATTGATCGAGAGTACACATATATCACCTCTCTGTTCGAATTGATCGAGAGTACACATATATCACCTATCTGTTCGAATTGATCGAGAGTACACATGTATCACCTATCTATATTCGAATTGATCGAGAGTACACATGTATCACCTATCTATTCGAAGTGATCGAGAGAACACATGTATCACCTATCTATATTCGAATTGATCGAGAGTACACATGTATCACCTATCTATTCGGTGATTGGGAGAACACATGTTGATATATAGCTGGAGGACATTCGTATATCCCCGCCACATGTATCACCTATATCTATATTCGAAGTGATCGCGAGTACACATGTATCACCTATCTATTCGAAGTGGTCGAAATAACACATGTATCACCTATCTATTCGGTGGTCGGAAGTACATATATATCACCTATATATTCTGTGATCGGGAGTACACATGCTGATATATAGTTGGAGGACAGTCGCATCCCCGCCAGTGGGATGTTTGCGCATGCTCCATAAGAAAGAGACAAAATCATTCACTTTGCAACATGTCCTCGTGAAAATAGGTTCATATCGGACCTAATTATTCACATAGGTTCATATTGGACATATCTGATTAGGAAATTAAGCTCTTGGTGGACTTATTAATACCCGTTATTTCGTTGTATGAAGCGAGTCAGAGTGAAAACACATTATAAAGAGCGCGCGTGCATCATGTAAGTCGTGTCGATGAAAAAAAGGAAGATTAAATAATGCCAATATGGGCTTATTTCGTATGGAAGTAGTCCCATATTGGACTGTTTTACCACCCGCGTTATAGGTCCATATAGAGCGTATATTGATGCTAAATAAGGCCAATATGAGCTTAATCGCTCTATTTTGCAATATGGCATATATCATGTACGCATAAGCGGAGGGAACTCGCTGGGAAATCCCAAATACGCTACATGTAGTGCCAGACTGCCAGTAGAATGTATTCGTAATTTGCGAGAGCTCAAAGGTTAATATCGCTAGAGGAATTTTGCATATCCCAATGGAATGGTTGGGCAACTGCGCATGTCCACAAACAAGGGCGCTAAAATCTCACAGACAGCTGAGTGCCCCGGAGACGAGTTTTACTGACGTTTCATCACCTCGTCCCACTGTATTCTCACTTAGATTCCCGGGGGCTTCATCAACACGAGGGTGGTAAATTTGGAATAGCAGTAGATAATGCGACCATACACAGAGTCTCGTCTAATAAACTAATGGCGCTTTGTCTGGACATGGAAAACCTGATATGGTATGTTTTTGCGCAATATGGCTTCCTCTACGGATGATAACGATCGAGATACGGAAAGGGAACACACATAATGGAGTATGAATGTCACTGGCATAATGAGAGCACTTCACCTTAATAGAGATGGAAATGAGTTTGTTGTTATGTTACACATTAACGTCTTCAGCCATGTATTAATGCGGCCTGTTCTCGCGACAATAAGCTCACGGTGAACGTATTTCGTGAGACTGCATGAAATAAGCTCATATTGGTATTATTTAGATGTGAAATAAGCCCTAATATGAATCGTACGTGACACGTAGTGGAGCAACCACACATGCTGTGCCTCAAATTTACCTTTTATCGGCGACATAGTGCTAAGAATAATTGATGTAACATCACGCAGTGATCACGACGGAAATGACATGCCAACTTGACAAGACGTGTCGTGGCCGGATTGTGCATTCTTGTCGGGATTCTGGCCACAAAATCCAAAATGACGTCAGAAACCGTGTCATGACCTCTTTATTTTTTGTTTTGATAAAGAAATTGGTCTAATTGATATTAATAGACCTAAATCACATGTGAATTCTTCGTAAGTTGTGAATTAGTTACTTTCATTTTCATCGCGATGCTTCATTCCCAAATCCGCGTTTTTTTGCAATCTCCACACTGTTGCTAACCGGAAGTCACGTGATAATTTCTCCAAAATCCATACCCGAGATCTAAAAATCACTGATTGATAAAGAATAAAATATATGACGTCATTCACCTGCCTTAGGTATAAGCACCCTTGGTGGTTGCTATTAGACATGAACGCTGGGTATTAAAACAGCCCTATCTGGATTATTTAGATGTGAAATAAGCCCTATATAGACCTGCATGAAAGCTGGGCATTAAAACATAATAAGCCCTTTATGGATCTGAACGCTGGGTATTAAAACAGTCACATCTGGGATTATTTAGATGTGAAATAAGCCATATATTTACCTGAACACTGGATATTAAAACATAATAAGCCCATATTGTGCGTATTTTCACGCAAACAGGCTCGAAAATAACACGAATAAACTAACTCACGACTTACCAGATGTACGCTCTTTACGATATATATATATATATATATATATAGCTATATATATATATATATATATATATATATATATGTTTTCACTGTGGCCTGCTATATCGAAATAACGGGTATAAGTCCAGTATGGGCTTATTTCAGAATCAAATAAGTCCAATATGAACATATGTGAATATTAAGGTCCAACATGAACATATTTAAACGAGGATTATATTGGTTAGTGAGTGGCAAATCATCCCAATGCATGAAATGGCCAAGTAATCAACACGCTCTTCCAAAAACGCGTACATTATCTGCTTATAATATAATCTGTTTTAGGTCGATAATAGAATTTCCTCGTTTTGTGTCGATACTGAAATGAAAATGAGAGCGTTTTAGTCATATTATCGACTCATAATGATTTCATTGTAGGTGACAATGAAACAAACCAAATCACGACTTATCGGGTGAACTTTCTTTAAAATGTTGTTTTCACTCTGGTCCGCGCCATAAAACGGAATAACTGATATTAGTCCAGTGTCTGCTTATTTTAGAATAATGTAATCTAATATGAACCTATTTGCACATTATAGGTCTATTATGTGCCTATTTCAGAGAGGATATGTTGAAGTAATACTGCTCATCTGGTCATGTTCCTAAATATTCGCATAGGACCTAAGTGATATTACACAATACAGTACAGGAACAGTGACATTTTGGTCCAATCAACCTGGTTCAGGTGGGATCTCATTATACCAAATGAATAATTAACATAAAGTAATTACTAACTTAGTAGACATTATTTCTGTACTGCTAGTCTATTATGTATGTATCTCTCACTTGAATTTTAGAAAATAGCCTATTGTATGAATTAGATTGATAATGGTCTAATTTCAAGTAGGATAAGCATAATCCATTGAACCAAAATATATCTGACAATAACTTATAAGCATTTCCAATCCATACTGGTACATATATAAAAACTTCCAAAGTTACACTTGAGAAACTTGATCAAATTTACCTCTGAGTAAAATTCAAAATACTGATTCCGAGAGCCCTAGATTAGCACTCAATGCATTGGATTTTCAATTTTTTGTCCATGGGAGAACCCCCAGACCCCCCCACCATAAGCAGGGGGGGGGTAACCCCCCCCCCGAACCCCCCTTGCACAGGTCTTCGGGATATGCCCAAAACAGATGTCCCCAAAAAAAAAATGGACCCTTCACTGTATGTTCATATTGAACTTATTTGATGATTATGAGCGAAGTACATTATGGACTTTATAGCCTGTTCTCCCGAAATCATCACGCTATCGGCTTATACTAGGATTTGTTTTAGATTCATAATCGGCGAAGATTCGGCTCATTTTGAGTCCATAACGAAATGAAAATTAGTATATTTTAGTGACATTATCGACTCATAATAACATATTATTAGTTAAATAAACCAATGAACGACTTACCAGATGTAAGCTCTTTAAATTGTGTTTTCACTATGGCCCGCGCCGTCCGTAAAACGAAATAACGGATATAATGTCAACTATCGGCTTATTTCAAAATAAAATAATCCAATATGAACTAATACATGTATGTGAATATTATAGGTCGATTATGAACATATTGTCGTGAGGATAAGAATGGCCGCTTGCTGCTATATTATCACAATTGATTCACGTTCACACGAGAGTGCATGGCCATCACAACATGCCCATGCTGCATGGGCATGTTGTGATAACTGAGGGCGTGACAGCAATCATTATATACTGGCCTGATTGTGATCCGCCTGGTAACTGGGAATTTTGACTACATGTCATCTCACAGAATCTGCTAGCCACTGAACGACAACAAACGCTCACTTAGACCCGGTTTGGCTGAACCGTCAATGTAGGTTTAAACCAGATTTAAATCGGAAATTTAAACTGGAGATGACGAATCTGGCAATAAGTGCATCGTAGTCTCGTCGAAATATCATTTCATGTAAGCGTGAAATTTTGCCTCAAATTACGTAAAATCGCATTAAGTTAATCGCATCGACTGGACATGTTTGTCTTGGGGCTAATAAAAGTGAGTTGTTCAGATTCGCCAGCCTATCCTCGTGAAACAATAAACAAGTAACGGGCTTAATTTCAGTAAGACCCACCAACACCCTGGCATTATTTGTGTACTTGTGTGTTTCCTGGAAGTATAACAACTAACTAAATCTCCATATCACACCCCGCCCGAACCCACCCTCCAAACAACCCATGTCCCGCACCTTCTTGTCCATGTATATACTGAAGTACACACCTCGTAAATACACACACGCACTTATATATGTTCAATTATAAGTAAACAAGCGGTTTACGCTCCAAAATACACAAATAATGTTTGTTTTTGAATTGTTCATGGCATCAAAATACATGCCGGTCGATACATACTTGAACTAACTTTCTACGGTCAATATTTTATGTCCCAGAATACGCATTAAATTTAACATTGAAGACGGTGTTCGGGGTCCCAAACAAACACCAGCATAACAAATTCGACACCGTGCCTGTGCCCTATAAATATGTACCATAAGGCACAATTCCTGTATTATGAACGTGCTAATTGTAATAAAAACAATTATTTTTTAATTATTTTTTAATATTCGACTTTATACCAGAGAATGTCTTTCATTGTTGATTGGGACTCATACATGTATGTCAATAACTCTTAAAGATGGATTATCTCGTTAAATAACAAATTTGAAATAGTTGAGTGGGTATAAAATAATAAATATGAACTGAAGACCCCTGCCCGGAAAGGCTTCTATCAATTAATATTGATTTTTTTTCGAATATTTTATTGGGACCGTTTATTTGTCGATTTTTAGAACAGACCATTCGGGTGATACCATATAGCGATATAGAGCATTAGGCTGTTCCTATGGCTACGTACAGAACGTCAAATGTCCCAAATTGATTGGTTGTATTGTTTTATTCCATAGTTATAAGGGATAATCAGCATAATTAACACTATTAAATTGTCGAAGTTTATAGTACTCGATTTGCTTTGGCTGTTGATTCACAAGAAATCGCATACACTATTGAATTGTCGAAGTTTATAGTACTCGGTGTGCCTTGTCTGGTGATATACAAGAAGTCGCATCCACTATTAAATTGTCGAAGTTTATAGTAATCGACAAGCCTTGACTGGTTATTTACAAGAAGTCGAATACACTATTAAATTGTCGAGCCTCAATTCACCGTATTTTTTATTTTATGGTACAGGGAACTGGAGAGTTCTATTAGATGTTGTCCTGTTAAACAGAGTTTTGCACATATTTGTCGATCAATATTTATCCCCAGAATATGATAAGACCAAACAATCAAAATGATTTCTCTGAGGCTTGTATATCTGACTGATCTGTATAGATCAGAAATCGCTTTAACCTTTTACCCAACAGAACGGCCCTGTGCCAATGCATTCTCTTATATATGCGAGTCGACCATAGGTCGCCTCGCATATATAAGAGAATGCATTGGCTTAACACATTAAAAATTATAAAATTGTTAAAGAATGTAAGGCCAATGCATTCTCTTATATATGCGAGGCGACCTATGGTCGACTAGCATATATAAGAGAATGCATTGGCACATGGCATAACTGTAACCATCACAATGTGGTCAATGAGCCGGTTCCAATGATATCCATATTTGTATGGTTTTATTGAGAGAGACCCAAGATGATTTAGGCTGTTGCAGCTTTATTTGGCCGTTTTTGGTCGGTTTGTTGGGTAAAGGGTTAAAGTTCATTATTGAGATGAGCGGCTACAAGTATACGACATACACTGATAATTATGTTCTAGTTTAGATGGAACACAAGCACTGGCGATCATCATGGTACATGTCCACTTGAAAAGCTCTTCGTATACGCGTACTTCACCAGGGGCGCCGGAAGCATCCAAGGGCAGGGTGGGGGCAGAGCCTACAAAAAGGGCACTTTTCCGCAAACTCGGGAAAATAACCATAAATTCATTGTGGCAAAAATCCCTATTTTAATGGTATTTGTCGGTTTTTATGGTCGTTTTGTGATAAAATTGACAAAAATTAATATTCCTTGTGAAATTGGTGGTATTTGGACCAAAAAAGTCACATTTTGCTATAAAAACACGAGATTAAACACACAAAAAGCATTTTTCTGTCTCCAGAAAAAGGGCAAGTACTGCCCCCGCTCGCCCCCCCCCCCCTTGGTCAAGGGCAGGGGGGTCAGCTGCCCCCTCTTCCGGCGCCCCTGTACTTCACCTTCACCTTAAAATGTTGTTTTCACTCTGGTCCGCGCCATAAAACGGAATAACTGATATTAGTCCAGTGTCTGCTTATTTTAGAATAATGTAATCTAATATGAACCTATTTGCACATTATAGGTCTATTATGTGCCTATTTCAGAGAGGATACGTTGAAGTAATACTGCTCATCTGGTCATGTTCCTAAATATTCGCATAGGACCTAAGTGATATTACACAATACAGTACAGGAACAGTGACATTTTGGTCCAATCAACCTGGTTCAGGTGGGATCTCATTATACCAAATGAATAATTAACATAAAGTAATTACTAACTTAGTAGACATTATTTCTGTACTACTAGTCTATTATGTATGTATCTCTCACTTGAATTTTAGAAAATAGCCTATTGTATGAATTAGATTGATAATGGTCTAATTTCAAGTAGGATAAGCATAATCCATTGAACCAAAATATATCTGACAATAACTTATAAGCATTTCCAATCCATACTGGTACATATATAAAAACTTCCAAAGTTACACTTGAGAAACTTGATCAAATTTACCTCTGAGTAAAATTCAAAATACTGATTCCGAGAGCCCTAGATTAGCACTCAATGCATTGGATTTTCAATTTTTTGTCCATGGGAGAACCCCCAGACCCCCCCCACCATAAGCAGGGGGGGTAACCCCCCCCCGAACCCCCCTTGCACAGGTCTTCGGGATATGCCCAAAACAGATGTCCCCCCAAAAAAAATGGACCCTTCACTGTATGTTCATATTGAACTTATTTGATGATTATGAGCGAAGTACATTGTGGACTTTATAGCCTGTTCTCCCGAAATCATCACGCTATCGGCTTATACTAGGATTTGTTTTAGATTCATAATCGGCGAAGATTCGCCTCATTTTGAGTCCATAACGAAATGAAAATTAGTGTATTTTAGTGACATTATCGACTCATAATAACATATTATTAGTTAAATAAACCAATGAACGACTTACCAGATGTAAGCTCTTTAAATTGTGTTTTCACTATGGCCCGCGCCGTCCGTAAAACGAAATAACGGATATAATGTCAACTATCGGCTTATTTCAAAATAAAATAATCCAATATGAACTAATACATGTATGTGAATATTATAGGTCGATTATGAACATATTGTCGTGAGGATAAGAATGGCCGCTTGCTGCTATATTATCACAATTGATTCACGTTCACACGAGAGTGCATGGCCATCACAACATGCCCATGCTGCATGGGCATGTTGTGATAACTGAGGGCGTGACAGCAATCATTCTATACTGGCCTGATTGTGATCCGCCTGGTAACTGGGAATTTTGACTACATGTCATCTCACAGAATCTGCTAGCCACTGAACGACAACAAACGCTCACTTAGACCCGGTTTGGCTGAACCGTCAATGTAGGTTTAAACCAGATTTAAATCGGAAGTTTAAACTGGAGATGACGAATCTGGCAATAAGTGCATCGTAGTCTCGTCGAAATATCATTTCATGTAAGCGTGAAATTTTGCCTCAAATTACGTAAAATCGCATTAAGTTAATCGCATCGACTGGACATGTTTGTCTTGGGGCTAATAAAAGTGAGTTGTTCAGATTCGCCAGCCTGTCCTCGTGAAACAATAAACAAGTAACGGGCTCAATTACAGTAAGACCCACCAACACCCTGGCATTATTTGTAGCAGGGTGTGTGTACTTGTGTGTTTCCTGGAAGTATAACAACTAACTAAATCTCCATATCACACCCCGCCCGAACCCACCCTCCAAACAACCCATGTCCCGCACCTTCTTGTCCATGTATATACTGAAGTACACACCTCGTAAATACCCACACGCACTTATATATGTTCAATTATAAGTAAACAAGCGGTTTACGCTCCAAAATACACAAATAATGTTTGTTTTTGAATTGTTCATGGCATCAAAATACATGCGGGTCGATACATACTTGAACTAACTTTCTACGGTCAATATTTTATGTCCCAGAATACGCATTAAATTTAACATTGAAGACGGTGTTCGGGGTCCCAAACAAACACCAGCATAACAAATTCGACACCGTGCCTGTGCCCTATAAATATGTACCATAAGGCACAATTCCTGTATTATGAACGTGCTAATTGTAATAAAAACAATTATTTTTTAATATTCGACTTTATACCAGAGAATGTCTTTCATTGTTGAGTGGGACTCATACATGTATGTCAATAACTCTTAAAGATGGATTATCTCGTTAAATAACAAATTTGAAATAGTTGAGTGGGTATAAAATAATAAATATGAACTGAAGACCCCTGCCCGGAAAGGCTTCTATCAATTAATATTGATTTTTTTTCGAATATTTTATTGGGACCGTTTATTTGTCGATTTTTAGAACAGACCATTCGGGTGATACCATATAGCGATATAGAGCATTAGGCTGTTCCTATGGCTACGTACAGAACGTCAAATGTCCCAAATTGATTGGTTGTATTGTTTTATTCCATAGTTATAAGGGATAATCAGCATAATTAACACTATTAAATTGTCGAAGTTTATAGTACTCGATTTGCCTTGTCTGGTGATATACAAGAAATCGCATCCACTATTAAATTGTCGAAGTTTATAGTAATCGATGTGCCTTGACTGGTTATTTACAAGAAGTCGAATACACTATTAAATTGTCGACCCTCAATTCACCGTATTTTTAATTATTTTATGGTATAGGGAACTGGAGAGATCTATTAGATGTTGTCCTGTTAAACAGAGGTTTGCACATATTTGTCGATCAATATTTATCCCCAGAATATGATAAGACCAAACAATCAAAATGATTTCTCTGAGGCTTGTATATCTGACTGATCTGTATAGATCAGAAATCGCTTTAACCCTTTACCCAACAGAACGACCCTGTGCCAATGCATTCTCTTATATATGCGAGTCGACCATAGGTCGCCTCGCATATATAAGAGAATGCATTGGCTTAACACATTAAAAATTATAAAATTGTTAAAGAATGTAAGGCCAATGCATTCTCTTATATATGCGAGGCGACCTATGGTCGACTCGCATATATAAGAGAATGCATTGGCACAGGGCATAACTGTAACCATCACAATGTGGTCAATGAGCCGGTTCCAATGATATCCATATTTGTATGGTTTTATTGAGACAGACCCAAGATGATTTAGGCTGTTGAAGCTTTATTTGGCCGTTTTTGGCCGGTTTGTTGGGTAAAGGGTTAAAGTTCATTATTGAGATGAGCGGCTACAAGTATACGACACACACTGATAATTATGTTCTAGTTTAGACGGAACACAAGCACTGGCGATCATCATGTTACACGTCCACTTGAAAAGCTCTTCGTATACGCGTACTTCACCTTCGATGTCGAATTTGGCGAATATACCCTGTGCCAATGCATTCTCTTATATATGTGAGTCGACCATAGGTCGCCTCACATATATAAGAGAATGCATTGTCCTAAAAAAATTCATCATTTGTTATTATTTTTTACAATTTTTTACAATTTTAATAATTTGTTCTTATATTCTTTTACAGATTTATTTTATAGGTTTAGTGCCAGGGAATCTTACGTTTTTCATAGGCATCAAAATTATTACTATGAATACTTGGTGATAGTTTTGAGTTATAACATTCCCCTAAGGTTTTATCCAGTTTGTTTTTAAATTCGCTTTAGCATGCTTAAGCATACCCAAAAAAAAATTCAACCCAAAAAAAAAAACAAAAAAACAATCTTTTTATTTTTTTAGGGCCGATATACACTGATAATTATGTTCTAGTTTAGATGGAACACAAGCACTGGTGATCATCATGGTACATGTCCACTTGAAAAGCTCTTCGTATACGCGTACTTCATCAGGGGCGCCGGAAGCATCCAAGGGCAGGGGGGGGCAGAGCCTACAAAAAGGGCACTTTTCCGCAAAAAAGGGCATTTTCTCCGCAAACTCGGGAAAATAACCATAAATTCATTGTGGCAAAAATCCCTATTTTAATGGTATTTGTCGGTTTTTATGGCCGTTTTGTGATAAAATTGACAAAAAATTAATAATCCTTGTGAAATTGGTGGTATTTGGACCAAAAAAGTCACATTTTGCTATAAAAACACGAGATTAAACACACAAAAAGCATTTTCTGTCTCCAGAAAAAGGGCAAGTACTGCCCCCGCTCGTCCCCCTTGGTCAAGGACAGGGGGGGTCAGCTGCCCCCTCTGCCCCCTCTTCCGGCGCCCCTGTACTTCACCTTCGATGTCGAATTTGCGTGGGAGTTCTACAAGCATCATATCAAGGAAACGTTGAGGATATTTGCGACGTATGCTAAAAGATGGTATTTATTTACCGTCTGTATGTTGCGTACGTTGTGACAATCAAGCTCGATTATGTTTCCAGTAAAAGTACAGATCAATAGAACGCACGGGTGAACACCCAATTACAAATGATTTCGCGAGAACAATTTTCCCTTCAAAGCTGACAAGTTCCGAGCTTCTGTCCACCACTTAACAACGGCTCAAATCTAGTTATTGCATTTCGATGTCTATGAGAATAATTTCGCTGTTGCTCTCTACATACAAAATAGGTTAGGTCACATCTTCGTCTCTGTCAGATTGTATGTTGGCCCTTCGTGGGGATTATAATTCTTTGCACCTAACCTGGTATTGGTGCCCTCGGTACACGAACCACTCGGTAAGTACATATATAGTAGAACATCACGTGACCGATACGTGTGCCCCCATTGGTGGAAAAGCTGATGATTGTCCAAGTTTCCTTCAACCTAAACCAGCTAGTGAAATCGGTATGGATAATACTGGTTTACATCGAAGTAAGCTAGTCTTACCCTTTTAGAGCGGACTTTATGCTCATATTCAGAGCGGGATGTCTCGTCTATTTTAATCAACTTTATCATACAAATAAATACAAAATGCTATATTTATCGGAAAGAGTTATATCTTTTATATGGTCATACTGATGTATTATAATCTAACTGTTGTGTCAAAGGCCCACTAAATTTTAAAACACCCAGATAATTTTATATAAAATATATGTCATATTATATAGCATTTGAAAGAGGAAGCTCAAAACATTGTATTATCAACTTATTCGGTGTAATAATCTGAGAACATGTTTTTGTTGAGATACCGTCATGTTTTCTGTGCTCAGGTTTCATTACTTGCAGTGTAATGGGAATAACTCTATATCTTAAGGTTTATTTCAACTCCAAACGAACATACATTTTAGTTTGAATTCTATTGCATTCTGGGAGGCATAAAAGGGGAAAACTTTCTATGATTTCAGATGTTTTATATTTCTCTATGGGCATCTTCTGGGACACAGGCGTTTCATATGGTGATGAATAAAAGTATTTTAATCATATTTTATGCCATAGATTGTTATTAAAACCGTATATTAAGGCACTATAAAAAAATAATCCGTGACTCGAAAATTAAATGGGCCTTAAAATTACGCACAGAATATGCATTGTATTATGGGTAATGTCACGTTTGGTGTGATTGTTTATGCCAAGAGAAGACCCGAAATGTTATGAAGTTCGCGATGTTAAATGAGTTCTTATTTTTAGAAAGTATGTCAAATTGTGGAGGTCAGAACACATTTACTGTGTTCGATGGAATAAATCGTGTTACTTTCAAAGTTGTGATATTTTATAACCGACATTGGTGATTTTAGATGAACGAGTGGTTTGCTCTTAGAGTCAGCTATAGACGAGTACGTTAACCACTCTTCGACGTAAACCAGTATTATCCCCACCGATTTCACTATAGACGAGTAAGTTAACCATTCTTCGACGTAAACCAGTATTATCCCCACCGCTTTCATTATATACGAGTCAGTTAACCGTAAATCGACGTAAACCAGAATTATCCTTACCGATTTCACTATAGACGAGTAAGTTAACCGTTCTTCGACGTAAACCAGTATTATCCCCACCGCTTTCATTATATACGAGTCAGTTAACCGTAATTCGACGTAAACCAGAATTATCCCTACTGATTTCAGTATAGACGAGTAAGTTAACAGTTCTTCGACGTAAACCAGTATTATCCCTACCGATTTAACTATAGACGAGTAAGTTAACCGTTCTTCGACGTAAACCAGTATTATCCCCACCGCTTTTATTATATACGAGTCAGTTAACCGTAATTCGACGTAAACCAGAATTATCCCTACTGATTTCAGTATAGACGAGTAAGTTAACAGTTCTTCGACGTAAACCAGTATTATCCCTACCGATTTCACTATAGACGAGTAAGTTAACCGTTCTTCGACGTAAACCAGTATTATCCCCACCGCTTTCATTATATACGAGTCAGTTAACCGTAATTCGACGTAAACCAGAATTATCCCTACTGATTTCAGTATAGACGAGTAAGTTAACAGTTCTTCGACGTAAACCAGTATTATCCCTACCGATTTCACTATAGACGAGTAAGTTAACCGTTCTTCGACGTAAACCAGTATTATCCCCACCGCTTTCATTATATACGAGTCAGTTAACCGTAATTCGACGTAAACCAGAATTATCCCTACTGATTTCAGTATAGACGAGTAAGTTAACAGCTCTTCGACGTAAACCAGTATTATCCCTACCGATTTCACTATAGACGAGTAAGTTAACCGTTCTTCGACGTAAACCAGTATTATCCCCACCGCTTTCATTATATACGAGTCAGTTAACCGTAATTCGACGTAAACCAGAATTATCCCTACTGATTTCAGTATAGACGAGTAAGTTAACAGTTCTTCGACGTAAACCAGTATTATCCCTACCGATTTAACTATAGACGAGTAAGTTAACCGTTCTTCGACGTAAACCAGTATTATCCCTACCGATGTCAGTATAGACGAGTAAGTGAAACGTACGTCGACGTAAACCAGTATTATCCCTACCGATGTCACTATAGACAAGTAAGTGAAACGTACGTCGACGTAAACCAGTATTATCCCTACCGATGTCACTATAGACGAGTAAGTTAACCGTTCTTCGACGTAAACCAGTATTATCCCTACCGATTTCACCATAGACGAGTAAGTTAACCGTTTTCGACGTAAATCAGTATTATCCCTACCGATTTTACTATAGACGAGTAAGTTAACCGTTCTTCGACGTAAACCAGTATTATCCCTACCGATTTCACTATAGACGAGTAAGTGAAACGTACGTCGACGTAAACCAGTATTATCCCTATCGATTTCAGTATAGACGAGTAAGTTAACCGTTCTTTGACGTAAACCAGTATTATCCTTACCGATTTCAGTATAGACGAGTAAGTTAACCGTTCATCGACATAAACCAGTATTATCCTTACCGATTTCACTATAGACGAGTAAGTTAACCGTTCTTCGACGTAAACCAGTATTATCCCTACCGATTTCAGTATAGACGAGTAAGTTAACCGTTTTCGACGTAAACCAGTATTATCCCTACCGAGTTCACTATAGACGAGTAAGTGAAACGTACGTCGACGTAAACAAGTATTATCCCTACCGATTTCAGTATAGACGAGTAAGTTAACCGTTCTTTGACGTAAACCAGTATTATCCCTACCAATTTCACTATAGACGAGTAAGTGAAACGTACGTCGACGTAAACCAGTATTATCCTTACCGATTTCAGTATAGACGAGTAAGTTAACCGTTCTTTGACGTAAACCAGTATTATCCCTGCCGATTTCACTATATACGAGTAAGTGAAACGTACGTCGACGTAAACCAGTATTATCCTTACCGATTTCAGTATAGACGAGTAAGTTAACCGTTCTTCGACGTAAACCAGTATTATCCCCACCGCTTTCATTATATACGAGTCAGTTAACCGTAATTCGACGTAAACCAGAATTATCCCTACTGATTTCAGTATAGACGAGTAAGTTAACAGTTCTTCGACGTAAACCAGTATTATCCCAACCGATTTCACTATAGACGAGTAAGTTAACCGTACGTCGACGTAAACCAGTATTATCCTTACCGATTTCACTATAGACGAGTAAGTTAACCGTTCTTCGACGTAAACCAGTATTATCCTTACCGATTTCAGTATAGACGAGTAAGTTAACCGTTCTTCGACGTAAACCAGTATTATCCCTACCGATTTCACTATAGACGAGTAAGTGAAACGTACGTCGACGTAAACCAGTATTATCCCTACCGATTTCACTATAGACGAGTAAGTGAAACGTACGTCGACGTAAACCAGTATTATCCTTACCGATTTCACTATAGACGAGTAAGTTAACCGTTCTTCGACGTAAACCAGTATTATCCCCACCGCTTTTATTATATACGAGTCAGTTAACCGTAATTCGACGTAAACCAGAATTATCCCTACTGATTTCAGTATAGACGAGTAAGTTAACAGTTCTTCGATGTAAACCAGTATTATCCCTACCGATTTCACTATAGATGAGTAAGTTAACCGTTCTTCGACGTAAACCAGTATTATCCACACCGCTTTCATTATATACGAGTCAGTTAACCGTAATTCGACGTAAACCAGAATTATCCCTACTGATTTCAGTATAGACGAGTAAGTTAACAGTTCTTCGACGTAAACCAGTATTATCCCTACCGATTTCACTATATACGAGTAAGTTAACCGTTCTTCGACGTAAACCAGTATTATCCCCACCGCTTTCATTATATACGAGTCAGTTAACCGTAATTCGACGTAAACCAGAATTATCCCTACTGATTTCAGTATAGACGAGTAAGTTAACAGTTCTTCGACGTAAACCAGTATTATCCCTACCGATTTCACTATAGTCGAGTAAGTTAACCGTTCTTCGACGTAAACCAGTATTATCCCCACCGCTTTCATTATATACGAGTCAGTTAACCGTAATTCGACGTAAACCAGAATTATCCCTACTGATTTCAGTATAGACGAGTAAGTTAACAGTTCTTCGACGTAAACCAGTATTATCCCTACCGATTTCACTATAGACGAGTAAGTTAACCGTTCTTCGACGTAAACCAGTATTATCCCTACCGATGTCAGTATAGACGAGTAAGTGAAACGTACGTCGACGTAAACCAGTATTATCCCTACCGATGTCACTATAGACGAGTAAGTGAAACGTACGTCGACGTAAACCAGTATTATCCCTACCGATGTCACTATAGACGAGTAAGTGAAACGTACGTCGACGTAAACCAGTATTATCCCTACCGATTTCACTATAGACGAGTAAGTTAACCGTTTTCGACGTAAACCAGTATTATCCTTACCGATTTCACTATAGACGAGTAAGTTAACCGTTCTTCGACGTAAACCAGTATTATCCCCACCGCTTTCACTATATACGAGTCAGTTAACCGTAATTCGACGTAAACCAGAATTATCCTTACCGATTTCAGTATAGACGAGTAAGTTAACAGTTCTTCGACGTAAACCAGTATTATCCTTACCGATTTAACTATAGACGAGTAAGTTAACCGTTCTTCGACGTAAACCAGTATTATCCCCTCCGCTTTTATTATATACGAGTCAGTTAACCGTAATTCGACGTACACCAGAATTATCCCTACTGATTTCAGTATAGACGAGTAAGTTAACAGTTCTTCGACGTAAACCAGTATTATCCCTACCGATTTCACTATAGACGAGTAAGTTAACCGTTCTTCGACGTAAACCAGTATTATCCCCACCGCTTTCATTATATACGAGTCAGTTAACCGTAATTCGACGTAAACCAGAATTATCCCTACTGATTTCAGTATAGACGAGTAAGTTAACAGTTCTTCGACGTAAACCAGTATTATCCCTACCGATTTCACTATAGACGAGTAAGTTAACCGTTCTTCGACGTAAACCAGTATTATCCACACCGCTTTCAATATATACGAGTCAGTTAACCGTAATTCGACGTAAACCAGAATTATCCCTACTGATTTCAGTATAGACGAGTAAGTTAACAGCTCTTCGACGTAAACCAGTATTATCCCTACCGATTTCACTATAGACGAGTAAGTTAACCGTTCTTCGACGTAAACCAGTATTATCCCCACCGCTTTCATTATATACGAGTCAGTTAACCGTAATTCGACGTAAACCAGAATTATCCCTACTGATTTCAGTATAGACGAGTAAGTTAACAGTTCTTCGACGTAAACCAGTATTATCCCTACCGATTTCACTATAGACGAGTAAGTTAACCGTTCTTCGACGTAAACCAGTATTATCCCTACCGATGTCAGTATAGACGAGTAAGTGAAACGTACGTCGACGTAAACCAGTATTATCCCTACCGATGTCACTATAGACGAGTAAGTGAAACGTACGTCGACGTAAACCAGTATTATCCCTACCGATGTCACTATAGACGAGTAAGTGAAACGTACGTCGACGTAAACCAGTATTATCCCTACCGATTTCAGTATAGACGAGTAAGTTAACAGTTCTTCGACGTAAACCAGTATTATCCCTACCGATGTCACTATAGACGAGTAAGTTAACCGTTTTCGACGTAAACCAGTATTATCCTTACCGATTTCACTATAGACGAGTAAGTTAACCGTTCTTGGACGTAAACCAGTATTATCCCCACCGCTTTCACTATATACGAGTCAGTTAACCGTAATTCGACGTAAACCAGAATTATCCTTACCGATTTCACTATAGACGAGTAAGTTAACCGTTTTCGACGTAAACCAGTATTATCCTTACCGATTTCACTATAGACGAGTAAGTTAACCGTTCTTCGACGTAAACCAGTATTATCCCCACCGCTTTCACTATATACGAGTCAGTTAACCGTAATTCGACGTAAACCAGAATTATCCTTACCGATTTCACTATAGACGAGTAAGTTAACCGTTTTCGACGTAAACCAGTATTATCCTTACCGATTTCACTATAGACGAGTAAGTTAACCGTTCTTCGACGTAAACCAGTATTATCCCTACCGATTTCACTATAGACGAGTAAGTTAACCGTTCTTCGACGTAAACCAGTATTATCCCCACCGCTTTCATTATAAACGAGTCAGTTAACCGTAATTCGACGTAAACCAGAATTATCCCTACTGATTTCAGTATAGACGAGTAAGTTAACAGTTCTTCGACGTAAACCAATATTATCCCAACCGATTTCACTATAGACGAGTAAGTTAACCGTTCTTCGACGTAAACCAGTATTATCCCAACCGATGTCACTATAGACGAGTAAGTTAACCGTTCTTCGACGTAAACCAGTATTATCCCTACCGATTTCCTATAGACGAGTAAGTTAACCGTTCTTCGACTTAAACCAGTATTATCCCCTCCGCTTTCACCATATACGAGTCAGTTAACCGTAATTCGACGTAAACCAGAATTATCCTTACCGATTTCACAATAGACGAGTAAGTTAACCGTTTTCGACGTAAACCAGTATTATCCTCACCGATTTCAGTATAGACGAGTAAGTTAACCGTTCTTCGACGTAAACCAGTATTATCCCCACCGCTTTCACTATATACGAGTCAGTTAACCGTAATTCGACGTAAACCAGAATTATCCTCACCGATTTCACTATAGACGAGTAAGTTAACCGTTTTCGACGTAAACCAGTATTATCCTTACCGATTTCTCTATAGACGAGTAAGTTAACCGTTCTTCGACGTAAACCAGTATTATCCCTACCGATTTCACTATAGACGAGTAAGTTAATCGTTCTTCGACGTAAACCAGTATTATCCCCACCGCTTTCATTATATACGAGTCAGTTAACCGTAATTCAACGTAAACCAGAATTATCCCTACTGATTTCAGTAAAGACGAGTAAGTTAACAGTTCTTCGACGTAAACCAGTATTATCCCTACCGATTTCACTATAGTCGAGTAAGTTAACCGTTCTTCGACGTAAACCAGTATTATCCCCACCGCTTTCATTATATACGAGTCAGTTAACCGTAATTCGACGTAAACCAGAATTATCCCTACTGATTTCAGTATAGACGAGTAAGTTAACAGTTCTTCGACGTAAACAAGTATTATCCCTACAGATTTCACTATAGACGAGTAAGTTAACCGTTCTTCGACGTAAACCAGTATTATCCCTACCGATGTCAGTATAGAGGAGTAAGTGAAACGTACGTCGATGTAAACCAGTATTATCCCTACCGATGTCACTATAGACGAGTAAGTGAAACGTACGTCGACGTAAACCAGTATTATCCCTACCGATGTCACTATAGACGAGTAAGTTAACCGTTTTCGACGTAAACCAGTATTATCCTTACCGATTTCACTATAGACGAGTAAGTTAACCGTTCTTCGACGTAAACCAGTATTATCCCCACCGCTTTCACTATATACGAGTCAGTTAACCGTAATATTCGACGTAAACCAGAATTATCCTTACCGATTTCAGTATAGACGAGTAAGTTAACAGTTCTTCGACGTAAACCAGTATTATCCCTACCGATTTAACTATAGACGAGTAAGTTAACCGTTCTTCGACGTAAACCAGTATTATCCCCACCGCTTTTATTATATACGAGTCAGTTAACCGTAATTCGACGTACACCAGAATTATCCCTACTGATTTCAGTATAGACGAGTAAGTTAACAGTTCTTCGACGTAAACCAGTATTATCCCTACCGATTTCACTATAGACGAGTAAGTTAACCGTTCTTCGACGTAAACCAGTATTATCCCCACCGCTTTCATTATATACGAGTCAGTTAACCGTAATTCGACGTAAACCAGAATTATCCCTGCTGATTTCAGTATAGACGAGTAAGTTAACAGTTCTTCGACGTAAACCAGTATTATCCCTACCGATTTCACTATAGACGAGTAAGTTAACCGTTCTTCGACGTAAACCAGTATTATCCCCACCGCTTTCAATATATACGAGTCAGTTAACCGTAATTCGACGTAAACCAGAATTATCCCTACTGATTTCAGTATAGACGAGTAAGTTAACAGCTCTTCGACGTAAACCAGTATTATCCCTACCGATTTCACTATTGACGAGTAAGTTAACCGTTCTTCGACGTAAACCAGTATTATCCCCACCGCTTTCATTATATACGAGTCAGTTAACCGTAATTCGACGTAAACCAGAATTATCCCTACTGATTTCAGTACAGACGAGTAAGTTAACAGTTCTTCGACGTAAACCAGTATTATCCCTACCGATTTCACTATAGACGAGTAAGTTAACCGTTCTTCGACGTAAACCAGTATTATCCCTACCGATGTCAGTATAGACGAGTAAGTGAAACGTACGTCGACGTAACCAGTATTATCCCTACCGATGTCACTATAGACGAGTAAGTGAAACGTACGTCGACGTAAACCAGTATTATTCCTAGCGATGTCACTATAGACGAGTAAGTGAAACGTACGTCGACGTAAACCAGTATTATCCCTACCGATTTCAGTATAGACGAGTAAGTTAACAGTTCTTCGACGTAAACCAGTATTATCCCTACCGATGTCACTATAGACGAGTAAGTTAACCGTTTTCGACGTAAACCAGTATTATCCTTACCGATTTCACTATAGACGAGTAAGTTAACCGTTCTTCGACGTAAACCAGTATTATCCCCACCGCTTTCACTATATACGAGTCAGTTAACCGTAATTCGACGTAAACCAGAATTATCCTTACCGATTTCACTATAGACGAGTAAGTTAACCGTTTTCGACGTAAACCAGTATTATCCTTACCGATTTCACTATAGACGAGTCAGTTAACCGTTCTTCGACGTAAACCAGTATTATCCCCACCGCTTTCACTATATAGGAGTCAGTTAACCGTAATTCGACGTAAACCAGAATTATCCTTACCGATTTCACTATAGACGAGTAAGTTAACCGTTTTCGACGTAAACCAGTATTATCCTTACCGATTTCACTATAGACGAGTAAGTTAACCGTTCTTCGACGTAAACCAGTATTATCCCTACGGATTTCACTATAGACGAGTAAGTTAACCGTTCTTCGACGTAAACCAGTATTATCCCCAACGCTTTCATTATATACGAGTCAGTTAACCGTAATTCAACGTAAACCAGAATTATCCCTACTGATTTCAGTATAGACGAGTAAGTTAACAGTTCTTCGACGTAAACCAGTATTATCCCAACCGATTTCACTATAGACGTGTAAGTTAACCGTTCTTCGACGTAAACCAGTATTATCCCTACCGATGTCACGATAGACGAGTAAGTTAACCGTTCTTCGACGTAAACCAGTATTATCCCTACCGATTTCACTATAGACGAGTAAGTTAACCGTTCTTCGACGTAAACCAGAATTATCCCTACTGATTTCAGTATAGACAGGTAAGTTAACCGTTTTCGACGTAAACCAGTATTATCCTTACCGATTTCAGTATAGACGAGTAAGTTAACCGTTCTTCGACGTAAACCAGTATTATCCCAACCGATTTCACTATAGACGAGTAAGTTAACCGTTCTTCGACGTAAACCAGTATTATCCCTACCGATGTCACTATAGACGAGTAAGTTAACCGTTATTCGACGTAAACCAGTATTATCCCTACCGATTTCACTATAGACGAGTAAGTTAACCGTTTTCGACGTAAACCAGTATTATCCTTACCGATTTCACTATAGACGAGTAAGTTAACAGTTCTTCGACGTAAACCAGTATTATCCCAACCGATTTCACTATAGACGAGTAAGTTAACCGTTCTTCGACGTAAACCAGTATTATCCCTACCGATGTCACTATAGACGAGTAAGTTAACCGTTCTTCGACGTAAACCAGTATTATCCCTACCGATTTCACTATAGACGAGTAAGTTAACCGTTTTCGACGTAAACCAGTATTATCCCTACCGATTTCACTATAGACGAGTAAGTGAAACGTACGTCGACGTAAACCAGTATTATCCTTACCGATTTCACTATAGACGAGTAAGTTAACCGTTTTCGACGTAAACCAGTATTATCCCTACCGATTTCACTATAGACGAGTAAGTTAACCGTTCTTCAACGTAAACCAGTATTATCCCTACCGATTTCACTATAGACGAGTAAGTGAAACGTACGTCGACTTAAACCAGTATTATCCCTACCGATTTCAGTATAGACGAGTAAGTTAACCGTTCTTTGACGTAAACCAGTATTATCCCTACCGATTTCAGTATAGACGAGTAAGTTAACCGTTTTCGACGTAAACCAGTATTATCCCTACCGATTTCACTATAGACGAGTAAGTGAAACGTACGTCGACGTAAACCAGTATTATCCCTACCGATTTCAGTATAGACGAGTAAGTTAACCGTTCTTTGACGTAAACCAGTATTATCCCTCCCGATTTCACTATAGACGAGTAAGCGAAACGTACGTCGACGTAAACCAGTATTATCCTTACCGATTTCACTATAGACGAGTAAGTTAACCGTTCTTCGACGTAAACCAGTATTATCCCTACCGATTTCACTATAGACGAGTAAGTTAACCGTTTTCGACGTAAACCAGTATTATCCCTACCGATGTCACTATAGACGAGTAAGTTAACCGTTCTTCGACGTAAACCAGTATTATCCCTACCGATTTCACTATAGACGAGTAAGTAAAACGTACGTCGACGTAAACCAGTATTATCCCTACCGATTTCAGTATAGACGAGTAAGTTAACCGTTCTTTGACGTAAACCAGTATTATCCTTACCGATTTCAGTATAGACGAGTAAGTTAACCGTTCTTCGACGTAAACCAGTATTATCCTTACCGATTTCACTATAGACGAGTAAGTTAACCGTTCTTCGACGTAAACCAGTATTATCCCTACCGATTTCACTATAGACGAGTAAGTTAACCGTTCTTCGACGTAAACCAGTATTATCCCCACCGCTTTCACTATATACGAGTCAGTTAACCGTAATTCGACGTAAACCAGAATTATCCTTACCGATTTCACAATAGACGAGTAAGTTAACCGTTTTCGACGTAAACCAGTATTATCCTTACCGATTTCACTATAGACGAGTAAGTTAACCGTTCTTCGACGTAAACCAGTATTATCCCCACCGCTTTCACTATATACGAGTCAGTTAACCGTAATTCGACGTAAACCAGAATTATCCTTACCGATTTCACTATAGACGAGTAAGTTAACCGTTTTCGACGTGAACCAGTATTATCCTTACCGATTTCACTATAGACGAGTAAGTTAACCGTTTTTCGACGTAAACCAGTATTATCCCTACCGATTTCACTATAGACGAGTAAGTTAACCGTTCTTCGACGTAAACCAGTATTATCCCCACCGCTTTCATTATATACGAGTCAGTTAACCGTAATTCGACGTAAACCAGAATTATCCCTACTGAATTCAGTATAGACGAGTAAGTTAACAGTTCTTCGACGTAAACCAGTATTATCCCAACCGATTTCACTATAGACGAGTAAGTTAACCGTTCTTCGACGTAAACCAGTATTATCCCTACCGATGTCACTATAGACGAGTAAGTTAACCGTTCTTCGACGTAAACCAGTATTATCCCTACCGATTTCACTATAGACGAGTAAGTTAACCGTTCTTCGACGTAAACCAGAATTATCCCTACTGATTTCAGTATAGACGAGTAAGTTAACCGTTTTCGACGTAAACCAGTATTATCCTTACCGATTTCAGTATAGACGAGTAAGTTAACCGTTCTTCGACGTAAACCAGTATTATCCCAACCGATTTCTCTATAGACGAGTAAGTTAACCGTTCTTCGACGTAAACCAGTATTATCCCTACCGATGTCACTATAGACGAGTAAGTTAACCGTTCTTCGACGTAAACCAGTATTATCCCTACCGATTTCACTATAGACTAGTAAGTTAACCGTTTTCGACGTAAACCAGTATTATCCTTACCGATTTCACTATAGAAGAGTAAGTTAACAGTTCTTCGACGTAAACCAGTATTATCCCAACCGATTTCACTATAGACGAGTAAGTTAACCGTTCTTCGACGTAAACCAGTATTATCCCTTCCGATGTCACTATAGACGAGTAAGTTAACCGTTCTTCGACGTAAACCAGTATTATCCCTACCGATTTCACTATAGACGAGTAAGTTAACCGTTTTCGACGTAAACCAGTATTATCCCTACTGATTTCACTATAGACGAGTAAGTGAAACGTACGTCGACGTAAACCAGTATTATCCTTACCGATTTCACTATATACGAGTAAGTTAACCGTTTTCGACGTAAACCAGTATTATCCCTACCGATTTCACTATAGACGAGTAAGTTAACCGTTCTTCGACGTAAACCAGTATTATCCCTACCGATTTCACTATAGACGAGTAAGTGAAACGTACGTCGACGTAAACCAGTATTATCCCTACCGATTTCAGTATAGACGAGTAAGTTAACCGTTCTTTGACGTAAACCAGTATTATCCCTACCGATTTCAGTATAGACGAGTAAGTTAACCGTTTTCGACGTAAACCAGTATTATCCCTACCGATTTCACTATAGACGAGTAAGTGAAACGTACGTCGACGTAAACCAGTATTATCCCTACCGATTTCAGTATAGACGAGTAAGTTAACCGTTCTTTGACGTAAACCAGTATTATCCCTACCGATTTCACTATAGACGAGTAAGTGAAACGTACGTCGACGTAAACCAGTATTATCCTTACCGATTTCACTATAGACGAGTAAGTTAACCGTTCTTCGACGTAAACCAGTATTATCCCTACCGATTTCACTATAGACGAGTAAGTTAACCGTTTTCGACGTAAACCAGTATTATCCCTACCGATTTTACTATAGACGAGTAAGTTAACCGTTCTTCGACGTAAACCAGTATTATCCCTACCGATTTCACTATAGACGAGTAAGTGAAACGTACGTCGACGTAAACCAGTATTATCCCTATCGATTTCAGTATAGACGAGTAAGTTAACCGTTCTTTGACGTAAACCAGTATTATCCTTACCGATTTCAGTATAGACGAGTAAGTTAACCGTTCTTCAACGTAAACCAGTAATATCCTTACCGATTTCACTATAGACGAGTAAGTTAACCGTTCTTCGACGTAAACCAGTATTATCCCTACCGATTTCAGTATAGACGAGTAAGTTAACCGTTTTCGACGTAAACCAGTATTATCCCTACCGATTTCACTATAGACGAGTAAGTGAAACGTACGTCGACGTAAACCAGTATTATCTCTACCGATTTCAGTATAGACGAGTAAGTTAACCGTTCTTTGACGTAAACCAGTATTATCCCTACCAATTTCACTATAGACGAGTAAGTGAAACGTACGTCGACGTAAACCAGTATTATCCTTACCGATTTCAGTATAGACGAGTAAGTTAACCGTTCTTTGACGTAAACCAGTATTATCCCTACCAATTTCACTATAGACGAGTAAGTGAAACGTACGTCGACGTAAACCAGTATTATCCTTACCGATTTCAGTATAGACGAGTAAGTTAACCGTTCTTCGACGTAAACCAGTAATATCCCCACCGCTTTCATTATATACGAGTCAGTTAACCGTAATTCGACGTAAACCAGAATTATCCCTACTGATTTCAGTATAGACGAGTAAGTTAACAGTTCTTCGACGTAAACCAGTATTATCCCAACCGATTTCACTATAGACGAGTAAGTTAACCGTACGTCGACGTAAACCAGTATTATCCTTACCGATTTCACTATAGACGAGTAAGTTAACCGTTCTTCGACGTAAACCAGTATTATCCTTACCGATTTCAGTATAGACGAGTAAGTTAACCGTTCTTCGACGTAAACCAGTATTATCCCTACCGATTTCACTATAGACGAGTAAGTGAAACGTACGTCGACGTAAACCAGTATTATCCCTACCGATTTCACTATAGACGAGTAAGTGAAACGTACGTCGACGTAAACCAGTATTATCCTTACCGATTTCACTATAGACGAGTAAGTTAACCGTTCTTCGACGTAAACCAGTATTATCCTTACCGATTTCAGTATAGACGAGTAAGTTAACCGTTCTTCGACGTAAACCAGTATTATCCCCACCGCTTTTATTATATACGAGTCAGTTAACCGTAATTCGACGTAAACCAGAATTATCCCTACTGATTTCAGTATAGACGAGTAAGTTAACAGTTCTTCGACGTAAACCAGTATTATCCCTACCGATTTCACTATAGACGAGTAAGTTAACCGTTCTTCGACGTAAACCAGTATTATCCCCACCGCTTTCATTATATACGAGTCAGTTAACCGTAATTCGACGTAAACCAGAATTATCCCTACTGATTTCAGTATAGACGAGTAAGTTAACAGTTCTTCGACGTAAACCAGTATTATCCCTACCGATTTCACTATAGACGAGTAAGTGAAACGTACGTCGACGTAAACCAGTATTATCCTTACCGATTTCACTATAGACGAGTAAGTTAACCGTTCTTCGACGTAAACCAGTATTATCCCTACCGATTTCACTATAGACGAGTAAGTTAACCGTTTTCGACGTAAACCAGTATTATCCCTACCGATTTTACTATAGACGAGTAAGTTAACCGTTCTTCGACGTAAACCAGTATTATCCCTACCGATTTCACTATAGACGAGTAAGTGAAACGTACGTCGACGTAAACCAGTATTATCCCTATCGATTTCAGTATAGACGAGTAAGTTAACCGTTCTTTGATGTAAACCAGTATTATCCTTACCGATTTCAGTATAGACGAGTAAGTTAACCGTTCTTCAACGTAAACCAGTAATATCCTTACCGATTTCACTATAGACGAGTAAGTTAACCGTTCTTCGACGTAAACCAGTATTATCCCTACCGATTTCAGTATAGACGAGTAAGTTAACCGTTTTCGACGTAAACCAGTATTATCCCTACCGATTTCACTATAGACGAGTAAGTGAAACGTACGTCGACGTAAACCAGTATTATCTCTACCGATTTCAGTATAGACGAGTAAGTTAACCGTTCTTTGACGTAAACCAGTATTATCCCTACCAATTTCACTATAGACGAGTAAGTGAAACGTACGTCGACGTAAACCAGTATTATCCTTACCGATTTCAGTATAGACGAGTAAGTTAACCGTTCTTTGACGTAAACCAGTATTATCCCTACCAATTTTACTATAGACGAGTAAGTGAAACGTACGTCGACGTAAACCAGTATTATCCTTACCGATTTCAGTATAGACGAGTAAGTTAACCGTTCTTCGACGTAAACCAGTAATATCCCCACCGATTTCATTATATACGAGTCAGTTAACCGTAATTCGACGTAAACCAGAATTATCCCTACTGATTTCAGTATAGACGAGTAAGTTAACAGTTCTTCGACGTAAACCAGTATTATCCCAACCGATTTCACTATAGACGAGTAAGTTAACCGTACGTCGACGTAAACCAGTATTATCCTTACCGATTTCACTATAGACGAGTAAGTTAACCGTTATTCGACGTAAACCAGTATTATCCTTACCGATTTCAGTATAGACGAGTAAGTTAACCGTTCTTCGACGTAAACCAGTATTATCCCTACCGATTTCACTATAGACGAGTAAGTGAAACGTACGTCGACGTAAACCAGTATTATCCCTACCGATTTCACTATAGACGAGTAAGTGAAACGTACGTCGACGTAAACCAGTATTATCCTTACCGATTTCACTATAGACGAGTAAGTTAACCGTTCTTCGACGTAAACCAGTATTATCCTTACCGATTTCAGTATAGACGAGTAAGTTAACCGTTCTTCGACGTAAACCAGTATTATCCCCACCGCTTTTATTATATACGAGTCAGTTAACCGTAATTCGACGTAAACCAGAATTATCCCTACTGATTTCAGTATAGACGAGTAAGTTAACAGTTCTTCGATGTAAACCAGTATTATCCCTACCGATTTCACTATAGACGAGTAAGTTAACCGTTCTTCGACGTAAACCAGTATTATCCACACCGCTTTCATTATATACGAGTCAGTTAACCGTAATTCGACGTAAACCAGAATTATCCCTACTGATTTCAGTATAGACGAGTAAGTTAACAGTTCTTCGACGTAAACCAGTATTATCCCTACCGATTTCACTATAGACGAGTAAGTTAACCGTTCTTCGACGTAAACCAGTATTATCCCCACCGCTTTCATTATATACGAGTCAGTTAACCGTAATTCGACGTAAACCAGAATTATCCCTACTGATTTCAGTATAGACGAGTAAGTTAACAGTTCTTCGACGTAAACCAGTATTATCCCTACCGATTTCACTATAGTCGAGTAAGTTAACCGTTCTTCGACGTAAACCAGTATTATCCCCACCGCTTTCATTATATACGAGTCAGTTAACCGTAATTCGACGTAAACCAGAATTATCCCTACTGATTTCAGTATAGACGAGTAAGTTAACAGTTCTTCGACGTAAACCAGTATTATCCCTACCGATTTCACTATAGACGAGTAAGTTAACCGTTCTTCGACGTAAACCAGTATTATCCCTACCGATGTCAGTATAGACGAGTAAGTGAAACGTTCGTCGACGTAAACCAGTATTATCCCTACCGATGTCACTATAGACGAGTAAGTGAAACGTACGTCGACGTAAACCAGTATTATCCCTACCGATGTCACTATAGACGAGTAAGTGAAACGTACGTCGACGTAAACCAGTATTATCCCTACCGATTTCACTATAGACGAGTAAGTTAACCGTTTTCGACGTAAACCAGTATTATCCTTACCGATTTCACTATAGACGAGTAAGTTAACCGTTCTTCGACGTAAACCAGTATTATCCCCACCGCTTTCACTATATACGAGTCAGTTAACCGTAATTCGACGTAAACCAGAATTATCCTTACCGATTTCAGTATAGACGAGTAAGTTAACAGTTCTTCGACGTAAACCAGTATTATCCCTACCGATTTAACTATAGACGAGTAAGTTAACCGTTCTTCGACGTAAACCAGTATTATCCCCACTGCTTTTATTATATACGAGTCAGTTAACCGTAATTCGACGTAAACCAGAATTATCCCTACTGATTTCAGTATAGACAAGTAAGTTAACAGTTCTTCGACGTAAACCAGTATTATCCCTACCGATTTCACTATAGACGAGTAAGTTAACCGTTCTTCGACGTAAACCAGTATTATCCCCACCGCTTTCATTATATACGAGTCAGTTAACCGTAATTCGACGTAAACCAGAATTATCCCTACTGATTTCAGTATAGACGAGTAAGTTAACAGTTCTTCGACGTAAACCAGTATTATCCCTACCGATTTCACTATAGACGAGTAAGTTAACCGTTCTTCGACGTAAACCAGTATTATCCCCACCGCTTTCAATATATACGAGTCAGTTAACCGTAATTCGACGTAAACCAGAATTATCCCTACTGATTTCAGTATAGACGAGTAAGTTAACAGCTCTTCGACATAAACCAGTATTATCCCTACCGATTTCACTATAGACGAGTAAGTTAACCGTTCTTCGACGTAAACCAGTATTATCCCCACCGCTTTCATTATATACGAGTCAGTTAACCGTAATTCGACGTAAACCAGAATTATCCCTACTGATTTCAGTATAGACGAGTAAGTTAACAGTTCTTCGACGTAAACCAGTATTATCCCTACCGATTTCACTATAGACGAGTAAGTTAACCGTTCTTCGACGTAAACCAGTATTATCCCTACCGATGTCAGTATAGACGAGTAAGTGAAACGTACGTCGACGTAAACCAGTATTATCCCTACCGATGTCACTATAGACGAGTAAGTGAAACGTACGTCGACGTAAACCAGTATTATCCCTACCGATGTCACTATAGACGAGTAAGTGAAATGTACGTCGACGTAAACCAGTATTATCCTTACCGATTTCACTATAGACGAGTAAGTTAACCGTTCTTCGACGTAAACCAGTATTATCCCCACCGCTTTCACTATATACGAGTCAGTTAACCGTAATTCGACGTAAACCAGAATTATCCTTACCGATTTCACTATAGACGAGTAAGTTAACCGTTTTCGACGTAAACCAGTATTATCCTTACCGATTTCACTATAGACGAGTAAGTTAACCGTTCTTCGACGTAAACCAGTATTATCCCCACCGCTTTCACTATATACGAGTCAGTTAACCGTAATTCGACCTAAACCAGAATTATCCTTACCGATTTCACTATAGACGAGTAAGTTAACCGTTTTCGACGTAAACCAGTATTATCCTTACCGATTTCACTATAGACGAGTAAGTTAACCGTTCTTCGACGTAAACCAGTATTATCCCTACCGATTTCACTATAGACGAGTAAGTTAACCGTTCTTCGACGTAAACCAGTATTATCCCCACCGCTTTCATTATATACGAGTCAGTTAACCGTAATTCGACGTAAACCAGAATTATCCCTACTGATTTCAGTATAGACGAGTAAGTTAACAGTTCTTCGACGTAAAACAGTATTATCCCAACCGATTTCACTATAGACGAGTAAGTTAACCGTTCTTCGACGTAAACCAGTATTATCCCTACCGATGTCACTATAGACGAGTAAGTTAACCGTTCTTCGACGTAAACCAGTATTATCCCTACCGATTTCACTATAGACGAGTAAGTTAACCGTTCTTCGATGTAAACCAGTATTATCCCCACCGCTTTCACTATATACGAGTCAGTTAACCGTAATTCGACGTAAACCAGAATTATCCTTACCGATTTCACAATAGACGAGTAAGTTAACCGTTTTCGACGTAAACCAGTATTATCCTTACCGATTTCACTATAGACGAGCAAGTTAACCGTTCTTCGACGTAAACCAGTATTATCCCCACCGCTTTCACTATATACGAGTCAGTTAACCGTAATTCGACGTAAACCAGAATTATCCTTACCGATTTCACTATAGACGAGTAAGTTAACCGTTTTCGACGTAAACCAGTATTATCCTTACCGATTTCACTATAGACGAGTAAGTTAACCGTTCTTCGACGTAAACCAGTATTATCCCTACCGATTTCACTATAGACGAGTAAGTTAACCGTTCTTCGACGTAAACCAGTATTATCCCCACCGCTTTCATTATATACGAGTCAGTTAACCGTAATTCGACGTAAACCAGAATTATCCCTACTGATTTCAGTATAGACGAGTAAGTTAACAGTTCTTCGACGTAAACCAGTATTATCCCAACCGATTTCACTATACACGAGTAAGTTAACCGTTCTTCGACGTAAACCAGAATTATCCCTACCGATGTCACTATAGACGAGTAAGTTAACCGTTCTTCGACGTAAACCAGTATTATCCCTACCGATTTCACTATAGACGAATAAGTTAACCGTTCTTCGACGTAAACCAGAATTATCCCTACTGATTTCAGTATAGACGAGTAAGTTAACCGTTTTCGACGTAAACCAGTATTATCCTTACCGATTTCAGTATAGACGAGTAAGTTAACCGTTCTTCGACGTAAACCAGTATTATCCCAACCGATTTCACTATAGACGAGTAAGTTAACCGTTCTTCGACGTAAACCAGTATTATCCCTACCGATGTCACTATAGACGAGTAAGTTAACCGTTATTCGACGTAAACCAGTATTATCCCTACCGATTTCACTATAGACGAGTAAGTTAACCGTTTTCGACGTAAACCAGTATTATCCTTACCGATTTCACTATAGACGAGTAAGTTAACAGTTCTTCGACGTAAACCAGTATTATCCCAACCGATTTCACTATAGACGAGTAAGTTAACCGTTCTTCGACGTAAACCAGTATTATCCCTACCGATGTCACTATAGACGAGTAAGTTAACCGTTCTTCGATGTAAACCAGTATTATCCCTACCGATTTCACTATAGACGAGTAAGTTAACCGTTTTCGACGTAAACCAGTATTATCCCTACCGATTTCACTATAGACGAGTAAGTGAAACGTACGTCGACGTAAACCAGTATTATCCTTACCGATTTCACTATAGACGAGTAAGTTAACCGTTTTCGACGTAAACCAGTATTATCCCTACCGATTTCACTATAGACGAGTAAGTTAACCGTTCTTCGACGTAAACCAGTATTATCCCTACCGATTTCACTATAGACGAGTAAGTGAAACGTACGTCGACGTAAACCAGTATTATCCCTACCGATTTCAGTATAGACGAGTAAGTTAACCGTTCTTTGACGTAAACCAGTATTATCCCTACCGATTTCACTATAGACGAGTAAGTGAAACGTACGTCGACGTAAAACAGTATTATCCCTACCGATTTCAGTATAGACGAGTAAGTTAACCGTTCTTTGACGTAAACCAGTATTATCCCTACCGATTTCACTATAGACGAGTAAGTGAAACGTACGTCGACGTAAACCAGTATTATCCTTACCGATTTCACTATAGACGAGTAAGTTAACCGTTCTTCGACGTAAACCAGTATTATCCCTACCGATTTCACTATAGACGAGTAAGTTAACCGTTTTCGACGTAAACCAGTATTATCCCTACCGATGTCACTATAGACGAGTAAGTTAACCGTTCTTCGACGTAAACCTGTATTATCCCTACCGATTTCACTATAGACGAGTAAGTGAAACGTACGTCGACGTAAACCAGTATTATCCCTACCGATTTCAGTATAGACGAGTAAGTTAACCGTTCTTTGACGTAAACCAGTATTATCCTTACCGATTTCAGTATAGACGAGTAAGTTAACCGTTCTTCGACGTAAACCAGTATTATCCCCACCGCTTTTATTATATACGAGTCAGTTAACCGTAATTCGACGTAAACCAGAATTATCCCTACTGATTTCAGTATAGACGAGTAAGTTAACAGTTCTTCGATGTAAACCAGTATTATCCCTACCGATTTCACTATAGACGAGTAAGTTAACCGTTCTTCGACGTAAACCAGTATTATCCACACCGCTTTCATTATATACGAGTCAGTTAACCGTAATTCGACGTAAACCAGAATTATCCCTACTGATTTCAGTATAGACGAGTAAGTTAACAGTTCTTCGACGTAAACCAGTATTATCCCTACCGATTTCACTATAGACGAGTAAGTTAACCGTTCTTCGACGTAAACCAGTATTATCCCCACCGCTTTCATTATATACGAGTCAGTTAACCGTAATTCGACGTAAACCAGAATTATCCCTACTGATTTCAGTATAGACGAGTAAGTTAACAGTTCTTCGACGTAAACCAGTATTATCCCTACCGATTTCACTATAGTCGAGTAAGTTAACCGTTCTTCGACGTAAACCAGTATTATCCCCACCGCTTTCATTATATACGAGTCAGTTAACCGTAATTCGACGTAAACCAGAATTATCCCTACTGATTTCAGTATAGACGAGTAAGTTAACAGTTCTTCGACGTAAACCAGTATTATCCCTACCGATTTCACTATAGACGAGTAAGTTAACCGTTCTTCGACGTAAACCAGTATTATCCCTACCGATGTCAGTATAGACGAGTAAGTGAAACGTTCGTCGACGTAAACCAGTATTATCCCTACCGATGTCACTATAGACGAGTAAGTGAAACGTACGTCGACGTAAACCAGTATTATCCCTACCGATGTCACTATAGACGAGTAAGTGAAACGTACGTCGACGTAAACCAGTATTATCCCTACCGATTTCACTATAGACGAGTAAGTTAACCGTTTTCGACGTAAACCAGTATTATCCTTACCGATTTCACTATAGACGAGTAAGTTAACCGTTCTTCGACGTAAACCAGTATTATCCCCACCGCTTTCACTATATACGAGTCAGTTAACCGTAATTCGACGTAAACCAGAATTATCCTTACCGATTTCAGTATAGACGAGTAAGTTAACAGTTCTTCGACGTAAACCAGTATTATCCCTACCGATTTAACTATAGACGAGTAAGTTAACCGTTCTTCGACGTAAACCAGTATTATCCCCACTGCTTTTATTATATACGAGTCAGTTAACCGTAATTCGACGTAAACCAGAATTATCCCTACTGATTTCAGTATAGACAAGTAAGTTAACAGTTCTTCGACGTAAACCAGTATTATCCCTACCGATTTCACTATAGACGAGTAAGTTAACCGTTCTTCGACGTAAACCAGTATTATCCCCACCGCTTTCATTATATACGAGTCAGTTAACCGTAATTCGACGTAAACCAGAATTATCCCTACTGATTTCAGTATAGACGAGTAAGTTAACAGTTCTTCGACGTAAACCAGTATTATCCCTACCGATTTCACTATAGACGAGTAAGTTAACCGTTCTTCGACGTAAACCAGTATTATCCCCACCGCTTTCAATATATACGAGTCAGTTAACCGTAATTCGACGTAAACCAGAATTATCCCTACTGATTTCAGTATAGACGAGTAAGTTAACAGCTCTTCGACATAAACCAGTATTATCCCTACCGATTTCACTATAGACGAGTAAGTTAACCGTTCTTCGACGTAAACCAGTATTATCCCCACCGCTTTCATTATATACGAGTCAGTTAACCGTAATTCGACGTAAACCAGAATTATCCCTACTGATTTCAGTATAGACGAGTAAGTTAACAGTTCTTCGACGTAAACCAGTATTATCCCTACCGATTTCACTATAGACGAGTAAGTTAACCGTTCTTCGACGTAAACCAGTATTATCCCTACCGATGTCAGTATAGACGAGTAAGTGAAACGTACGTCGACGTAAACCAGTATTATCCCTACCGATGTCACTATAGACGAGTAAGTGAAACGTACGTCGACGTAAACCAGTATTATCCCTACCGATGTCACTATAGACGAGTAAGTGAAATGTACGTCGACGTAAACCAGTATTATCCTTACCGATTTCACTATAGACGAGTAAGTTAACCGTTCTTCGACGTAAACCAGTATTATCCCCACCGCTTTCACTATATACGAGTCAGTTAACCGTAATTCGACGTAAACCAGAATTATCCTTACCGATTTCACTATAGACGAGTAAGTTAACCGTTTTCGACGTAAACCAGTATTATCCTTACCGATTTCACTATAGACGAGTAAGTTAACCGTTCTTCGACGTAAACCAGTATTATCCCCACCGCTTTCACTATATACGAGTCAGTTAACCGTAATTCGACCTAAACCAGAATTATCCTTACCGATTTCACTATAGACGAGTAAGTTAACCGTTTTCGACGTAAACCAGTATTATCCTTACCGATTTCACTATAGACGAGTAAGTTAACCGTTCTTCGACGTAAACCAGTATTATCCCTACCGATTTCACTATAGACGAGTAAGTTAACCGTTCTTCGACGTAAACCAGTATTATCCCCACCGCTTTCATTATATACGAGTCAGTTAACCGTAATTCGACGTAAACCAGAATTATCCCTACTGATTTCAGTATAGACGAGTAAGTTAACAGTTCTTCGACGTAAAACAGTATTATCCCAACCGATTTCACTATAGACGAGTAAGTTAACCGTTCTTCGACGTAAACCAGTATTATCCCTACCGATGTCACTATAGACGAGTAAGTTAACCGTTCTTCGACGTAAACCAGTATTATCCCTACCGATTTCACTATAGACGAGTAAGTTAACCGTTCTTCGATGTAAACCAGTATTATCCCCACCGCTTTCACTATATACGAGTCAGTTAACCGTAATTCGACGTAAACCAGAATTATCCTTACCGATTTCACAATAGACGAGTAAGTTAACCGTTTTCGACGTAAACCAGTATTATCCTTACCGATTTCACTATAGACGAGCAAGTTAACCGTTCTTCGACGTAAACCAGTATTATCCCCACCGCTTTCACTATATACGAGTCAGTTAACCGTAATTCGACGTAAACCAGAATTATCCTTACCGATTTCACTATAGACGAGTAAGTTAACCGTTTTCGACGTAAACCAGTATTATCCTTACCGATTTCACTATAGACGAGTAAGTTAACCGTTCTTCGACGTAAACCAGTATTATCCCTACCGATTTCACTATAGACGAGTAAGTTAACCGTTCTTCGACGTAAACCAGTATTATCCCCACCGCTTTCATTATATACGAGTCAGTTAACCGTAATTCGACGTAAACCAGAATTATCCCTACTGATTTCAGTATAGACGAGTAAGTTAACAGTTCTTCGACGTAAACCAGTATTATCCCAACCGATTTCACTATACACGAGTAAGTTAACCGTTCTTCGACGTAAACCAGAATTATCCCTACCGATGTCACTATAGACGAGTAAGTTAACCGTTCTTCGACGTAAACCAGTATTATCCCTACCGATTTCACTATAGACGAATAAGTTAACCGTTCTTCGACGTAAACCAGAATTATCCCTACTGATTTCAGTATAGACGAGTAAGTTAACCGTTTTCGACGTAAACCAGTATTATCCTTACCGATTTCAGTATAGACGAGTAAGTTAACCGTTCTTCGACGTAAACCAGTATTATCCCAACCGATTTCACTATAGACGAGTAAGTTAACCGTTCTTCGACGTAAACCAGTATTATCCCTACCGATGTCACTATAGACGAGTAAGTTAACCGTTATTCGACGTAAACCAGTATTATCCCTACCGATTTCACTATAGACGAGTAAGTTAACCGTTTTCGACGTAAACCAGTATTATCCTTACCGATTTCACTATAGACGAGTAAGTTAACAGTTCTTCGACGTAAACCAGTATTATCCCAACCGATTTCACTATAGACGAGTAAGTTAACCGTTCTTCGACGTAAACCAGTATTATCCCTACCGATGTCACTATAGACGAGTAAGTTAACCGTTCTTCGATGTAAACCAGTATTATCCCTACCGATTTCACTATAGACGAGTAAGTTAACCGTTTTCGACGTAAACCAGTATTATCCCTACCGATTTCACTATAGACGAGTAAGTGAAACGTACGTCGACGTAAACCAGTATTATCCTTACCGATTTCACTATAGACGAGTAAGTTAACCGTTTTCGACGTAAACCAGTATTATCCCTACCGATTTCACTATAGACGAGTAAGTTAACCGTTCTTCGACGTAAACCAGTATTATCCCTACCGATTTCACTATAGACGAGTAAGTGAAACGTACGTCGACGTAAACCAGTATTATCCCTACCGATTTCAGTATAGACGAGTAAGTTAACCGTTCTTTGACGTAAACCAGTATTATCCCTACCGATTTCACTATAGACGAGTAAGTGAAACGTACGTCGACGTAAAACAGTATTATCCCTACCGATTTCAGTATAGACGAGTAAGTTAACCGTTCTTTGACGTAAACCAGTATTATCCCTACCGATTTCACTATAGACGAGTAAGTGAAACGTACGTCGACGTAAACCAGTATTATCCTTACCGATTTCACTATAGACGAGTAAGTTAACCGTTCTTCGACGTAAACCAGTATTATCCCTACCGATTTCACTATAGACGAGTAAGTTAACCGTTTTCGACGTAAACCAGTATTATCCCTACCGATGTCACTATAGACGAGTAAGTTAACCGTTCTTCGACGTAAACCTGTATTATCCCTACCGATTTCACTATAGACGAGTAAGTGAAACGTACGTCGACGTAAACCAGTATTATCCCTACCGATTTCAGTATAGACGAGTAAGTTAACCGTTCTTTGACGTAAACCAGTATTATCCTTACCGATTTCAGTATAGACGAGTAAGTACACCGTTCTTCGACGTAAACCAGTATTATCCTTACCGATTTCACTATAGACGAGTAAGTTAACCGTTCTTCGACGTAAACCAGTATTATCCCTACCGATTTCAGTATAGACGAGTAAGTTAACCGTTTTCGACGTAAACCAGTATTATCCCTACCGATTTCACTATAGACGAGTAAGTGAAACGTACGTCGACGTAAACCAGTATTATCCCTACCGATTTCAGTATAGACGAGTAAGTTAACCGTTCTTTGACGTAAACCAGTATTATCCCTACCGATTTCACTATAGACGAGTAAGTGAAACGTACGTCGACGTAAACCAGTATTATCCTTACCGATTTCAGTATAGACGAGTAAGTTAACCGTTCTTTGACGTAAACCAGTATTATCCCTACCGATTTCACTATATACGAGTAAGTGAAACGTACGTCGACGTAAACCAGTATTATCCTTACCGATTTCAGTATAGACGAGTAAGTTAACCGTTCTTCGACGTAAACCAGTATTATCCCCACCGCTTTCATTATATACGAGCCAGTTAACCGTAATTCGACGTAAACCAGAATTATCCCTACTGATTTCAGTATAGACGAGTAAGTTAACAGTTCTTCGACGTAAACCAGTATTATCCCAACCAATTTCACTATAGACGAGTAAGTTAACCGTACGTCGACGTAAACCAGTATTATCCTTACCGATTTCACTATAGACGAGTAAGTTAACCGTTCTTCGACGTAAACCAGTATTATCCTTACCGATTTCAGTATAGACGAGTAAGTTAACCGTTCTTCGACGTAAACCAGTATTATCCCAACCGATTTCACTATAGACGAGTAAGTGAAACGTACGTCGACGTAAACCAGTATTATCCTTACCGATTTCACTATAGACGAGTAAGTTAACCGTTCTTCGACGTAAACCAGTATTATCCTTACCGATTTCAGTATAGACGAGTAAGTTAACCGTTCTTCGACGTAAACCAGTATTATCCCCACCGCTTTCATTATATACGAGTCAGTTAACCGTAATTCGACGTAAACCAGAATTATCCCTACTGATTTCAGTATAGACGAGTAAGTTAACAGTTCTTCGACGTAAACCAGTATTATCCCTACCGATTTCACTATAGTCGAGTAAGTTAACCGTTCTTCGACGTAAACCAGTATTATCCCCACCGCTTTCATTATATACGAGTCAGTTAACCGTAATTCGACGTAAACCAAAATTATCCCTACTGATTTCAGTATAGACGAGTAAGTTAACAGTTCTTCGACGTAAACCAGTATTATCCCTACCGATTTCACTATAGACGAGTAAGTTAACCGTTCTTCGACGTAAACCAGTATTATCCCTACCGATGTCAGTATAGACGAGTAAGTGAAACGTACGTCGACGTAAACCAGTATTATCCCTACCGATGTCACTATAGACGAGTAAGTGAAACGTACGTCGACGTAAACCAGTATTATCCCTACCGATGTCACTATAGACGAGTAAGTGAAACGTACGTCGACGTAAACCAGTATTATCTTTACCGATTTCACTATAGACGAGTAAGTTAACCGTTTTCGACGTAAACCAGTATTATCCTTACCGATTTCACTATAGACGAGTAAGTTAACCGTTCTTCGACGTAAACCAGTATTATCCCCACCGCTTTCACTATATACGAGTCAGTTAACCGTAATTCGACGTAAACCTGAATTATCCTTACCGATTTCACTATAGACGAGTAAGTTAACCGTTTTCGACGTAAACCAGTATTATCCTTACCGATTTCACTATAGACGAGTAAGTTAACAGTTCTTCGACGTAAACCAGTATTATCCCAACCGATTTCACTATAGACGAGTAAGTTAACCGTTCTTCGACGTAAACCAGTATTATCCCTACCGATGTCACTATAGACGAGTAAGTTAACCGTTCTTCGATGTAAACCAGTATTATCCCTACCGATTTCACTATAGACGAGTAAGTTAACCGTTTTCGACGTAAACCAGTATTATCCCTACCGATTTCACTATAGACGAGTAAGTGAAACGTACGTCGACGTAAACCAGTATTATCCTTACCGATTTCACTATAGACGAGTAAGTTAACCGTTTTCGACGTAAACCAGTATTATCCCTACCGATTTCACTATAGACGAGTAAGTTAACCGTTCTTCGACGTAAACCAGTATTATCCCTACCGATTTCACTATAGACGAGTAAGTGAAACGTACGTCGACGTAAACCAGTATTATCCCTACCGATTTCAGTATAGACGAGTAAGTTAACCGTTCTTTGACGTAAACCAGTATTATCCCTACCGATTTCACTATAGACGAGTAAGTGAAACGTACGTCGACGTAAAACAGTATTATCCCTACCGATTTCAGTATAGACGAGTAAGTTAACCGTTCTTTGACGTAAACCAGTATTATCCCTACCGATTTCACTATAGACGAGTAAGTGAAACGTACGTCGACGTAAACCAGTATTATCCTTACCGATTTCACTATAGACGAGTAAGTTAACCGTTCTTCGACGTAAACCAGTATTATCCCTACCGATTTCACTATAGACGAGTAAGTTAACCGTTTTCGACGTAAACCAGTATTATCCCTACCGATGTCACTATAGACGAGTAAGTTAACCGTTCTTCGACGTAAACCTGTATTATCCCTACCGATTTCACTATAGACGAGTAAGTGAAACGTACGTCGACGTAAACCAGTATTATCCCTACCGATTTCAGTATAGACGAGTAAGTTAACCGTTCTTTGACGTAAACCAGTATTATCCTTACCGATTTCAGTATAGACGAGTAAGTTAACCGTTCTTCGACGTAAACCAGTATTATCCTTACCGATTTCACTATAGACGAGTAAGTTAACCGTTCTTCGACGTAAACCAGTATTATCCCTACCGATTTCAGTATAGACGAGTAAGTTAACCGTTTTCGACGTAAACCAGTATTATCCCTACCGATTTCACTATAGACGAGTAAGTGAAACGTACGTCGACGTAAACCAGTATTATCCCTACCGATTTCAGTATAGACGAGTAAGTTAACCGTTCTTTGACGTAAACCAGTATTATCCCTACCGATTTCACTATAGACGAGTAAGTGAAACGTACGTCGACGTAAACCAGTATTATCCTTACCGATTTCAGTATAGACGAGTAAGTTAACCGTTCTTTGACGTAAACCAGTATTATCCCTACCGATTTCACTATATACGAGTAAGTGAAACGTACGTCGACGTAAACCAGTATTATCCTTACCGATTTCAGTATAGACGAGTAAGTTAACCGTTCTTCGACGTAAACCAGTATTATCCCCACCGCTTTCATTATATACGAGCCAGTTAACCGTAATTCGACGTAAACCAGAATTATCCCTACTGATTTCAGTATAGACGAGTAAGTTAACAGTTCTTCGACGTAAACCAGTATTATCCCAACCAATTTCACTATAGACGAGTAAGTTAACCGTACGTCGACGTAAACCAGTATTATCCTTACCGATTTCACTATAGACGAGTAAGTTAACCGTTCTTCGACGTAAACCAGTATTATCCTTACCGATTTCAGTATAGACGAGTAAGTTAACCGTTCTTCGACGTAAACCAGTATTATCCCAACCGATTTCACTATAGACGAGTAAGTGAAACGTACGTCGACGTAAACCAGTATTATCCTTACCGATTTCACTATAGACGAGTAAGTTAACCGTTCTTCGACGTAAACCAGTATTATCCTTACCGATTTCAGTATAGACGAGTAAGTTAACCGTTCTTCGACGTAAACCAGTATTATCCCCACCGCTTTCATTATATACGAGTCAGTTAACCGTAATTCGACGTAAACCAGAATTATCCCTACTGATTTCAGTATAGACGAGTAAGTTAACAGTTCTTCGACGTAAACCAGTATTATCCCTACCGATTTCACTATAGTCGAGTAAGTTAAACGTTCTTCGACGTAAACCAGTATTATCCCCACCGCTTTCATTATATACGAGTCAGTTAACCGTAATTCGACGTAAACCAAAATTATCCCTACTGATTTCAGTATAGACGAGTAAGTTAACAGTTCTTCGACGTAAACCAGTATTATCCCTACCGATTTCACTATAGACGAGTAAGTTAACCGTTCTTCGACGTAAACCAGTATTATCCCTACCGATGTCAGTATAGACGAGTAAGTGAAACGTACGTCGACGTAAACCAGTATTATCCCTACCGATGTCACTATAGACGAGTAAGTGAAACGTACGTCGACGTAAACCAGTATTATCCCTACCGATGTCACTATAGACGAGTAAGTGAAACGTACGTCGACGTAAACCAGTATTATCTTTACCGATTTCACTATAGACGAGTAAGTTAACCGTTTTCGACGTAAACCAGTATTATCCTTACCGATTTCACTATAGACGAGTAAGTTAACCGTTCTTCGACGTAAACCAGTATTATCCCCACCGCTTTCACTATATACGAGTCAGTTAACCGTAATTCGACGTAAACCTGAATTATCCTTACCGATTTCACTATAGACGAGTAAGTTAACCGTTTTCGACGTAAACCAGTATTATCCTTACCGATTTCACTATAGACGAGTAAGTTAACCGTTCTTCGACGTAAACCAGTATTATCCCTACCGATTTCACTATAGACGAGTAAGTTAACCGTTCTTCGACGTAAACCAGTATTATCCCCACCGCTTTCATTATATACGAGTCAGTTAACCGTAATTCGACGTAAACCAGAATTATCCCTACTGATTTCAGTATAGACGAGTAAGTTAACAGTTCTTCGACGTAAACCAGTATTATCCCAACCGATTTCACTATAGACGAGTAAGTTAACCGTTCTTCGACGTAAACCAGTATTATCCCTACCGATGTCACTATAGACGAGTAAGTTAACCGTTCTTCGACGTAAACCAGTATTATCCCTACCGATTTCACTATAGACGAGTAAGTTAACCGTTTTCGACGTAAACCAGTATTATCCTTACCGATTTCACTATAGACGAGTAAGTTAACCGTTCTTCGACGTAAACCAGTATTATCCCAACCGATTTCACTATAGACGAGTAACTTAACCGTTCTTCGACGTAAACCAGTATTATCCATACCGATGTCACTATAGACGAGTAAGTTAACCGTTCTTCGACGTAAACCAGTATTATCCCTACCGATTTCACTATAGACGAGTAAGTTAACCGTTTTCGACGTAAACCAGTATTATCCTTACCGATTTCACTATAGACGAGTAAGTTAACAGTTCTTCGACGTAAGCCAGTATTATCCCAACCGATTTCACTATAGACGAGTAAGTTAACCGTTCTTCGACGTAAACCAGTATTATCCCTACCGATGTCACTATAGACGAGTAAGTTAGCCGTTCTTCGACGTAAACCAGTATTATCCCTACCGATTTCACTATAGACGAGTAAGTTAACCGTTCTTCGACGTAAACCAGTATTATCCCTACCGATTTCAGTATAGACGAGTAAGTTAACCGTTTTCGACGTAAACCAGTATTATCCCTACCGATTTCACTATAGACGAGTAAGTGAAACGTACGTCGACGTAAACCAGTATTATCCCTACCGATTTCAGTATAGACGAGTAAGTTAACCGTTCTTTGACGTAAACCAGTATTATCCCTACCGATTTCACTATAGACGAGTAAGTGAAACGTACGTCGACGTAAACCAGTATTATCCTTACCGATTTCAGTATAGACGAGTAAGTTAACCGTTCTTTGACGTAAACCAGTATTATCCCTACCGATTTCACTATATACGAGTAAGTGAAACGTACGTCGACGTAAACCAGTATTATCCTTACCGATTTCAGTATAGACGAGTAAGTTAACCGTTCTTCGACGTAAACCAGTATTATCCCCACCGCTTTCATTATATACGAGCCAGTTAACCGTAATTCGACGTAAACCAGAATTATCCCTACTGATTTCAGTATAGACGAGTAAGTTAACAGTTCTTCGACGTAAACCAGTATTATCCCAACCAATTTCACTATAGACGAGTAAGTTAACCGTACGTCGACGTAAACCAGTATTATCCTTACCGATTTCACTATAGACGAGTAAGTTAACCGTTCTTCGACGTAAACCAGTATTATCCTTACCGATTTCAGTATAGACGAGTAAGTTAACCGTTCTTCGACGTAAACCAGTATTATCCCAACCGATTTCACTATAGACGAGTAAGTGAAACGTACGTCGACGTAAACCAGTATTATCCTTACCGATTTCACTATAGACGAGTAAGTTAACCGTTCTTCGACGTAAACCAGTATTATCCTTACCGATTTCAGTATAGACGAGTAAGTTAACCGTTCTTCGACGTAAACCAGTATTATCCCCACCGCTTTCATTATATACGAGTCAGTTAACCGTAATTCGACGTAAACCAGAATTATCCCTACTGATTTCAGTATAGACGAGTAAGTTAACAGTTCTTCGACGTAAACCAGTATTATCCCTACCGATTTCACTATAGTCGAGTAAGTTAACCGTTCTTCGACGTAAACCAGTATTATCCCCACCGCTTTCATTATATACGAGTCAGTTAACCGTAATTCGACGTAAACCAAAATTATCCCTACTGATTTCAGTATAGACGAGTAAGTTAACAGTTCTTCGACGTAAACCAGTATTATCCCTACCGATTTCACTATAGACGAGTAAGTTAACCGTTCTTCGACGTAAACCAGTATTATCCCTACCGATGTCAGTATAGACGAGTAAGTGAAACGTACGTCGACGTAAACCAGTATTATCCCTACCGATGTCACTATAGACGAGTAAGTGAAACGTACGTCGACGTAAACCAGTATTATCCCTACCGATGTCACTATAGACGAGTAAGTGAAACGTACGTCGACGTAAACCAGTATTATCTTTACCGATTTCACTATAGACGAGTAAGTTAACCGTTTTCGACGTAAACCAGTATTATCCTTACCGATTTCACTATAGACGAGTAAGTTAACCGTTCTTCGACGTAAACCAGTATTATCCCCACCGCTTTCAATATATACGAGTCAGTTAACCGTAATTCGACGTAAACCTGAATTATCCTTACCGATTTCACTATAGACGAGTAAGTTAACCGTTTTCGACGTAAACCAGTATTATCCTTACCGATTTCACTATAGACGAGTAAGTTAACCGTTCTTCGACGTAAACCAGTATTATCCCTACCGATTTCACTATAGACGAGTAAGTTAACCGTTCTTCGACGTAAACCAGTATTATCCCCACCGCTTTCATTATATACGAGTCAGTTAACCGTAATTCGACGTAAACCAGAATTATCCCAACTGATTTCAGTATAGACGAGTAAGTTAACAGTTCTTCGACGTAAACCAGTATTATCCCAACCGATTTCACTATAGACGAGTAAGTTAACCGTTCTTCGACGTAAACCAGTATTATCCCTACCGATGTCACTATAGACGAGTAAGTTAACCGTTCTTCGACGTAAACCAGTATTATCCCTACCGATTTCACTATAGACGAGTAAGTTAACCGTTTTCGACGTAAACCAGTATTATCCTTACCGATTTCACTATAGACGAGTAAGTTAACCGTTCTTCGACGTAAACCAGTATTATCCCAACCGATTTCACTATAGACGAGTAACTTAACCGTTCTTCGACGTAAACCAGTATTATCCATACCGATGTCACTATAGACGAGTAAGTTAACCGTTCTTCGACGTAAACCAGTATTATCCCTACCGATTTCACTATAGACGAGTAAGTTAACCGTTTTCGACGTAAACCAGTATTATCCTTACCGATTTCACTATAGACGAGTAAGTTAACAGTTCTTCGACGTAAGCCAGTATTATCCCAACCGATTTCACTATAGACGAGTAAGTTAACCGTTCTTCGACGTAAACCAGTATTATCCCTACCGATGTCACTATAGACGAGTAAGTTAGCCGTTCTTCGACGTAAACCAGTATTATCCCTACCGATTTCACTATAGACGAGTAAGTTAACCGTTTTCGACATAAACCAGTATTATCCTTACCGATTTCACTATAGACGAGTAAGTTAACCGTTCTTCGACGTAAACCAGTATTATCCCTACCGATGTCACTATAGACGAGTAAGTTAACCGTTCTTCGACGTAAACCAGTATTATCCCTACCGATTTCAGTATAGACGAGTAAGTTAACCGTTTTCGACGTAAACCAGTATTATCCCTACCGATTTCACTATAGACGAGTAAGTGAAACGTACGTCGACGTAAACCAGTATTATCCTTACCGATTTCAGTATAGACGAGTAAGTTAACCGTTCTTCGACGTAAACCAGTATTATCCCCACCGCTTTCATTATATACGAGTCAGTTAACCGTAATTCGACGTAAACCAGAATTATCCCTACTGATTTCAGTATAGACTAGTAAGTTAACAGTTCTTCGACGTAAACCAGTATTATCCCAACCGATTTCAGTATAGACGAGTAAGTTAACCGTTCTTTGACGTAAACCAGTATTATCCCTACCGATTTCACTATAGACGAGTAAGTGAAACGTACGTCGACGTAAACCAGTATTATCCTTACCGATTTCAGTATAGACGAGTAAGTTAACCGTTCTTTGACGTAAACCAGTATTATCCCTACCGATTTCACTATAGACGAGTAAGTGAAACGTACGTCGACGTAAACCAGTATTATCCTTACCGATTTCAGTATAGACGAGTAAGTTAACCGTTCTTTGACGTAAACCAGTATTATCACTACCGATTTCACTATAGACGAGTAAGTGAAACGTACGTCGACGTAAACCAGTATTATCCTTACCGATTTCAGTATAGACGAGTAAGTTAACCGTTCTTCGACGTAAACCAGTATTATCCCCACCGCTTTCATTATATACGAGTCAGTTAACCGTAATTCGACGTAAACCAGAATTATCCCTACTGATTTCAGTATAGACGAGTAAGTTAACAGTTCTTCGACGTAAACCAGTATTATCCCAACCGATTTCACTATAGACGAGTAAGTTAACCGTACGTCGACGTAAACCAGTATTATCCTTACCGATTTCACTATAGACGAGTAAGTTAACCGTTCTTCGACGTAAACCAGTATTATCCTTACCGATTTCAGTATAGACGAGTAAGTTAACCGTTCTTCGACGTAAACCAGTATTATCCCTACCGATTTCACTATAGACGAGTAAGTGAAACGTACGTCGACGTAAACCAGTATTATCCCTACCGATTTCACTATAGACGAGTAAGTGAAACGTACGTCGACGTAAACCAGTATTATCCCTACCGATTTCACTATAGACGAGTAAGTGAAACGTACGTCGACGTAAACCAGTATTATCCCTACCGATTTCACTATAGACGAGTAAGTAAACCGTTCTTCGACGTAAACCAGTATTATCCCCACCGCTTTCATTATATACGAGTCAGTTAACCGTAATTCAACGTAAACCAGAATTATCCCTACTGATTTCAGTATAGACGAGTGAGTTAACAGTTCTTCGACGTAAACCAGTATTATCCCAACCGATTTCACTATATACGAGTAAGTTAACCGTACGTCGACGTAAACCAGTATTATCCTTACCGATTTCACTATAGACGAGTAAGTTAACCGTTCTTCGACGTAAACCAGTATTATCCTTACCGATTTCAGTATAGATGAGTAAGTTAACCGTTCTTCGACGTAAACCAGTATTATCCCTGCCGATTTCACTATAGACGAGTAAGTGAAACGTACGTCGACGTAAACCAGTATTATCCCTACCGATTTCACTATAGACGAGTAAGTGAAACGTACGACGACGTAAACCAGTATTATCCTTACCGATTTCACTATAGACGAGTAAGTTAACCGTTCTTCGACGTAAACCAGTATTATCCTTACCGATTTCAGTATAGACGAGTAAGTTAACCGTTCTTCGACGTAAACCAGTATTATCCCCACCGCTTTCACTATATACGAGTCAGTTAACCGTAATTCGACGTAAACCAGAATTATTCATACTGATTTCAGTATAGACGAGTAAGTTAACAGTTCTTCGACGTAAACCAGTATTATCCTTACCGATTTCAGTATAGACGAGTAAGTTAACCGTTCTTCAACGTAAACCAGTATTATCCCTACCGATTTCACTATAGACGAGTAAGTGAAACGTACATCGACGTAAACCAGTATTATCCTTACCGATTTCAGTATAGACGAGTAAGTTAACCGTTCTTCGACGCAAACCAGAATTATCCCTACTGATTTCAGTATAGACGAGTAAGTTAACCGTTCTTCGACGTAAACCAGTATTATCCTTACCGATTTCAGTATAGACGAGTAAGTTAACCGTTCTTCGACGTAAACCAGTATTATCCCTACCGATTTCATTATATATTGACGAGTAAGTGAAACGTACGTCGACGTAAACCAGTATTATCCTTACCGATTTCAGTATAGACGAGTAAGTGAAACGTACGTCGACGTAAACCAGTATTATCCTTACCGATTTCAGTATAGACGAGTAAGTTAACCGTTCTTTGACGTAAACCAGTGTTATCCCTACCGAGTTTACTATAGGCGAGTAAGTTAACCGTTTTCGACGTAAACCAGTATTATCCCTACCGATTTCACTATAGACGAGTAAGTTAACCGTTCTTTGGCGTAAACCAGTATTATCCCAACCGATTTCAGTATAGACGAGTAAGTTAACCGTTCTTCGACGTAAACCAGTATAATCCCTACCGTTTTCACTATGGACGAGTAAGTTAACCGTTCTTCGACGTAAACCAGTATAATCCCTACCGATTTCACTATAGACGAGTAAGTTAACCGTACGTCGACGTAAACGAGTATTATGCCTACCGATTTCAGTATAGACTAGTAAGTTAACCGTTCTTCGACGTTAACCAGTTTTATCCTTACCGATTTCACTATAGACGAGTAAGTTAACCGTACGTCGACGTAAACCAGTATTATCCCTACCGATGTCACTATAGACGAGTAAGTTAACCGTTCTTTGACGTAAATCAGTATTACCCGTACCAATTTCACTATAGACGAGTAAGTTAATCTTACTTCGATGTAAACCAGTATTAACCCTACCGATTTCAATATAGCTCGTTTACGTCGAAGGAAAGTTGTTATATAACGTACATGCGCTGAGGAGAGGGTAATATGGGCTGTCTCAATTTCGTTTATAGAGGGAAGCTTTGTATGGGCCGGTGGTTTCTTCGTGTAGACAATAATGTGTTTGTCATTACAGAATGAGGGCTCCAGCAGGTGAGTTTATTGATGCTATCCCGAACAGCGGGCTAGCATCAGTATACTCACCCTCTGGGGACCTCATTGGGATTAGGCCCATTCTTCGCCATGGGAAGTATCTATATTCTCAAATAACGTAGTAAGTTTGTCTCTTCTGTGAAGTTTCTATATCCCCTTATTTGCATAATCGAGATGACTAATGAGTGAACATCGCCAACTTCAACTGTGGAACTTCAATCTGATCCTAGGTCTCCCATAGCAGTTGAGGCCTAAGCTGAATGATGACGCCCAGATGGTGATTTTGTGATGCTAGCCCGCTATGCGGGATAGCATAACTAAATTCACCCTCTGGTTCTGGGTCTGCAAATGACAAACACACTATTTGTAGCCTTGCGTGTAGTTGAGTGAGTCACGCACATATCTCACTGTGCGGTCTTTCCTGCACCATTAATAATGACGATGATATATGGTATATACGGGCTGATAAAATCCACATTTTACTTGAAGTGTTGTGAGCACAATGTATCCAATTTTGGCGTTCACTTGGTTTAAAGATATACACTATATGACAGTATTTATTTGCAAATGAGGTTATAAAGGGCATGGAAAACAACTTATATCTTAAAGGCACGGGTGGTTTTCGCGGTGGGTCTTGCTGTTAAATTAGTCACATCCGTTAAAACTTTCATAAACAGTAATAATATTAAAATATAGAAAAATTGTGTTCTTATACCAATCATAAATATCGCGTAAATAGTATGTTATTGTCAAGTTCGTACGCTTTGTTATGTAAACAAAAGCCAAGAACGTTACGTAACCAGGCTTTTGTTTACACAAGACAGCGTACGAACTTGACAATACCATACTATTTACGCGATATTAGCGGCTGGTATCAGAAAAACATTAGTCTTGTCTATATTTTAATATTCTTTCCGTTTATGGCAGTTATAACGGGTGTGACTATTTTAACAGCATGCCCACCGCGAAGGTTATCCGTGCCTTTAAGAGAGCCCCTTCTCCCAACATTACACTATACAAGGTAAAAAATACCGTTATAGACTGAACAAAGTTAATGTAAACGAAACCATACAATACTTAACTGCTTTGTTTATATGGTTTGATGGTATAGGCGTTCACTTGGCCGGGTATATCTACATGTAAATGTCAAAAAGACTGGCGTTCCTCGGACATTTGTGAGCTTGAAACATGTTGATACAAGGGAATTGTCGATACGTGTCATGCTAAATGTTGGTTCCATCTGTCCGCCTTTGATAGAGTGTTTGAAGTTATCGACCGAGCTATGTGTTGGCAGACTTCGACAAAGACTGTGAGTGACATCCGGAAACGGGTTAACAATGCTAGACGTTTATCGCTCCATTTTTTGACGAATCGTAAGTATGGTATACTTCACAGTGGAACTTATTTGTGCTGTATATAGGTAATCGTTTGAGTGGGCTCCGAATCCGTCCAGTGCATCACTGATGTGCTTTGGTACACGGATGTCCGTTCTGTCGTTCTGATACGGCCCGTGCTTCCAGGAGACAAGTGCAAGAACACCCGTACGTACCTGTAATTTTTATTTTACAGCATGAAAATTCCATATTGTAAAATGATGAAATTTCGTTGTTAGCATGGTACATGTATCTTGGAGGGAATGAATGACAATATGGCGTTCGAAGTAACCATTTTATACAAGAAGAAAATAAATTTATGTACTTCGTTACAATTGATTGATTAATTGATTGGGGTTTTAATGTCGCTTTCAGCAACTGAGTCCATACCACGACATTGCCAGTTTTCGTGGTGGAGGAAATCCGCACACATACTGCTAATCTAACAGTCATTTCAATGGCTGATAAACTCGTGGACCATGTGCGGTAAGCCACGGTCATCGGCGAGTAATTGGCAATTCAAATAGATAAAGATTTCGAGTTATAAAGTCCACGATGGAAACATGTGGATTTGAACCCTTATCGCCAGCGCTGGAGGGCGAAACGGCTTGGAGTTGAACCCCTAACCGGGGCCCCCTACTTTACTTCGTTGGAAAGTATGTTAATCTATACGAATGACTTAGTATATTATAATATACATGAAGTGGAACTTATTCGTGTATACATGCAGATCATTGCCTCAGTGATCTGCAAATCCGTCCAGTGCATCAGTGATGTTCATTGGTACATGTCCGTGATTGTTTGCTTTCTGCTGCCAGCCGTGCACTGTTATCGGTACGTTCCTGTCAATATTCGAGATTAGGTTAGACGCCGACATCGGTGAACCGATTTCCGAATTCCCAATCGGAAGGCTGAATCGCAAATTTTCTAATGGGCATGATTCAGAGCCACTTATAGCAACCACCAAGGGTGCTTATAACTAAGGCATGTGAATGACGTCATAGCAACCACCAAGGGTGCTTATACCTAAGGCAGGCGAATGATGCCATAGCAACCACCAAGGGTGCTTATACCTAAGGCAGGTTAATGACGTCATAGCAACCACCAAGGGTGCTTATACCTGAGGCAGGTGAATGATGTCATAGCAACCACCAAGGGTGCTTATACCTAAGGCAGGTGAATGACGTCATAGCAACCACCAATGGTGCTTATACCTAAGGCATGTGAATGACGTCATAGCAACCACCAAGGGTGTGTATACATAAGGCAGGTGAATGATGTCATAACAACCACCAAGGGTGCTTATACCTAAGGCATGTGAATGACGTCATAGCAACCACCAAGGGTGCGTATACATAAGGCAGGTGAATGATGTCATAACAACCACCAAGGGTGCTTATACCTAAGGCAGGTGAATGATGTCATAACAAGCACCAATGGTGCTTATACCTAAGGCATGTGAATGACGTCATAGCAACCACCAAGGGTGCGTATACCTAAGGCAGGTGAATGATTTCATAACAACCACCAAGGGTGCTTATACCTACGGTAGGTGAATGACGGCATATCAACCACCAAGGGTGCTTATACCTGAGGCAGGTGAATGATGTCATAGCAACCACCAATGGTGCTTTCACATAAAGCAGGTGATTGACGTCATAGCAACCACCAATGGTGCTTATACATAAGGCATGTGAATGACGTCATAGTAACCACCAAGGGTGCTTATACCTAAGGCATATTAATGATGTCATAACAACCGCCTATGGTGCTTATACCTAGGGTAGGTGAATGACGTCATAGCAACCACCAATGTAGCTTATACCTAAGGCATGTGAATGACGTCATAGCAACCATGAAGGGTGCTTATACCTAAGACAGGTGAATGACGTCATATCAACATCCAATGGTGCTTATACCTAAGGCAGGTGAATGATGACATAGCATCCACCAATGGTGCTTATACCTAAGGCAGGTGAATGACGTCATAGCAACCACCAAGGGTGCTTATACCTAAGGCATGTGAATGATGTCATAGCAACCAACAAGGGTTCTTGTACGTAAGGCAGGTGAATGACGTCATAGCAACCACCATGCAAGGGTGCTTATACCTAAGGCAGGTGAATGATGTCATATAATAGCAACCACCAAGGGTGTTTATACCTAAGGCAGTTGAATGACGTCATAGCAACCACCAAGGGTGCTTATACCTAAGGCAGATGAATGACGTCATAGCAACCACCAAGGGTGCCTATACATAAGGCAGGTGAATGATGTCATATAGTTGTTTCTATATCCATCAGTGATTTTTCAAGATCGCGGGTATAGATTTTGGAGAAATTGTCACATGACTTCCCGGTTAGCAATCGTGTGGAGATGGCAAAATGAAGCATTGCTATAAAAATGAAAGTAACTACTTCACAACTTACGAATAATTCACATGTGATTTATGTCTATTAATTTCATTTAGACCAATTTCGTTCGTCAGCTTAATGAAAACGAAAAATGGGGAAGTCATGACGATAATCCAGACAAGATTTTACAATCCACGACACGTCTTGTCAATTTGGCATGTCGTCTCTGTCGTGACCACTGCATGATGTTACATAAATTATTCTTTATAGCGTTATGTCGCCGAAGAAAGGAAAATTTGAAGCACATCATGTGTGGTTGCTTCACTACGTGTCACATACGATTCATATTAGTTTTGCAACTTCGGTATTCACACTTTGTTTAATTGCCCTGCCAATCAAACTCCAATGACCCCAATTGATATTCAAGTCATTTCTTATATTAATACTATTAAACAATAAATATAAATGGCGTAAAATATTACAATTACACACTTGGCCGTGATGTATAAGGATTGTTTGGTGAATTACAATTGATAATGTCACACTTGTGAATTACGTCCCCGGTGAGCTTATCTGGGACTATTTTGTCACATATTATATTTAGAATTAACGCCTTTTAATGGTGCAAAGTGTGTAATAAACAGATTAGTTAATAGGTTTCGATGATTACGTGATATAATTCGCTCGGGGAGCCGGCCATATATGTAATACCCTCGTTAGCTCCCCTCACTCGGTATTAACAGGCCCGGCTCACTTCGTGAATTAGTTCACATAATTATCGAAACCAATTGATTACTCTCTATATAATTAGTTGTCGGTGTTTCGCGATATTCTAAGGCTAATTAATACATGTATACATTATTGCTGTTGATTCATATTAATCCTGGTGATCCACATTGGGTTTAGTGCCCCCCCCCATCCCCGATGTGGATTGTTTTGCTTATTGCACACTCTTTATTTACTGTACATTTATGTCCAGTAGATCCCGTTGGTTAAAGGTTAACGCGCAACACCCGATTCAATTCGAGATTCGATGGTGAAATCGGAGTGGTAATTCGATATCGAATTGTTAAACTTGTCTGCGCTCAACATCTGATAAATGTTCGTGACTTCGCGGTGTGGACATGTATGTCCATGGTATTTACAGTTCATGGAGTAGAATACCAAGTATTCTTCGACCTAGTTTCATCGCCCGTCGTAATGGAACAAAAGCGTCGAACTACTCTACTTGTATGTTATCTTAATGGGGTACTGTACACTAAATCCGGCCATTTACGGGACCATCTCCTATTATACTCAACATAATATATGCAAAACAAATGAATTAATTTGAGTCATGGATGAGTGCAAAATACACTAATGTGCTATATGAACGATGTAAACAACATCGTAATTATAATGAAAATGAGTTAATGACTCGAGCCATAAACTCATCTTCATTATAATAATCATTGTGTTTACATTGTTCTTAGAGCACATGAGTGTATTTTGCATGCACTCATCCCTGGCTCAAATTCATTCAATTGTTGCATATATTCTGTTCAGTATAATAGGGGATGGCCCCCATAAATGACCGGATTTAGGGTACAGTACCTCTCTACTACTGTCATTTATTTTATTAACTATGTAATACAACATGGTAATTATATATGATGAAAATGAGTTAATGACTCGAGCGATACACTCATTTTCATTATTATTACCATGTTGTATTACATAGTTTATAAAATAAATGACAGTATTTTGCAATAATAGTGTTATTTCACATTCACGTGGATCATAAATCCGCGCTTTTCTGGATTAGAACCAGCTTCGCCATAGATAAAGGGTTTATGTTGTCATAAACGCTATACACCTTATATATACCAACCGAGCAACTGCGGGGGTCTCCCGCTCGATGGACGTAACAATGCATGGTAAGGACCCAAAGGCGCCGCTTCCCACTTGATCATAGCTTAAGTTTGAGGAACTAACAGTGAAGAAATTCCGCTATGACCGAATTCATATACCGTCGATAACACTTTCTACACTCATTCGATATAAATGGATCACAACCGACCGTAGTAATAGGGAATTTCTATTATTCAAACACTCCAAGGCTTTCTCAATGGGTACGACCTCACCTCGTAGCGGGTCCATGCATTACCAGGACCTAGCAGGAGAGCGTTCGAGTGTTTACCGCGCCCAAACAAATCAAAGGAAGTTGATGGGTGCGTTCCTGTAGCCAGCTCTAGTAAAACCGGGGCGTTCCGGTAACTGCTGCTCAGAACAGCACTAGTGTATTACTTTGTGTGCGGATCGATTGGAACAGTATAGATTAACGGTGTAATTAAACTACTCTTCCAATACCGAGCAGTAGATACGTCGCGGAAGATTGAAGCATAAATTGATCACCTCTGCATGGGGTACCGTGTTGCTCCACGTGACTACGGTCTACTCCGGCTGATAAAAGAACACGACCATACTAAACGGCATGTATTACACGTACGATACGCGCGATTACACAGCTTACATAGGTGTGATCTGACCTCCAATTGTTACTGTTCTGAAAGATCATATCTAAATCGAAAGGTGTTCTTTCTAATCCGGCCCGTTCCATTCAGACCCGGTACACCGACGTTTGTTATCCGCGATACAAAAGATCCGATCTGCGATGTCGGTAGTCGACGTGTCTGAGAGCGCGATATGATAAGAAGACAATTCGATTCGGTTAACCCTTTACCCAACAGAACGGCCATGTGCCAATGCATTCTCTTATATATGCGAGTCGACCATAGGTCGCCTCGCATATATAAGAGAATGCATTGGCTTAACACATATTAAAAATGATAAAATTGTCAAAGAATGTAGAAAAATATTATAAAAATTGTTAAAAAATGTAAGAAAAAATTATAAATTTGTTAAAGAATGTAAGAAAAAATGGTAAAAAGTGTTAAAAAAGATTTTTGTTAGGCCAATGCATTCTCTTATATATACTCGCATATATAAGAGAATGCATTGACACAGGGCATAACTGTAACTATCACAATGTGGTCAAGGAGCCGGTTCCAATGGTATCCATATTTGTATGGTTTTATTGAGACACACCGAAGATATTTTAGGCTGTTGAAGCTTTATTTGGGCGTTTTTGGCCTCCTGTTGGGTAAAGGGTTAACTGTCCCCATATACAGATACCATCTTATCGCGTCAACGTTTGTATTCCATTCACTTCATATATAGTCGCTGTGAGAAGAAACACATATACGGCCGATCATCACGGTAGATGTCTCCAGGAATGATGATGTATATGTATAGCCGTATGAGTCTTGATCAAGTTATAAGGTGATAACACTTTATAGACCCACGTTATACACCACTGAGTCTTTTCATATGTATTGTGTCGGAAAACACTTGATTCTAGTATCAACTGAATGCGATATTAATTTTTGTTTCCGTTTCCGACTAACGACCTGTAACTCCTTATGCCGTAAAATGTCGTTACTCACTTTGAATGGGCACCCCTCGCTGGAATTCCCGTATCACTAAAACACAAACTTATTGTAAAACCGACAATGATTGGTCGCAGGTATATGTAAACACTCCCGTGATTGTTAAATTGTTAAATGCCAAGAAATGGTGCTGTGTATCTCTGCATGTTCCTGTCAATTTACCTGGAATAGTCACCAGTTATAGCCGGAACCTCTTTCTCGTTCCGTTCCCACTACACAGACTATATATAGACACCAGTTAGTCGCAACATATACCTCGTTCCGTTCATGTTACCCGGAATAGTCAGCCGGAACCTGTTTCTCGTTCCGTTCCCACTACACAGACTATAGACACCCGTTAGCCGGAACCTGTTCCTCGTTCCGTTCATGTTACCCGGAATAGTCACCCGTCAGCCGGAACCTGTTTTTCGTTCCGTTCACACTACACAGACTATAGACACCCGTTAGCTGGAACCTGTTCCTCGGTCCGTTAATGTTACCCTGAATAGTCACCCGTTAGCCGGAACATGTTCCTCGTTCCGTTCATGTTACCCGGAATAGTCACCCGTCAGCCGGAACCTGTTTCTCGTTCCGTTCCACTACACAGACTATAGACACCCGTTAGCCGGAACCTGTTTCTCGTTCCGTTCATGTTACCCGGAATAGTCACCCGTTAGCTGGAACCTGTTCCTCGTTCCGTTTCCACTACACAGACTATAGACACCCGTTAGTCGGAACCTGTTCCTCGTTCCGTTCATGTTACCCGGAATAGTCACCCGTTAGCCGGAACCTGTTTCTCGTTCCGTTCCACTACACAGACTATAGACACCCGTTAGCCGGAACCTGTTTCTCGTTCCGTTCATGTTACCCGGAATAGTCACCCGTTAGCTGGAACCTGTTCCTCGTTCCGTTCCCACTACACAGACTATATACACCAGTTAGTCGGAACCTGTTCCTCGTTCCGTTCATGTCACTCTGAATAGCTATCCCCGTCAACGAGTCGTACGTGTATATACGAATAATGTCCGCTCCATAAAAAAACGACATTAAAATATCAGCCCCACGTACGTGTAACTGTTAACTTGTAACGTGTGTTACCATGGTATTGCTGTGAGTGTGCACTTGGTGGGGAAAACTCATGTTATTTCACGGCGCCAAAGCTACACGTTTTGAATTATCGGCCCAACTTATATCACGAATAACGTGTAAATAGAGTTGTAGAGATAAGATGTCCACAGTCCGACCGTCGATTTGCTCCATTGACTTAAATCAAAACATATCTTTCCGAGCAGTCCAATTCAATTAGCTGCATACTATAGAATATCTTACATTCACATAATTATGCCACGAAAAGATGGCGGGGAAATCTACTGCGAGACAAAAAGCAAGTTAGGATCTATGAGGCAGACGACCTACGCAAATTAAGTCGTGGTCGACAACCCTTTTAGAAAATGTAACGTGCAAGTTTTTTAGATTTTGTTTTTGTTTTTTGGTTGAATGTTTTTTGGGTATGCTTAAGCATACTATAATAGCGAATTTAAAAACAAACTGGATAAAACCTTAGGGGCATGTTATAAAACAAATGATGAAAAATTGTTAGGCCAATGCATTCTCTTATATATGCGAGGCGACCTATGGTCGACTCGCATATATAAGAGAATGCATTGGCACAGGGTATATGGGTTGATACAAAAATCGGACCTGGCACTGAAAGGGTTAAGAAACGTCCATGAAACACCGATTCGCCGATTGACCTGAAAGTAGTGGATTACTCCTCGTTACTAAAGGTTTCGTAATGCTACACGTTTGACACATATGTGACCCGCCATATCAAATCCAGTCGTAAGTCGGGATTTTTTTTACCCTGTGCCAATGCATTCTCTTATACATGCGAGTCGACCATAGGTCGCCTCGCATATATAAGAGAATGCATTGGCCTAATTTTTTTTTACAATTTTAATAATTTTTGATTGTATTCTTTAACAATTTTATAATTTCACCCATACAGAGCCCCAGACAAACATGAGCAGACGACACTCTTCTATATGCTTTTATATATGTGTGGGGCTCCCTGCAGGGTAATGGATGTTTTTTTATTTTATGTCCTAAAAATTGTAAGAAACATTTATTTAAAAAAAAAGATAAAAAAATTGTTAGGCCAATGCATTCTCTTATATATGCGAGGCGACCTATGATCGACTCGCATATATAAGAGAATGCATTGGCACAGGGTAAAAATATCCCGACTTACGACTGGATTTGATATGGTGGGTCACATATCTTCTAACGGGTTGACCGTTTACATGTACTTTTATTAATCGACAAGTGATGTGAAATAGGTACATGTACATAATGTGATTATATTATTCTGAAATAAGCAGATAATGGACTCGTAAGTTGGCTTATTTGTGTAATTTGTCCGCACATAATCTGCTTAGAATCGCGTCATTATGAGTCGATAATGTGAGTAAAATATTTCAGCACATTATCGACTCAAAATGAGGTGATTCTGAGCAGATTACATGCATCTACCTAAAACAAGTTCTATTGTAAGCAGATCATGTGCTGGTTTTCGGGAGAACGGGCTGAATGGCAACACCCGATAAATGTTACATGTATATACATGTGGCTGAACCGGGCCATTGAGTGGTTTGCACCGTCTATACTATTAAATTATATAGAGACTATATATAGAGCCAGAGCAAACAACGATTAATTTGGCAGTATGAGATACACACTACCCAAAAAGCATTCGCGCATCAAGAGAGAGCGAGATATATAGAGAGAGAGACAGAGAGAGAGAGAGAGAGAGAGAGAGAGAGAGAGAGAGGGAGGGAGAGAGAGAGCGATGATGACACTGCCTTGTATAAATAATGGAAATTAAAAATTTACAGTTTTTTTTTCGACAACTCATTTCAGATTAATATCGAAATATTGCAACAGTTTTTTTAAAAACTCCCTTGAATATCGGACCGTTGTACCTTATATAGAATGTGTTACGTGCACGGCGCCATCCCTGACCGCCATTCTGTCACTCCCATAACAATGCATGGGGTGCTCTCGGGCTTCACATGGACCATTATATATATATATACACGCATTAACCCTTTCAGTGCCAGGTCCGATTTTTGTATCAAACCATATACCCTGTGCCAATTCATTCTCTTATATATGCGAGTCGACCATAGGTCGCCTCGCTTATATAAGAGAATGCATTGGCCTAACAATTTTTCATCATTTGTTATTATTTTTTACAATTTTTTACAATTTTAATAATTTTTTCTTATATTCTTTAACAGACATATTTTGTAGGTTTAGTTCCAGGGAATCTAACGTTTTTCATGGGCATCAAAATTATTACTATGAATACTTGGTCACTGGTGTTACATGCACATGTAATTCACCATGTTTACTTACTTTTATAATATAATTCCTTACATCTTGTATGGGCATGCGTTTATTGCTGCCGTCAGCTATATATGTACATATACATGTGTCAATTGATGAAAAACACCTAATTTCTCAAGTGTGAGTGAAAAGATGTGAAAGAAAATCTGTTTTGCATGCGAAAGCGATATATTCCGAACAACTCATTACCATATACCAGTCTGGTCTTTCTTACGTAAAGGTCAAATATATCACTTATCTAATTACCGTGAGTTATACATGTAATTAAGGTGAATTTTCCTTGCAACTTGATAATTTTATAAAACATGTATTGTCATTGCTGCTGGTACTGGCCACGTGTGGGATATGTTTGTCATTAATTAAAGTTATTGACTATGCTCTGTTCGAATAATCGAATCCTCTTTGTAAATTCGAACAAAGCACTTCATATATTGCAGGTCGTTCTATCTCAACTTGAAGGTCGAGCACATAATAGAACTTAAATAGGTCAATTTGCGCAGGTAATTTATATGGCGAGACAAGATGTCGATCGAATAACGTAATGGCGAAACATTCTTACTTTTCAAAAAAAAAGAGAGTAATTTCCGGGCGCTTCGATTTGCCTGTATGTCAGGGAAAACGCGAACAGATATGACAGTACGGTCATCGACGTTATAGCTTGCTCGAAAATTACGGTAGATTAATTGATCGACAAATTTAACATAAGTTATTTTCCTATATATTCCAATGATATCAACCATCAACCATTAGAGCAATGAGATATCCCAATAGTTCATCTCGGGCAGTAATTAGTCACACCGGCTTGGATTGGATATCGAACATATTTGTTTTAAAGGCGATTTAGCGTTCAGATATCCAGCCTGTTCTCCCGAAATAATAGAACTTATTTAGGTAGATAATCTGCTTAGAATGGTTTCATTTTGAGTCAATAATGTGCTGAAAATGAACAAAAATTAGTCACATTATCGAATCACAATGAGCCGTTTCTAAGCAGATTAGGTGCGGACAATAACACAAGTAAGCCAACTCGCGACTTTACAGGTGAACAATCTTTAAGAGATGTTTTCACCATTGCCAGCGCCATTATCTGCTTATTTCAGAATAAAATAATCACACTATGTACCTATTCCACATTATAGGTCGATTATGTGCGTATTTCTGCTAAGGTATGTTGAGATTTCACAACGTCTACAAATGATGACCGGAGTCACTTGAAATTGTCTTGAATATTTGTACATGTATCTTCCCAATAGTAATATTTATATGGAACGAGATTCACAGTGTGCTAGAAACAATGATACATAGCTCATGTGCTATATATTTGGTTGTGTTAGTTACAGATGCAGAGAACGATGAATACTTGCTTCGATGTGAGCAACATGTCCTCCAGAAAATATGCACATAACTGACCTATAATGTGACATGGTATTGTGACTATTTGATTCTGAAATAAGCAGATAGTGGTGTCATGTCTGTTATATCATTTTATGGCGCGGGCTGCAGCGAAAACACATGTTAAAGAGCGTACACACGAACAGTCGTGAGTTGGTTTATTTGTGTCATTGTCCGCACATTATTTGCTTAGAATTGCCGCACGATGAGTCGATAATGTGACTACAACGCTCTCATTTTCAGCATATTATCGACTCAAAATGAGACAATTCTAAGTAGATTAACTACCTAAAACCTAGCTCTATTATAAGCAGATAATGTGCAGGTTTTCGAGAGAACAGGCTGATGTGTGATATCTTGCCTCATTTTTTCGGGTAAATAACGATGTAGTCTCCAGGCACTCAATAATATGGCAGCCAAGATTTTGGCCGTTTGGAAACTGGATACTCGTCCATGGATAGTAACGTGATTCATTCATCTGTAAGGCTGACTGCCGATAAGACATGGCTAGTAACGTGACTCATTCATCTGTAAGGCTGACTGTGCTGGTAAGAACTGCAAAACAAATGCAGATATTGCACATGTACCCTCGTAGCGAGTTATGGGGGTATATGTAACCCGCCATATCAAATCCAGTCGTAAGTCGGGATTTTTGTTTACCCTTTGCCAATGCATTCTCTTTATATATGCGAATCGACCATAGGTCGCCTCGCATATATAAGATAATTCATTGGCCTAACAATTTTTTATCATTTTTTTTAAATAAATGTTTCTTACAACTTTTAGGACATAACATAAAAAACATCCATTACCCTGCAGGGAGCCCCACACATATATAGAAGCATATAGAAGAGTGTCGTCTGCTCATGTTTGTCTGGGGCTCTGTATGGGTGAAATTATAAAATTGTTAAAGAATACAATAAAAAATTATTAAAATTGTAAAAAATTGTTAGGCCAATGCATTCTCTTATATATGCGAGGCGACGTATGGTCGACTCGCATGTATAAGAGAATGCATTGGCACAGGGTAAAACAAATCCCGACTGGATTTGATATGGCGGGTCACATATGTGAGATTTTATAAAGCTGGGTACTCAGATGTAAATTTTATAAAAGCTGGGTGCCTAACTGAAAATATTAAAAAGCTGGGTGCCTAACTGAAAATATTCAAAAGCTGGGTGCCTAACTGCAAATATTCAAAAGCTGGGTACTCAGCTGAACGAAAGTGGTGACAGTGACCATTTCAGACACACTATATATACTACGTGTATATGCGTGATTTTGTTGCCATTTATGCAAACAAAACAAGGCAACGTTAAAGGCGATAGATTCACTGAATTAAGCACATATGAAAAAATGAACACTCTTACTGAGCCAGTGTCTCCATAGCCCTGTTGAGGTAAGGGCTAGACGAGGTTGGCGCTGGTTCGAACCATGACATGAACGAAAATCGGGACCGATTTCCAAGCTTGATCTCAGTTAAGACACATCTAAATGTGCCATTCCGATCGATAGATTGACATTTCGATAAGAAATTAGAAGTTTGTTCACGCTCAACGAATTAAGCACATATGAAGCAATTAACACTCATACTGAGTACGTGCCTCCATAACTCTGATATACATATAGATTATCGGAAGGTCCCTGTATAAATTGGAGCAGTGTATGGATCGTTTCGCCGCCAGTGGTTTGCTTGCAATTATTATTGACGTAATGCATATTTGTTTGTGTGTGTCATATGCCATTTTAATAAACAATACAATACACTGACTATGTACTACTTAGTATGTTATCAACTGCTATATTTTCACTCCAAGGCTGATGTAAATGTTCGTGTGCGAGAAGGATTGCTACAAATTCATCTTTGAGCGATACATATCTAGGGGATTATAATTACTGGACTAAATGTCATATTTCATACGTGTATGCAATGACCTAATTGTAATGAATCAGTGCAAATAGTGTATATTCAAATTTACAGCGCATTATCAGTTCACATTACCATGACCCTATCCATCAGTTCACATTACCATGACCTTATCCAAGGTCTCAACAAGTTTGCCAATATGTGTGTAATGCCTATATAAGGTGTCTCTATGGGAACTTGGCCCTATGATATTGACCGACAGCGTCTCAATGGTCTGTGGCGTCACAATATGATTTCAGTCCAACTTCATGTGCTGACGACTAATCTCATAACCACGATAATGCCTTATTATCTGAACATTTCCTGTTGGATACACGTAACTACTCGCAAACCATGCTGTATTATAGAACTGGTTAACAGTTTGACACATAACTTATTATTAAACGTATAGCTTAACCCTTTACCCAACAAACCGGCCAAAACCGGCCAAATAAAGCTTCAACAGCCTAAAATATCTTCGGTCTGTCTCAATAGAACCATACAGATATGGATATCATTGGAACCGGCTCCTTGACCACATTGTGTTCGTTACAGTTATGCCCTGTGCCAATGCATTCTCTTATATATGCGAGTCGACCATAGGTCGCCTCGCATATATAAGAGAATGCATTGGCCTAAAAAAAATCTTTTTTTAACACTTTTTACCATTTTTTCTTACATTCTTTAACAATTTTATAATTTTTAATGTGTTAAGCCAATGCATTCTCTTATATATGCGAGGCGACCTATGGTCGACTCGCATATATAAGAGAATGCATTGGCACAGGGCCCTTCTGTTGGGTAAAGGGTTAATACTCGGACGCTAAGGCTCAGTTCACACGCTGAGATATTAACTTGGCATTATTTGGCGGACATTTCGGTACAGACATCTATAATGTGACTGAAAACGAACACAAAATGCTTATAAAATGCATCTGTACCACATATATCTATATGTGAAGCAACAACTCTGTAGTTTCTCCTTTAGCGATGCTACCGAAATGTGCCTGTAAATAGCATGCAATTATCTCGCAAGAATCAATCATACAGGTATTTGAAGGCAAATGGCAGTAGTACCAATACATGTGGAACTTATCAGAAATTTTACTTCAGATGTTGTTAGTTTTGGGAAAGATGCATGTTATATGCATGTTGTCGTTCCTATTATGGTATCAAATTGTTTTATATGACTAAATATCTGCCAGTGTATTAACATACCCTTAGTGCGATGAATGAACAACATATTGGGCACGAATTAACAAGTTGCATATAAAGCCAGCTAATTAAAGCCAGCTAATTAAATGTGAAAATTGTAAAGCCAAATATTGCGAAAGGATCGAACCTAATCAAAAATCGTTACAATTTGCCCCAAAGATGATAGAGCCGAATGGATTAGAGAAACAACTGTGTTAAGAAATTAACCCTCTGAAAAAGTGTCCAATGTCAGGAAATCTTATCTTCGGATAAGTGACATCTTAGATAATCGGTGAACATTGCATCGCGTTATCGAAATGTTCTGCTTCAGGCAGTTTTGTCTACAAGGTATATTAAACATTTGGGAATTGTAATTTAGCAGACTTGGACCTTTCGGATATTGGTCTTTCATAAAATAGCATATGTGGAACACACGACCGTGTGACATTGGGTCTATGTAGTATGTAATATCGGCATATTGAGACATCTGATACTCGGAATGTTCGGGTATTCACCTTTCATAACAATTGGTCCGACCGGCTACAAAATGGATCGCAACGGCTGACTGCACTCCACTAGACGCATTTTATATACGGTAATGATGTGCGCAACTTCGGGACTGGGACCATTTATGTTGGCCTTTCACAGAATCTGTCGCCATGGCATCGCACTAGCATAATGCACTACCTCGCGGAGATGAATGTGATCTTATGATAGGATAGGATACCTGTATTTACACTATTCACAGATGAGTATCACAAAATGATGACGGATATTTTGTATAATTGACACCTTTCGTATTATCAACTACAAAACTACAATAGATAATAAATAAGAATAGGGTACTACGTCACTAGAAATTGTGTTCTTTCTATCAGTTGCCGTTTTGCCATGTCCGTAGTTACATGACGGTTTCAAGGAGCCAAGCATGGGCATGCGATCATCGAGCCTACCACTGACTATGACCTGATAACAACATCATTAAGTACAAAATAATCACAGCAAACATAGTCATATCGCCTTACTGCGAGTTGCAAGAAGTTTGAGCTGCACTATTTGTCATAAACGGACACGTTGTCGTAAATTCTGCGAAAAAGGTTTTTGGACCGTCCGAAAACATTATGACAAGTATTAGCCATTCGTAGTTCTTATTAGTAGTAGTCGTAATTTTTTCGGACGGTCCAAAAATCATTTCGTGCGAATGGTGTCGAATTCTCTGGGATGACATAGGCATGCAGACTATCGTTCTGCCATCGCCGGTGGTATAGGATATCGCTAATACATATCCATAGGGTTGAACAAATTTTGTATGCTATCTCCATTTTATATTTCTCAATATCCAATACAGTCATTAAAGGTATCGCTTATGCAGACGCCCCACCATGCAATGAATATAACACGCAACTACAAATATACAGTTTCCAAATTGTGAATATTTTACCATATTGTCAAGATATAATTACTTCTATGCTTATTTTTTACTACAGAAATTTCATTCTACACGTGGGAGTTCAGCTCTTGGATATTGATACTCACGAGTTGAATTTATTATTTCTAGTTATACGTATACATTGGATCAGAGAATAAAGCATATTAAGATGGATATATACATTTAGAATTGTAGATGTACAACTTCGAAATAAGCCACTTCTGACATTCGAGTACTTACATCATTATGCGTTGTGCTTTAACGTCTGTGGTATGATGCTTTTTAATTATTGACCTCCCGGTATAAAGGACCGATGCACATGCGTGTGTGTTTGTGTATGAATGTATATGTAGCTGGCTGAACACTCGAAGACAGGCTAGATCTAACCTCCTTCATGTTAAGAAGTAATATTAAGTACCATGAAGTGATTCAAGCAGACACCGTCTTAGAAGGATCCTTGTATTTCACATTCGTTGCTCAACGACACCATTGAGCGCGTGAGAGTGCCCTCCCTTAGCATGCTTATCTTACACCATTTAGCGCGCGCGAGTGCTCTCCCTTAGCATGCTTATCTTACACCATTTAGCGCGTGTGAGTGCTCTCCCTTAGCATGCTTATCTTACACCATTGAGCGCGTGAGAGTGCTATCCCTTAGCATGCTTATCTTACACCATTTAGCGCGCGAGAGTGCTATCCCTTAGCATGCTTATCTTACACCATTGAGCGCGTGAGAGTGCTCTCCCTTAGCATGCTTATCTTACACCATTTAGCTCGTGAGAGTGCTATCCCTTAGCATGCTTATCTTACACCATTTAGCGCGTGAGAGTGCTATCCCTTAGCATGCTTATCTTACACCATGTATCGCGTGAGAGTGCTCTCCCTTAGCATGATTATCTTACACCATTTAGCGCGCGCGAGTGCTCTCCCTTAGCATGCTTATCTTACATCATTTAGCGCGCGCGAGTTCTATCCCTTAGCATGCTTATCTTACACCATTGAGTGGGCAAGAGTGCTCTCCTATTAACATGCTAAAGTAATGCCGTAAATAATCAACGCCTTAACCACAGCAGAATTATTGTTAATTTTTCAGGATTTAGTCGGAAATATGGCTTGTTGCCATTCATCAGAAAGCTCTCGCCGAGAGCTGTCCGATGAATTGCAACAAGCCATATTTCCGACTAAATCCTGAAATTTGTTCTCATAATTCTGCTGTGGTTCAGGGGTCGATTATTTAGGACATTACTGTAGCTGTAACATTTTTGGCTGATTATTATTTACAGTAATGACCTAAATAATCAACTCCTTAACCACAGCAGAATTATGGGTAATTTTTCAGGATTTACTCGGAAATATGGCTTGTTGCCATTCATCCTGAAAAAATACCCATAATTCTGCTGTGGTTAAGGAGTTGATTATTTAGGGCATTACTCTATCTTGCTATTCGGTGTCTCTGTATGTGGTCATTGAGAGCGCGAGAGTGTTCTCCTGTTAGCACGCTTATCTTTCTGTTCGGTAGACGTGTCTCTGTCTGTGACAGTCTGGCCTTGTCGTATCGATCGGCGTTATAGTTAACCAGGTGACCAGATTCTTGACCACCATGTACTCAAGACTAATTTAATCTTGACGACACAATTGAGAACAGGAGAGAGCTCTCGTATGTTAGCTTGCTTACCTTACTATTCGGTAGACGTGTCTCTGCCTGTGACAGTCCGGTTTTCTCTTACCGGTCGGCGTTAGTTAAACAGTTGACCAGATTCCCGAACACCATGCATTTAGTCTGAAGATGCAATACATGAGATACTGGAACAAAACTTATTGTCGTTTGAGGATAGTGTTGCATATACCTCAACCGAAAAACATTATGACTACTATTAGCTATTCGTACGTTGTATCAATATCAGTTCATTTTGCGAAAGGTGTCGTACACATACACGTGGGCATGCAGACTGTCTGTATTGCTAATACATGGCTATATATAGACTTGAAGATGGACGCATACTTTTTGAATTGTAGATGTACAACTTCTAAATAAGCCACGTCTGAGACTCGAGTACTCACATCCAGGACAATTGTAAATTCGTTGGGCTTTAACGTCTGGAGTATATGGTGTTTTTTAATTATTGACCTTCGGGTATACAGGGCTGATGTACATGCGTGTGTACTTGTGTATGAATGCATATGTAGCTGGCTGAATACTCGAATGAAGACTAGACTTAACCTGATTCTTATTAAAAAGAAAGAGGAATTAAAGTACCATAAAGTGTTTCAAGCAGACACCGTGCTAGAAGGATCCTGTCGTTCATCAGCAGAACGACACTATTTATTGAGAGCGTGAGAGCGCTCTTCTGTTAACTTGCTTACCTTGTTACTCGGTAGACGCGTCTCTGTCTGTGACATTCCGGCTTTCTCGTATTGGTCGGCGTTAGTTAAACGGTTGACAAGATTAAGGATGGTGGCTGAAATATACCTCAATATATGTTAACCACTATCGATTAAATGCGTCTAGGTACGTAAGTGCTCGTTGCGAAATCCCAAGTGCATGGCATATCTGAACTATAAGCACTCATACGTGTTTGTGAAGAAAGGGTGTCTTTGAATCTGCTAACAAATTAATTTGTCTGGGGACTAGTTAATTAATTAGCTTAAATGCACGTGAGCACGGGTTTAGGGTACATGAGACCTCAGTCATTCCCATTCATGGAATGGGCAATCCGACCAACGACATGTTCTTGCAGTGGTTCGAGATAATTTCGACCAAGTTCGAAATTGATGTTGACAAAAACAGGCCAGGGAGACCGTGATGTCATATTATCGGGTCGTGATTTCCACTCCCGAGTTTTTTTTCGGTGATAAATTTAGCCCGCGAACAGGACATCCCTTTGCTCATGGTCTCTGGTGTGGATACATCTATATGTTTTACCGGCACATCGCGAACTCCCATGGACACGAATACACACCAAGTATCCAGAAAGTTACTGACATGCTAATGGCCCTGACATTTCTCTTTAACATTATACTTTCGAACAAGCTACGCGCTACAGAGTCAAAAGTATATAGTGGGGAATTCCATTACCTGCACCATGCATTTTGTGAGTATTAGCTAGTCACAACATTTAACGATAAAGCGATGAAGCCAATGGACGATTGTCGGAATACCTATACACGTCACATTGATAATTTCGTACAATGTTTTCAAAATTAGAGATTACGACAACTGATTAAACAATAAAGTGTATGTGAAGAGTCCAGAATCGACCAACAATCGAGAAGGGAGAATATAATTAAGTATCTCCAATAATTTTAACAGTTAAAATCCGCTTTTTTTAAGCTCGCGAAAACGAAATCGAAAGGAGATATCTGCCAATCTTAAAACTATTTGTGCGCTGTGACGTCATGTTGCATTTGTACTTTGTAATGCGTGGCTTATTGGAGAGTTTAATTTTAATTAGAACTGTGGCATTGTCAGCACTGTTCTTCAATGGCATTTCGATTTCACGGCACACTTTTTGCTTGATTTTTAGTGAACATTCTAAAAGTACACTGAGCAATGGTGGTATTTAAGTAAAATTATAGAGGGTTCAGGTTCGGATGTGCCTGCAAATCACATCCGTCACGGTGGTCATGGTTGGATTGTGAACCGCCGGTTACTTTGTCAAACAATCAATTGTAGATTACCGGATCATATCTGACTCGGCAACTGCGACCCACTGTTGTCCCCAAAACCAACCAGTGCTGCCGCTGATGGCCGACGCAGGCGATGATGACCATAATTGATTGATTGAGGTTTAACGTCGGTTTCAGCAACTAAGGCCATGTCACGACATTGCCAGTTTTAGTGGTGGAGGAAATCCGCACACTTAGGGCTAATCTAACAGTGAACTCAACGGCTGGTAATCTCATCAACCATGTGCGGCAAACCACCGGCCATCGGCGAGTAACTGGCAACACCACCATATAACGATTTCGAGTTACAAAGTCCATCGTGGAAACATGTGGATTTGAACCATAATCGCCGGGGGCTGGAGAGCGAGACGGCTAGGTGTTGTACCCCTAACCGACTGAGCTACCGACTGAGCCCCCATGATGACCAGAAAGATATGGAAGAGAGTGTGTTCAAACTGCCATGGCGATGGTTCATGGGCGTTTTTACACAGGAAGCTGGTTCGTCACTAGCTGCACGAGCTAGACTATTGTGATAACTGTAAACGTCTTCAGATCTGATATGTTTGCATTACCCACATATTGCCAAAATTAGACAAACATGAAAACGTTTCATCTACCTCAATGCGTAGCCGTCGCATGCAAGCAACGCATTAGATCGACCTATAGTATATTACATTTACGTTATGTAGAAAACTGACATCAGTGATGCCTGGTGTGTGATTCCCATCAATCCAAGCTTCAAAGCAGTTAATCGGTATCTGTTCCCCGGTGTACATGTATGCATTTAATAATACTTTCCCAGCCGTCACACAGGCTTAATTACACAAACATTGATTAGCTATTACATCATTTCTTAATCAATTGGTAATACAATAGTCTCAACATCATACAAAAAAATAATGTCCCTGCAAATTTATGTTGGTTTACCACACCGACTAGACAATATCAGGGTTCGCGCTGCCACTTCCCAAATTTGCCAATGGCAAAAATAATATACATTTGGCAAGACACTTTTTAATTCCCCAAGAAAGTTGAACAATATTGTTCAATCAATACCATTCATTTCTGGAAACTCTTACAATATAATTAAATTAGTGGTGGTTTGTAAGGCCTGGGAAAGGTTATAGTATTGATGACTGGAGGGATTATCCGTATTTAGTGTGGTGGTGGTGTTTACATAGCTAACCTCTTGTAATGTGCCCTTCTGAGGAAGCAACCTTTCTACAATTGTATTAGTACATTTCCTTCTGTTGATGACGATTTGAACAAATATGAATATTTTTGCAACGAAAGCCGCCCGTGCCTTTAAAACAAGACACCTTCAAGTTAATGTATAAGACACCATGTTCCGTTAAAACAAGACACCCTCAAGCTAATTTCTAACAGAATAAGAAGGTGTACGGACGCTGTTCCAGGATGTCATTCATTGGAGTCAACATTTTGCATGCAAGGCGTTGGAGGAAATCACTAAGTGATTGTTGCTGCACATGCTATTAAATAAACTGCTGTCCATTGCAATGGGAGGTGCAGATGTCCTGAAGTGCTGATTAATTATACAGGAGTTGCACGATGTTCATGTGCATCATAGCTTCAAGTGATAAAAAAAAAACCTTAACCTACTATATACATGGATGGCTAGCGTCATATACGCATAATACTGGTGCTTTATCGTTTCGGCATTATAGTGTCCAACCAATATCCATTACTCACTGAACAGAGTTGTGTATAAGATATGGAACCACGTTCATTTAACACAAGACACATTCATTATTGACTGTATATGTGACCCGCCATATCAAATCCAGTCGTTAATCGGGTTTTTTTTTACCCTGTGCCAATGCAGTCTCTTATATATGCGAGTCGACCATAGGTCGCCTCGCATATATAAGAGAATGCGTTGGCCTAACAATTTTTTACAATTTTAATAATTTTTTCTTGTATTCTTTAACAATTTTATAATTTCACCCACACAGAGCCCCAGACAAACATGAGCAGACGACACTCTTCTATATGATTCTATATATGTGTGGGGCTCCCTGCAGGGTAATGGATGTTTTTGATTTTATGTCCTAAAAATTGTAAGAAACATATATGATAAAAATGATAAAAAATTGTTAGGCCAATGCATTCTCTTATATATGCGAGGCGACATATGGCCGACTCGCATATATAAGAGAATGCTTTGGCACAGGGTAAAAACAATCCCGATTAACGACTGGATTTGATATGGCGGGTCACATATGCCAATTAATAAACTGCTGCTCAGTGCAATGGGGGGGGGGGTGTGCAGATGTCCTGGAAGTGTTGATTAATTACACAAGAGTTGGACGATTAACACGCATGTGTTCCATACCGTCAAATGGGGATACATTATCATACCATATACAGTATCATACCATATACATGACTGTATGGATAGTAACATATACACATAATAATGGTACTCTATGGTTCTGGGCATTATACGGCCCAACCAGTATTCATTAGTCGTGACAGAGTAATGTATAAGATACAGGCCAATTATCCTACCATATACATGACTGTATGGATAGTAACATATACACATAATAATAATACTCTATGGCTTGGACATTATACGGCCCAACCAGTAGTCATTATTCGTGACGCAGTATTATGCATAAGATACAGATCCATGTTCATTTAAAACAAGACACATTCATTCTAAAATGTGAATGTTTATCGTCGCTGAAACGCCACTCCAGGATGTACTCCATTGGAGTGAGTATTGGCTGCATATTCCATTGAATTAAACTGTCGTCCAATACAATGAATGGTGCAGATGTCCTGGAAGTGCTGATTAATTATACAAGAGTTGCACGATACACACGCATGTGTTTCATTGCTTCAAGTCATGAAAAACTTTATCCTACCATATACACGAATGGCTAGTACAATCAACACATAATCATGGTACTCCACCGTTGTTGGGCATTATATGGTCCATTAGTAGTGACACACAATAATGCATAACATACAGGCCAAATATCCTATCATATACATGACTGTATGGCTTGTATCATATACACATACCAATGGTACTCTATCGTTTGGGCATGATATCATTATATGGTATATTAGTCGTGACACAGCGTAAAGAATAATACACATTAATCAGTGCACATGTACTGGTATGAAGGACTGGCATGTCACCACAAACTCAGGCTCGTCTTTCAAATGGGTGGCAGCTACAATGTCCGAGGCGTCGTGCGGGCCTAGCATTGTCTCGTGGTTGTTTTGGTCTGATTGTGATCTGTCTGCCGCGCGTTGCCCCCCCCCCCCCCACCGCAAACTATAAAGTAAACATTGTTCTTATAACTCCCTTCGCAGATTACAGATCATATAGGGTCGCACAACACTTGTATTATTAAGCACTGTTAAATAATATTATTCATAATCATCCCGACTGATATATAGTTGACTCATTCCACCCACGATGACGCACACGTCTACGTCAAAACGTGTGTCAACGCCTACATTTACTATTCTACTCACATATGTTCTTGTTTATATTTGCACCGACTGTAAACTGTACGTTTTGTGGCAATGGCAGTGGCGGGAAACCCACTCTGGAATTATCATTTTACATAGGTCCCTATTGGAATCACATGACATTAACCATTTGAACACAGTTTCCCATGGGAGTTGAACTAACTACGTGGAGAATAACAATAGGGACCTTCCAATTTTCTAGACGAAACGGTTCACAGAAAACGCCATCGCTCCCCAAATGTCGTATCATTAAACTCGCTTTCGGGATTAGCTCAATTAGATTAATATTACTATTAACAACACTCTTGGTATGCAGCGGTTCCCTAGAATTGAACCCCGGCCCTGATAATGGCCAGGTCCACTCAGACAATCACTCCGTCTCTATTTTCCACTTGAACATACGAAGTATCCGAAATAAACTGTTTAAAATATTCGATGAAATCGACGACCATGATATATTATGTTTCACCGAAACCCACATCGACGCAACATTTCCAACAACGAACATACAGCTCGAAGGGTTCTCTGATCCAGTAAGACATGACGGTTCGGGCTACGGGGGAGGTATTGCCATTTATTTCGCAAATCACCTGATCTTCGAACGTATGCCCTCTCTCGAATTCGATGACTCAGTCCTGTGGTTCAAACTGAGGTGCAGATCTTCAAACTATCTTTTATGTGTGTCATATCGCTCTGACCAATTATGTCACGAGCGATACTGGGAACTACTTGATCAGTCTATAGCGGATGCATTAGATCTTAATATACCCATGGTTGTAACTGGTGACTTTAATTATAATGCCTTGGACCCATCCTCAAAACTCAATGAAATTATTTCCTACTATAGCCTTCGGGACATCATTCAAACTCCAACCAGAGTTACATCGACAACATCGACACTTCTCGACCCCATCATAGTGAACAGCACTGTCATATCATGTGAATCAGAAGTGATTGACTTCGGCAGATCTATCTCAGATCACTGTGCGGTAATAGCATATTTGAAATACGAGTATAGCAGTAATGGTCCATTTTCTCGATTGGTCAGAAACTACGAAAAAGGCAATTATGAACAAGCAATGGAACTCATCCGCGACCCAGAATGGTTACGCTCAATTGACATAGCTCCTAATATTGACACAGCGACTGAAATTTTTACTTCGAAATTCCTTGAAATTATGGACCAAACTGTTCCTCAATCTAAAATATTGATCAGGCCCAAAGACAAACATTGGTTCACATCAGAATTACGATCGATGATTCGAAGAAGAGACAGGCTACGTAAGATTGCGATAAAATCCAAAAAGGACATAGACTGGGCGAAATTCAAAAAAGTTCGAAACACGGTCAACAATATGAAAAAGTACGCAAGGGCCCAATACGAGGAACATCTCCAGAATACTGTCAAAGACCAATCTTCCCCAAAATATTTTTGGCATAGCATCAACGAAATTATGCAAAACAAACATAAAGACGCTATCCCCCCTCTCATCGATTATGATGGCAATCTTGAAACTGACGATCAAACCTAAGCATCGATGCTTAATAATGCCTTCATTGCTAACTCATTCCTCGACGATTCATCTTGCAATCTACCGGTGTTCACACACAAATGTAATGATACGATAACTGAAATTGACTTCACTCTTGACGACATCACTTCGGCGATTGCGAGTATGAAACCAAACAAAGCGTCAGGCCATGACGGCATCACAGTTAGAATGCTGCAGAAAACAAGCCCAACTATTGCCATACCTCTCAGAATTCTATTTAAGAAATCTCTTGAATCGTGCGCATTTCCTAATAAATGGAAACAAGCAAATGTCATTCCTATTTATAAGAAAAACGACAGATCCAACTGCAAAAACTATCGCCCAATATCTCTACTTCCATGCGTCAGCAAGCTCCTGTAGAAAATAGTACTGAAATATTTATCCGCTTATTTCAGTAAGAACAATATACTATTCCAATACCAATCAGGATTTGTATCAGGCCACAGCACCACTTTTCAGCTACTTGAGATATACCACACCCTGTGCCAGGCACTCGATGAGAAGTCAAATACGTCTGCAATTTTCTGCGATATTTCCAAAGCATTTGAGAGAGTCTGGCACAGGGGGTTGTTATTCAAGTTGGAGCAAAACGGAGTAACCGGGAATATACACAAATGGGTACACAGTTATCTCTCTAATGGATCACAGCGCGTTCAAATAGGAATTACTTTCTCTGACTATCAGACGATATCGGCAGGTGTTCCACAAGGATATATCCTCGGACCCTTTCTATTTTTGATTTACATTAACGACCTCGCAACAACGATCCAATCACTCACTCGAATGTACGCGGATGATACTTGCTTCTTTACTGCCCAAACATCACCCGATGATTGTTCTCGCGAACTCTATGATGACCTTGAAAGAGTGAATCGGTGGTCAAAACAATGGATGGTAACCTTTAATGCAGAAAAAACAAAGTGTTCACACCCATCTTGGCGTGTCTATCCAATCAAATCTACATTGGGACACCCAAATAAATACTATTTGCAAAAGAGTTGCCAGTAGATTGTCACAACTCAGGAAGATTAAATTCCATGTAAACCGACAGACGATCGGGATAATGTTCAAAACATATATACTCCCAATAATGGAATATGGTGACATAATTTGGGATAACGCCCCTGACTGCCTACTCCAAAAGCTCGACCGTCTATATATCGACGGTGGTAGAATAATAACTGGCCTGACCCGATCTGCCTCAGAAGCGAGAGTACTGGGTGAACTTGGATGGCCTCCCCTCAACGAAAGACGTAAATTACATAAAACGCGCAAGTGGCATAAAATATTGGACAATAAGGCCCCTCCCTACATAACGAAACTTTTGCCTCTTACCGTTGGGGAATCATGTAGATACCCAATTAGAAATCCGTTACGATACGTCAACTATTCCACGAACACAACTCACTTTAAATCAAGTTTCCTCCCAACTATGATTGCTGAATGGAATGTATCGTGCAAAATAACAACTGATGCAAAAAACAATCACAGACCCCACATCAGAACCAACTAAGGACGAAATACTTGCTAATATGTATAATAATTTACGCATAGAAGAGACATCAATAAGACCCCCTTCTTACTACAATGTCGGGAGGAGAACATCAAATATTTTGCAATGTAGGCTCCGAAACAACTGCAGTGATCTCAACTTCGATAAATTTAAAAATTACATATCCTCAAGCCGGTGTTGCTCCTGCGGTAACCAATGTGAAGACGCAAGCCATTTTTTTTTCGAATGTCCTTTCTACACAGAAGCAAGGAACCGTATGTGGACACGACTAAATGAGCATAAAGTGGTCATCACCAGTATTAAATATATTCTCTTTGGCATACCCGAAATTAGCGACACCTTGAACAGGCGATTATTCGAGACAGTACAATCATTCATCATTTCCACAGACCGATTTCAGTAATCATTATTCCATTGACTCCGCCCACTGCCACTGCCACAGCCAGAACTACAACCTACATGTGTTTGATTGGGAGCCGGTTCCCCTATGTATACATAGCCGATCACATGGGACACCGTCTCCCACACAAATAACAACAAAACTTTCATTCCTGCAAAACCATCGACTTGAATTCATCAGCAGCTGAACGCCAGGGGAGTGGAGCTTCACTAAGTTTCGTAACTTGTGCTCCGATCCCCTGTGCACCCACAACATCATCCATATATTCTGTTTGTAAATTATTCCATGTATTTGTGGGTCACAATAAATATGTTCAAACAAACAATAAGATACAGGCCGATTATCCAACCATATATGACTGTATGGATCGTGTCATATGCACATAATAATGGTACTCTATGGTTTTGGCATTAGGGTCCAACCAGTATCCATTTGTCGTGACAGACTATAAGATACATACCCATTGTCCTGCGATATACATGGCTGTATGGGTAGTATCATATACACATAATACTGATACTCTATGGTTTTGTCATTAGGGTCAAACCAATATCCACCAGTCGTGACACAGACTATCAGGGTTCGCGCTGTCGGTAGCCAAATTAGCCAATGGCCAATCTTTTTCGAAGTTGGCTAATAAAAATGTCATTTGGCGAAACTTTTGGCTAAACTTTTGTTTACCCATAGATATTCAACAGTTATCACCTTACTATAATAAGCAACAGTTAACGACCGTCATGGTGTCAATGGTGTTAAGAGTTATACAATTGGTTTAGCGGATTTGTGTGATTATAATTATATATAGCTAAACTGTGTGAATGTATACCGTCGCCGAAACGCCATTCCAGGATGTACTCCATTGGAGTGAGTATTGGCTGCATATTCCATTGAATTAAACTGTCGTCCAGTGTAATGAATGGTGCAGATGTCCTGGAAGTGCTGATTAATTATACAAGAGTTGCACGATGTACACGCATGTGTTTCATTGCTTCAAGTATTGAATAACATTATCCTACCATATACATGCATGGCTGGTATAATCAACACATAACCATGGTATTTGTGGGCATTATATGGTCCATTAGTCGTGACACAAAGTAATGCATAAGATAAAGGCCAATTTTCCTACCATATACATGGCTCGTGTCATATGCACATTATACTGGTATTCTATGGTTTGGACATTATATGGTCCAACCAATATCCATTTATCGTGACACAGACTATAAGATACAAGCCATTAACCTACGATATACATGACTGTATGGCTAGTATCATATACACATATTAATTATACTCTATGGGTTTGTCATTAGGGTCCAACCAGTATCCATTGGTCGTGAAACAGCTATAATATACAGACCCACTATCCTACCATACACATGACTATATGGCTAGAAGCATATACACATAATAATGGTACTCTATGGTTTGGGCATTATAGGGTCCAACCAATATCCATTATTCGTGACACAGAGTAATGTACAAGATGCAGGACCAATATCCTATCATGTCTATGACTGTATGGCCAGTATCATATACTCAAAATAATGGTACTCTATGGTTTGAACATTATTGAACATTATAGGGTCCAACTAATACTCACGGCATGGTAATGTATAAGAAACAGACCCATATTCACACAATATAAGTACGCATTCAAGCTAAAATGTGAAGGTTTGCCGTCGCTGAATCGCCATTCAGGATGTCCTCTATTGGAGTCAGCAGTTTGGTTACGAGGCGTTGAAGGAAATCATCAAGTGAGTATTGGTTGTAGATTGTATTGAATAAATTGCTGCCCAATGCAATGGGAGGTGCAGATGTCCTGGAAGTACTGATTAATTATACAAGAGTTATACACGATGTATGCGCTGCTAATGGCTTCTGAAGATTGTGAAGATCGGACCGCGGCGCATATATCGGTGGCAATGTCAGGAAGATTTATTTGTTCCTGTTAGTTTTGGTGTCCCATTAACAGAGTTAAATCCCCTGCCATTACGAGTAGGATCTTCCCTGCATAAAGGATTCAAATAAGACTTCGTCATTATCGCTCTTGACGCGTTCCGTGTTGTTTCTATTCTCAATGGATGATTAATATTAACGGTGAGTAATACAAATACACCATTCATCTATATTAAATCAGCACTATGTGTGGGTGTTCCCCACGACCGGTGCCAGACATGAACGAGGCTAGTGAGTCTCCAGCTTAGCATTTCCAACTACTTAGTGTGCAAATTGTAGATTTTAGACTTAAAGGCACGGACGGCGTTCGTTGCATAAATATTCATATTTGTTCAAATCGCTATAAGCAGAAGGAAACTTTAAATATATATATATAGTTTTGTTCATATGCCAAACATAATCAGCGCGTAATCAGTGTACGTAAACAAGAGCCTGCTCGTGTTACAGAGGTTTTGCTGCTGTTTACATAACACAGCGCAATTATATTGGTTATTCACACACAAATGATATAAACGCTCTTTATTATTCCCATATCCGGATCTAAACAAAAGCAGGTTATGTAACGTTTTTTGCTTTTGTTTACATAACAAAGGAAAAATATTTGACAATTATTACATACTGTTTATGCCATATTTCTGATTGGTATAAGAACAAGGTCTGTCTATATTTTACTATTATTTCTGTTTATGGCGTTTTTTGACGAAGCTGAATATTTTAACAGCATACCCACCGCCAACGCCGTCCGTATCTTTAAATGGTCATGTCATTTTACAATCATTAGGGAGTGTTAGGTTAAAAATATTACACTAACTGGTACACCATGCAACATCAAACTTTTCAAACCATAACACCCGTATGGTTGGAAAATTAATTAATGTTGGCTCTTTCACTTTTCATCTAATAGCAACACATTTCGCACTAAATTCCGGTTGGATATTCACAATATCAACCTATAATTTGTCAGAAGGTTCCAGCTATTGCTGTGTGACATTCTATTCCATGCATGGCATACCAACGGTTGAGTTATTTTGCCAGTTAAGTTAAGTTGGACGTGGGTGGGTACGGAAAACATGTTGTTACATAGTTACACTTGTTCTATGAAGACTATATCAAACTCAACGATGTATTATTTATTATAGAAAACGCGCATTTGCCACAACTATATGTGACCCGCCATATCAAATCCAGTCGGAAGTCGGGACTTTTTTTACCCTGTGCCAATGCATTCTCTTATATATGCGAGTCGACCATATGTCGCATCGCATATATAAGAGAATGCATTGGCCTAACAATTGTTTATCATTTTTTTAAAAATAAATGTTTCTTACAATTTTTAGGACATAAAATAAAAAACATCCATTACCCCGCAGGGAGCCCCACACATTTATAGAAACATATAGAAGAGTGTCGTCTGCTCATGTTTGTCTGGGGCTCTGTATGGGTGAAATTATAAAAATGTTAAAGAATACAAGAAAATTCTTCTTCTGCAAATTAGGTGATGTAGAAACTTTCTAGAAGGGAAAAAGTAAATAAAAACAATATTAATTTGAGAATGTAGATACTTCCCAGAAGATAAGGCCTAAGCAGAATTAAGTCCCAAAATGGTGAATTTAGTGATGCCAGCCCACTGTGGATGATAGCACCACTAAATTCACCCTATGGAGACACACTATTTGCAGGCTTGGTATCAAGATTTTCCAAATTTGGTTGACTGATCATGTATAGCTCTCTGGCCTCGCTGAACTTGACCTTCAGGATACCTCTGAATTAGATTCACGCCGTCAATTTTAGCTCCACTTTTGTGCGCAATGAAACATAAGAGAGTGTAGCGCAACGTTGTTGCAAACAATTACAATAAATGTCTTGCCAAAATAATATTGACAATGCTTAACCCTTTCAGTGCCAAATCCGATTTTTGTATCAACCCATATTTCCTTGATCATTTTTCAAATTTATTGATTATAATAATGTGATACATTGACGGAAAGAGCCCTAAGAGCTCTTTCCATCAATGTATCGCGTTATTATAATCAATAAATTTGAAAAATGATCAAGGAAATATGGGTTGATACAAAAATCGGACTTTGCACTGAAAGTGTTAAACGGGGTCTTACATTCCTGGGTGTTTCTCTGCTTGTCTTCTGCGTATATTATCTGAACATCCCAGCAAATGAAGTAAAGACAATTTAGCAGATAAAGGTACCCTGTTGGATATTCGGGTTTCAAGAATGAAAACAGTTTGTGAATGAACCGGCTTGCAGGCGAGTTCACAAACCGTTTCTATGCTAGCATCGCCGTATATCCAACGAAAGACAGGGTGCGTTTATCGCCAGTGTAATTCAATCCATCAATAAATTTAAAGAAACTGCACGAAATGCACCTTTGTTTATCCGACATTGCATGCTTTGAAGTGAAATAGCCTTTTTGCGGTGATCAAATATATGGATACGTTCCACGTGGTTACTCGTAACAGCACCAGATCAACTTCCTGTTAACCGCGTCTATATAAAACAGCGTTCCGGTTGACTCGATTACGCGACTCCTAGAAGCGTGGTGACGTATTTTACGCGCGTTGTCATTGATACCGTGCTCCAAAATTTGTGAACGCTTCAGTGACCGATGCTGGTGACTCTATAACTAAAGTTTAGCAGCTCTCGGTCCAGTTCAGGTTAAAACAGACTTAGCTATGCAGTAGTGAGTCTGGAGTATTTGAGGGTATATCTATTACCACCAACAAGAGTTAGCTCTGTGCGGCTAAAACTAATTCTGCATTGAATTTATGCAGTGTGACAGTAGGGCAGAGAATGTTTAAGCGCTATTTTAGCAATGTGGCGAATATACCACTGTAAAGACAAAACAACAATCGCCTGATAGGATACATCGCCTGATAGGATACATCGCTTTCCTGATGATGTTGTGATTAGGTGAGACTGACGTAATTATTTTTGTGGTAATAGAAATCACCCCAAAATACTCCAGAGTCACTACTGCATGACTGTGGAGTCTGTGTGTTAACCAGAACTGGGCATGGCCACTTTGGGGTCGGATTTGGTAGTAAACAAAACTGAACAACTGAAGTTCGGAAATAAGCATTTATAAGTTTACACACCGCATAGGACAGTGTGTCATTATGGCATAGTGTCTAATAACACAGTTACCCTACGACTTGAAGATGACCATACATCGAATACGATCCCTTTTACCACATGTCTTCACAATAGAACAAAATCACCACTTGCATGATACCTGTTTTGTTAACCCTTTACCCAACAAACCGGCCAAAAACGGCCAAATAAAGCTGCAACAGCCTAAATTATCTTGGGTCTGTCTCAATAAAACCATACAAATATGGATATCATTGGAACCGGCTCATTGACCACATTGTGATGGTTACAGTTATGCCCTGTGCCAATGCATTCTCTTGTATATGCGAGTCGACCATAGGTCGCCTCGAATATATAAGAGAATGCATTGCCTAAAAAAACAATTTTATAATTTTTAATGTGTTAAGCCAATGCATTCTCTTATATATGCGAGGCGACCTATGGTCGACTCGCATATATAAGAGAATGCATTGGCACAGGGCCGTTCTGTTGGGTAAAGGGTTAAAGAAGTGCTTATCATAATAGATCAGTGATTCTCTGACAGCAACATTGATTTTCCTTATTATTTCCACCCAGCCTTCATTCTCCAAGATGCGAGTCTCCTAATTAGGCGTTTTATTGTCGCCTTGGGCGTGGGTGTAATATGCATGCACAAACTGCAGTTGAACTTACTATGATCTGGATTGTATTTAAACATATAAGAACATGAAGTATACGAGACGTTGGGCGGCAACACTGCTAAATAAGTTATATACTGTGTTTTAACTCTGCTATATATAGTGATATACTTTGTTTTAACTCCCCATTAACACTATGTACATAACCATAATAAAACAATATGTGCAATATAATATACATCAAGCAAAAACAATACTGTCATTTATGGTGGGGTTCTCTCGCTCACAGCTCACACACATACATGTATATTGAAAGCATTCAAGTGACATACCTTTCACAACTATATGTTTTCATGGAACGAAATGAGAGATAACAATATAATTCAGATGCACGTTTGGCCAAAATTTCCTGGTATTTCTAAATGGATTTTCTTAAAATCAGTCAGGAATTTATTTGTGAAATTTGGTACAAGCGATTATTGTGATACAATATGTAAGAACCATTGAACAATTGGTTATTATAATCTCATTTACTTCACTTTTATGGCATGGAAAATATTTAAAATTTCACCGTTTTCAGGTACCACGAACTTCTGTAAATTATATTTGTTTCACACGTGCAGTACATATATCCATGATATCATATCTGAAGATCATGAGAGGATACTTAATTTTTTTTTATTCATGAAATTTTATGATTATTTTCACTTAGAAAGACAACTACCCACAAATAATTTTCTATATTTGAGAATTTTCATGTCATTCATGTTGGTCAATGAAAAATTGGGCTAATATTAGTTCTGGGTCATGGCTTCATCACCAAGATAAAGCTGACCACCATATCTCTTAACACTGTGGCCTAATTTACAGTTGATTGCGCACTGCTTGAGTGGACCACACCACATATCAACTTTTGTTTTCAATGGGCTGGAATATTTGTGACTGCTTTATTCTTCATTATAATATATGGGGGTATGACGTTATATTATGCAATTAAAATATAACTGAACATAATTATGCAAATGAAGCCTCCCATCTTAGACCCAAGACAATAAGCTGTTTGGTGATTGTAGTATTGTGTGAAATTATTAATTGTTCTTGGAACCGAAAGGAACAAAGAAAATAATATTTTAAACTTCTCAAATGTATTATAATCCATTGTTTTTGTTGTCTCTTAATACTTGATCAGATTCTGCAAACAATGAAGATGTTGATGTGTGAAATTCAAGATTTTTCGCCGAGAAATTCTTTGTTGAAAATATCTTGCCATATTTGATCTCCATCTTAATGTGATTGAAACACTCCGGTAGAGTGATCAAATAGAAATTGAGAATAATCTTGCTCAAAGTAGTTATTTTTTACGAATATTAATCTAAATTGACAACACACACCGTTATTTTTATATATTAATTAAATGCAATGACTCTCGATAGCGAACTTATTTGTGATAGTTTATCGCCAATAGTTGCGTGCGGAAACTAGATGTAAATATTTACAATTGGGCGTAGTTCAGATGATGTTTTCCACGGAGTGGTATGGTCAATTTCTTTGCACTTTTCAGCGATGTTTGTAGAATGCTACATTCGCCAGGTTGCATAGCACCTTTGTTCTAACTTATCAGTTTAGCGCACATGAACACGTCCATAATACGTCTTAGGGGCCAATCGGTGAGGGGTACTACTCCAAGCCTTCAGAGTTGGCGAAAAGGGTTAAAATCTACATGTTTCCATCGTGGACCTTGTACTTCGAAATCGTTAACTGGTGAAGTTGCCAATTACTCGCCGATGGCTGGTGGTTTGCCGAACATGGTTTATCAGCCACTGGAATCACCGTTTGTCGCAAGTTTGCGGATTTCCTCCTCTAAAACTGGCAAACGACATTAAACCCCATTCAATCCATTTTGTCTTTAATTTGTTTGGAAATGTTGCCTCTTTTCGTGTCGTGTGACATTTTATGTTGTTTTATCTTGACGACCAGGTTTCTCGACAGGGTTAGCTATAGATCAACCCATGTTAATCGGAAGTTGTTCTGCCTTAAATGCGTTATAATTCTCCGAGCTGTATAACGCGCCAATGTCAAGTACAGTGTAGAAACGGTTTTATGGACCTGATGTCTGAGTCGAATTTAGTTTAGATATTTAGTACTTAAGTAGGTTAATAAATAGGTGACAGTCACTAGCGACATCAGTGTAAGATTTGATAGGAATCGTTTTGACATTATCTCTCAGCAAGCCTGTATAATGTCGCACAAATTTATTTCATTATTTTGCTAGTCTTTTTATCTGAACGTTGAACCAGCTACGCGTCCGGAGTTTGAACGAGTTCACCATTTGCGTATTACCGTCGCTATAAATAGCTCCTCCGTGCAATCCCTGCAGTATGGCGTCACAACGAACAAATAGTTTTACGATTAACAGATAATTATTTTCGTTTTCGCGAATCACAAAACCGGGTGTTAACTGTTGAAATTCTTGGTCATACTCAAGTCTATTCTCTTTGCTACGTATTATTGGGCATTTGTGGACTGTTTTTGTACGATTTTTAGTGTATAATTGCTTGTCGTAATGTCTGAATTTGTTCATACTTTGTGAAATTAACTATTATTACGCTATTTTAGCTATGTGGAAAGGTATTGAGAATCACTGTTGCTGTATGGGATTTGCTATGCTACGCTTTAATTGTCAAAGGTCGCAAATTAATTAGAACATGGATATATACATAGATACGGTGGCCACCATTCGCCGCCGTACTCGTCATCATCATCACCATCGTCAACATTGTTATCGCGGTCTTTGTCAATGTTCGTCATCATCCATCGATATCGTCATCATTATACCATCGTCACCGTCATCATCAGTATCATCGGTATTGTCGACGTTGTTATCGTCGTCGTGGTCAATCGTCAACATTGTTTTCACCCTCATGATTATCATCATCACCACCAACATCGTCATCATTATAATCATCATCATCATTATCAACATCGTCATCATAATCATCATTAGTATCGTCGTTAACGGAGTCAACCTAATCATCTTCATATACCTCAAACTCTTGTCGTCGTAGTGATGATCGTCATGACAACGCCTTTGTCGCCATCGTCAAAACTTTGTCATGTTGTCTCATTTTGTATATTAAGTACACATGCTGGCAAGCCGTAAATCACCTGATTGGCTTCATCACGTTACTGTTGAATGTTGTGATTGGCTGATTTGCTTCATCACGTTACTGTTAAATGGTGTTATTGGCTGCCACTGACGTTATTCTTCTTGATAGTAAATGGAATTAGCGGATATTCAGTTCAGACTCTGGTGTGAGTAGCTTGTTCAATAGACTGATTAAAACCCGTTCATGGCGTGAGCTGCGCTGGCGCAACATTAACGACACTGTGCAAATATATTATCTTGTGTATGCGAGTCGACCATAGTTCGCCTCGCATAAGAGAATGCATTGGCCTAATATTTTTTTTATAAATTTTTCATACATTCTTTAACAATTTTTATATTTTTTTTATAATTTGTTCTTACATTCATTATCAATTGTTATCATTTCTCTTATATTCTTTAACAACTTCTATAATCTTTTCTTATATTCTTTAACAATTTTATCATTTTAATTTTTTTTTTTTACATTCTTTAACAATTTTATCATATTTCTTTTATCACTTTTTCATACATTCTTTGATCAATTTATTATCTCTTTTTTTTACATTCTTTAACAATTTGTTATAATTTTTTCTTTCATTCTTTAACAAATATAAAACAATGTGTTAGGCCAATGCATTCTCTTATATATGCGAGGCGACCTACGGTCGACTCACATATATAAGGCAATGCATTGGCACAGGGTTTTCGCAAAAAAATTGGAAGCTACCGTCATGAAAGGGCTAAACAGATTTGTATGTAGATCCTAAGTTATATTACTCAGATATGTGTATGATGACATGTGTATGTAGGTTAACGTGAACTAATACTTCAATTTGTTTGAATAAGGAGAGTATTTTGTTTCTATGTGTGAATCAAGATACCGAAACTTAGTTTATTTCAATTTTAAAGAGTTTGAAGACAATTATTGCACATGTGACCGCCACTAATGTCGAGCCGACGGTGAGCCTAACATAGTGATCACATGAGAGACAATGTTTTGACTTCGCCACGGATTCACCAGCATATTATTGATATATGAAATGGATTTAGTTCTGATGCGGCACAAACAACTTGAGTATGTCATCGGTATTGCATTCTATTGCAAGAACAGAAATACAAACATGGAAACATGATAATCTCACGCAGTAACGACCAGGTTATGGATCCCACTGTTTACCTCAATCTTATGGTGCATATTGACAGTCATTTGGCTTAATGTTTGTTCGTGCACATACCCGCCTGGAACTACTATACTTGAAATGTTCCTTAACAATTAAATAATCGATCACGTTCTATCGACAGCAATGTACATTTTAAAATGGGAGTGCTACTTACACCGAATCGTATAACCGAATGAGTCGGTACAGCAAACAACATCATACACATCTGAAAAGCTACAGGGTGAAATTCCAAACCTGTTCTCGTGAAAATAAGCACAATACTGGCTTATTTTGAATGTCTTGCTTAAGGCTCGTATAGAGCTTATTTGCGGGAAAACACGCTTTATATGCGTAACATGTGTCATTCAAAATAAGCCCATATAGAGCTTATTTCAATACGAAATAAGCTGATATAGCCACTATTTAATCTACTTTATCCATTGACACGACTTACCAGATTAACGCTAGTTATAATGAGTGCCCACTGCCGCCCGCGCCATTCAAAGGATTGACGGGTATAAGTTCTATATGAGCTTATTTCAGAATCAAATAAGTCCAACATGAACCTATGTTAATATTTAGGTCCTGTATTGACCTATTTGCAGGAGGATATGTTGGGATGTCATACATCAGTGTCTCTCACAGTGTCTATAAACTATTCTCTCATAAAGCCAAGAACCATATTAGTTTAAACATTATTTATTCCATGAATAATACAACATAGATTACAACATATCAGAATATAACATCATGGACCGGATTCGACATCAAACGTGTGGGCTTATGTGAGTCGTTTCCGGGAATCAGTTTTTATCCATCCAACCCAGCGAGAGAGCGACTGTCTGCTTTATATAATATTATGTCGTACGATATACCAGTCTTATATTAAAACTAGAGAGTTGACTGTAAGGAAACCTTGGTCTATTTATTACTAGACTGACGATATACTATCCTTAATGTAGCCGATTATTACTCTCGCAGGGTGGGGTGGGTCTATGTACGTCAGGTAATGGCATTGTGTAATTGTGTACAGGACATAAGGAACAAATGTGTTGGCAATAGGAATATAAATAATGATAGCGTTTCTCTTCCCTACGCTTTCTGTATTGATTCAGAGATGTAGAATAATACTTCGAGTCGCAAAGGCGTCCAACATATTTCTTTTCACTTCTTTCCACTTCTTTTCATTAACGTGTTATTAATATAGTATATATATTAAATACATATATAAGTGAGACATACGAGGGTCGTTTGCTTCCATTAAAGGAAATAATAAAAATAACGCATCGCGTTCGAAATGCTGCTGAAAATGTTGATGGTAAGAGATAGATCATCAGTAATGATAATGGTAATACGGTATAAGTCTAAGTTAAGAATAGCAAAGGAATGAGCTTATAGTAGTAATATGGGTTATGCCAGATAGGGTTTAGGAGTTTTAGAATGAGTTGTTAGTGTTTTTAAATGACTCGGTGACCTCGTACCAACGGACTGTACGGCATTGATATTCGCGTGAGTCATTGCTGAGTATGCATGGTTCTCGTTAGTCTGACAATATTAGTCATGTAACATGGCGATATACAAACTTAGTCCTAGAGATGTATTTCTGTACTTCTCTGGAAATTTTTGCGTTGGCTTTGGGTGTTAATTCGGGGGATCCATAAAGACGCTTATGCGTGGTAAAGAACCATGTCATCGGAACAGGGACGTGGCTAGAGGGTCTCCGTTGGGGGAGGGTGTCCACCTTGGCAAATTCCAACTCACCCCCCCCCCCTTGAATAAGAATCAGACCAAACAAGTTTTGCATAATTCCATTTGCACCCCCTGCACCTCAGTACTCAGGCCTAATATCCTATAGATATATATATTCATAAACCAATATTCCCGGTATGAAAACATTCAGATATTTTAACCTGAAAAAGTGCATAAATCCTAACATCTAGTGATCTAACTCCAGACAAATGCACACGGCTACGGGCAAGAGACACACCGACTGACCTTGGTTGTTCGGCTCGGTGTGAGAACATTTTGAAAAATATACAAGAATATCGCAAATCCTAGCATCTAGACTTGTCTCAACTGAAGCTTTCCTAGACTAGTGTTGGAAGTTTCAAACGTCATGCTCCCCCTCAGGTTGGAAAATTCTCCAACTGATGACCATTTCAGTCCACAAGTTTGACCAAATGTAGTAAAATTGTTGATTATTTTCTTAAACTAATTAGCAGTTTTGTATTGGCCACGGGGAAGGGAAGGATAATGACAAACCGGGCCGACCATGGTTCGGCCCGGTGTGGGAAAATTTTGAAATCTGAACAAGAAAATCACAAAATCCTAGCATCCAGACTAGCCTCAAGCCTTCCTAGAGTTGGAAATTTCAAATCTGGCACACCCACTTAGGTTGGAAAATTTCCAACTGATGACAATTCCAATGACAATGTTAACCAAATGTATGACAATATTGTTTTCTTAAATTAACTAGCAGTTTTTGACTGGCCACGGGGGAGGGACCAGGACACAAGCTTTCCAAGTGTTGGAAATTTCCAACCTGTCACCCCCATAAGGTTGGAAAATTTCCAACTGATGACTATTTCAGTCCAAAATTTTGACCAAAAATTGGAAAATATGCAAATATTGGTCCAAAAACAATTAATTCCCCCTAATAAATTGTTTGAAAATCAAACTACAAGAACATTTTCAACCTGTTGTTGGTGTGAAATTTCCAACTAATGTTTTGGCAGGTATGAAATTTCCAACTGTTGAAGTTTTTTTACCAAAGTTGGGGGTGAGACACCCCCCCCCCCCAAACCCCCCCTGTCGCCACGTCTCTTCATCGGAACCACATGTACACCATTATAACCTAGAAGAGGGGCGATTCTGGGGCATCTCAGACAAATCGGGTCCGATTTCTAAATTATACCTAACCCATCGATAAAGTTCAAAGTTCTGGAGACGCACCCGTTTGCAAACAGTCGACAGTGCGAGCATATGTTGGTCACATTTATAATATTATTTGATTTATTTTAAAACAGTATTTATTTTTCCCTCTATGGACATTCAGATAAATAATTACAATAGATACATATTTAGAAGAAAAATGGGATTAGGCAACAAGCCAAAAATAAACCAAAAAGATATATAATAACAAATTTCAAGGAAATATAAAGTATTTATACATAATTTATGAATGAAAACATAACCATGTGAACATCTGCAGTGGTCCATTGATTTATTTGAAGTGCAAGTACGGTACTTATAATAACGGTAAGTAAAGATAAATGATAGATACAATCCGCATACTTCGCGAAAACTCCATATTGTATGTATTAAGGGTGACTTTCTAATTAGTTTTGTGAAGTTGTCACACTTTCTCAAATATAAGAGAGTGCAGTTGTACAGGATATTTAATGCTGCACCAGCGCCCCCCCCCCCCCCGTCATGAAAGGGATAACACACTATGCATGAGACTGTGTTGAGAAGAGCTGTGTGTGCAATTGTCTGATTAGTTTCGACTCTAGACAAAACTCGATTTATATGTTCCAGAATCATGGCATTTAAACTGTTTTAAACTATATAAACTGACTGTGTCACGAAATAAAATTCTTCTTCATCTTCTCTGGAACGTTCCTTTATTATATGCTAAGCTAACAAATAGTAGTATTTTTGCATCAGATAAAAATAGTTATCCGTCTAGTCTAGTGAGATATCGATATCTCACTCATAGCCATCCACGCTAAAATTAAAAGTGATTAGGTACTAGATGGGGTAACATCGCTTCGCTACATAAAACTAGAGTTGAAAACATTGTGATCAAGTAATTTTTTTTGTTAAACATTCTATGATGTTATTATAGCAGCCAGCTTATAACACTACTCATGGGACCGCATTGAGAAGAGCTGCGAATGTAATTGTATGATTAGTTTCGACTGATCGACCGGCCTCTAGACAATGAAACTAACCAGGGCATCACCCGTCTCTAGACAACAAAACTTGATGTATATGTTCCACAATCATGGCGTTTAAACTGTTTTATATACACTGACTGTGTCACGTCATGGACTCAACGTATTATCAGCACCCAGCTTATAACACATTACGCACGGAACCTCATTGAAAAGAGCTGCGGATGTAATTGTATGATTAGTTTCGACTGATCGACCGGCCTCTAGACAATCAAGCTAACCAGGGGAATCACCCGTCTCTAGACAACAAAACTCGATGTATATGTTCCACAATCAAGGCGTTTAAAGGTACTCAACCCGATAAAACTCCTCTCAATTACTATTTCAATGGCTTCGGGGGTCAAAAATATTTGATTCGAGTCGAGGAAGTCACCCATCAAAGCTCAGATTTGTTAGATATCGATTTTAGAAATCTATTATTTTTCATTATCGGGAATTCTTTCTGGCCCAGAAGATAGTCAAACATTCGTTATTATTACCCACTTGATTATAGAGTTATCCATCCTTGTCTGTTTGAATAGAATTTTGGCGTAAAATCTCGAGCAGGTTACCAAATTGACGGCAGTTATTGGTACTCATCTCGAGAACATAAGAATTTTCAAAAATCAATATCTAATAACTCTGAGCTTTGTTTGATGGGTTCCTCGACTCGAATCAAATATTTTTTACCCCCAAAGCCAAAGAAATAGTAATATAGGACCCTCTGATCGGATTGTTGTTGTTGGAATCTGTTGAGATGGGGACCCTCTTTACGGGTTGAGTACCTTTAAACTGTTTTATAGACACTGACTGTGTCACAAAATATAATTATTCATGGACTCAACGTATTATCTGCACCTAACTTATAATACACAACGCTTGGGACCGCATTTATAAGAGCTGTGTATGCAATTGTATGATTAGTTTCGACTGATCGACCGGCCTCTAGACAATCAAACTAACCAGGGGAATCACTAATCCCCGAACGTGCCTACGGCTGTTGTTAAAGAGACACGTGGTTCGATCGCTACGTTAAATCTGCATTAATGAGCCATCGAACGCTCACTCTCAATTAATCCTTCCCTATTGATGCAAGAAATGAAAATATTTTTCTGCCTTGCGATGTTGGCGATTTTCGTCGTTAATTTCTGTGATATGTCTGTATGTTGTTATTGGGTTGCTTTGCGAACTCTTTGGTGCGTTGATTTATCCGATCCGTGTTTGAAGATGTTTTCTTCGAAAAGAAGGTCTGTGTGTTCTGGAGTGGCACCGAGGACATCCTTCACAGAGTCAATACATATCAGATCAGATTGAGTTTTCGATCCATATGTACATTAAATGTAAATGTGTTGGGCGGTTATAATCTGCCTTATCTAGGGCAACAGTGAAAAGGCATTTAAAATTATGCCAAGGCTAGACAAAACACGTTATCCAACCACTAATTGCATGTAGATATTAATATCTATAAGAATAATGAATTACTGGTCACTATCCGTGTATATGTTTCTTTCACATCATGGTGCGGTCTTTGAATGTCTGAGCCATGCAAAATGTAGTATAATAACATAAAATGTAGGAATACTCGATAGAATCTTATGATTTACCGTACATGACAGTTCTCGCTTAACAGTACATGTGAATACCATTTTGTGATGAAATGTGTTGCATACCAAGATATACGCAAAAATTATTTTACTAAATTAGTCAATTCCGTTGCTAAGTTTTTAGATCTTTCGGATTTTGATAAATTCTTAATCATAATGAATAATGAGTAAAGAAACTATTAACATAATATACGACATGATCCGAGCCTTATTAACATAATATACGACATGATCCGAGCCTTATTAACATAATATACGACATGATCCGAGCCTTATTAACATAATATACGACATGATCCGAGCCTTATTAACATAATATACGACATGATCCGAGCCTTATTAACATAATATACGACATGATCCGAGCCTTATTAACATAATATACGACATGATCCGAGCCTTATTAATATAATATACGACATGATCCGAGCCTTATTAACATAATATACGACATGATCCGAGCCTTATTAAAGAAACTATTAACATAATATACGACATGATCCGAGCCTTATTAACATTATATACGACATGATCCGAGCATTATTAAAGAATCTATTAACATAATATACGACATGATCCGAGCCTTATTAACATTATATACGACATGATCCGAGCCTTATTAACATTATATACGACATGATCCGAGCCTTATTTGCCAAATAGAAACTATTGATCTCTCCAACGTGGGTCGTCGGGTCGATGGACCACTGCAGATGTTAACATGGTTATTTTTTCAATCACAAATTATGTATAAATACTTTTTATTTCCTTGAAATGTGTTATTATATATCTTTTTGGTTTATTTGAAATTAATTATACGCATGTTCAGATATATAATTACACCTCACACTCTGTACTCTCTGACCTTCTCTCTAAATTCTGACATTATCTTCTGTCCTTTTGTCTCGCCTCCACCTCATATTACTTCTTTCTATGGATCTTTTTTATGCCTCTATTATTTACCCCTACTTGACTTGCAGTCAAGTAGGGCTGTGCCATTGTCAAGGGAGAGGGCTTCAAATAAGACTATGGCTTGTTTCCTAATCCCATTTTTCTTCTAAATTTGTATCTATTGTAATTATTTATCTGAATGTCCATAGAGGGAAAAATAAATACTGTTTAAACTAAATAGAAACTTACAGCTGAAGTACAAGCGACAATTGATAGCGACAATATGCATGTATAGATACCGATAATTTCTTATGTATATATTAATTATATATTTATGTAATGTTCTTATGATTTATTTAATTATCCTCGTCATTGTGCAACTGTCCATTGAGATGTATTGCAATAAACATCTTGTATCTTGTGTATAACGACTCATTATATGCACTCACAGACTTGCCCCGCACGCGCGGAAGACGCATCGTGTGCATATGGGGATACTAGGACTATCTTTCAAGAACTCATTCCGATGAATGAATAATATTATTGTTCTGCCTCGAAATGTTGATGATTTTCGTTGTTATTTTGTTTGATAGGTCTGTCTGCATGTTATTTCATTGACAGGTCTGTCTGCAATTTAATTCGTCGTTAATTTCATTGATAGGTCTGCATGTTATTTCAGCAGAAATGACTTCTTCGGTTACATTGTATATGTACATGCGATCAGTTACAAGCTTCTGGTGTGATGGAACACCTTCGAATATGATGAATCAGCGCTGCACGATACACCTAACAATATTCGCTTGTTTTTGTTCCAGGTATCGATATAGGTCAATATATACCTGAAATACCTTTCCACGAGCATTGTACATGTATGTCCCAGAAAGATGCACTGTTGCCATAACAAATACATGATCGATTGGTGTTACGTCGTTTTAGCCGCTATGCTATGTCACGACTAAGAACAGAGTCAGGTATAAAAACGATCGTAGCGAAGTAACTGTGTAGATAAATCAGTCGGGTTGAATAGATTAAAACAATGAGCTATGCACAAATAAAGGCACCTAAGAGGAATGTAATGCGTCAAGCTGACGATCGAGAGGGTGATGCAGAAGAATGTCATATTTCACACAACCGACAGCCTCAATCCACAAATACTGTTCTGTGCCTTTTAATGTCAATCGTTTCTCATGAATCATCTGGCATATTTTGATAGTTCAAATATGAACCTCTCTTTCTTGAATCTAAACGTTGGAGAGATTTTTGCTATTTTTTATGTTTCGTAGCAACATGCGATATCTTGTTGAGGATTAATAGCATCAAAACGAACAGACTAGTCTTGAGGAGGTGTAGGACAAATATGCACCATGAGCTAAGCCGTGTCCAAATGTTGATGTCTCACGTCGTGCCGCCCGCCCTGGTACCACCACAACTCACGGGAAGCACCCCACGACAAACGGGGAGCCACATTAGGGGAGTCTTACCCCTCGCAGTGGGGCGGTAGGCCTATTCTACCCGGAGGCCCATAAGGGGGAACAACAAATATAACTTCGAACACAATGTACGGACCTCGTATAAAAACGATGCCATTTTTATTCATCGGAATTCTGGAATCGGAAACGGAATGTCAGAAAACGTATTTATTACACAATAACCAAATTTATTACATGCTTGTTCCTAGAAATACAGTGTTATTACACGCTTGTAGATTAGATTAAACGTATTTATTACACGCTTGTTCCATGAAAAACGTAAGATTCCCTGGCAATAAACCTACAAAATAAGTCTGGCACTGAAAGAGTTGTTAAAGAATACAAGACAAATTTATTAAAATTGTAAAAAATTGTAAAAAATGATAACAAATGATGAAAAATTGTTAGGCTAATTCATTCTCTTATATATGCGAGGCGATCTATGGTCGACTCGCATATATAAGAGAATGCATTGGCACAGGATATATGGGTTGATTCAAAAATCGGAATTGGCACTGAAAGGGTTAAACTTTATTACACGCTTGTTCCTAGAAATACAGTGTTATTGCTGTTCCATATTTACAAATCCATATGGAACGTACGTTCCATACGCATCTCGTTGACGTAAAATGACGTACATGACGTTCGCCTCAACCATGAAACTGGAACTATTTAAATAAAAGAATCATCACACATAACAATCACGCCATGTATGAGCATAAATAAACCTTCTAATCCTGTATTTTTTAATGCATGTTTTCTAGGACGCGAAGCGTGTAATAAACACAGAACGTCACAATGTAAATGGGTTTGTCGATACGGCACTCGTGCTGTCGCGGAAGGATAGCAATCGAGGCGCAAGCGCCTTTCATTCTATCCTTCCGCGACAGCATTCGTGCTGTATCGACAAACCCATTTACGCATCATGCCGTTCTGTGTATATATTGCGTTATATTAACGTAAAACTATTTACAAACTTCGCGCGGTGCTTCGCTTCGTCTAATCATCGAAGTTGTGTAGAATCATAAACGTTTCAGAGCGATGATAGCTCTAGATTTTCGTCCCATGTTCTACAGATGCAATATTTACGCGACCGCTGACCAACGACATTCAACCACCACAACGGAATGATCTAAAGTTTATCGAAAATATAATAACAAATCGCGTATGCATTTGCAGTGGTATGTCGACAAAAAAAATTGGAATCTTCCGGGTGTTGGTATGCTTTGACCTTTTACCAAATTATGTACAAATAATTTTACGGTTCGAACGAGCCATTTTCATTTAAGGTTTTCATTATCTGCCCAATACGTGCTTCCGATATTATTACAATAAATGAGCCATAAATTCTGCAGACGTACAATACTCATTTTAAATATTGAAGACGATATTAAGCGTTGGAAGAACGGAATATATCGTTCTGCATGAAATTAATAGACGAACATTGAATTAATAAACGAACTGACAAACCATCGCCGACAATTAGGAACACTGAGAAGGGATCCGGACAGTTTTAAATGTGCTGTGACACATTTAATAAGCTATAAATAATGCACAACTTGTCGCTGACTAAAACATAGTCAACTCCAATGCATGCATTATTAATTCAACATATCGCTTGACAGCGAACATACGATAAGCAACACTCGGCATAAAAGATATAACGCCACAGCTTTACAAATTACTAGCTGAAACAGGCTCCATTCGAAGCCTTTAATCACCGTCGGGGCGGCTGCTATCCCTTTGTGACCTAGGGCACTGCCGCCCTTGTGTGTGTTATGTGGACATGTAGATATTAGACATTGCAGCGGCACCTTGTAAGCTACTCGCACATTTTGATCGTTTAAATATAATGTTTAAAAACTAAAAATTTATACAAATGATTTAATCCAATTTAATAAAAAAAATATGTGTTTTTCCTCACTCAATTTCATTTTAATTTTTTTGTTGTTGTTGTAAATTTTTGTTGTTGAAATTCTAACACCCAGGGTACCCCGCGAGTCATCGCACCAAAGTTGGTTGAAATTGGTCCATATTGGAGATGTTGGGTCATCTTTTTGCACGTTTGTGAGATCCTGTGTCTTTTTTAACGTTTAGGAGATCATGTGCGTCTTTTTTCACTGAACCATGCGACAATGACCTATTCAGCTGTACTGATCGACGTATTCAAATGTACTATGATCAAGGCCTGACAGCACATATCATTCCTGACAACTGAGATAGCTTTTAAGTCCGAAAATAGGCTTCACAAAGCGAGTTGGCGTAACTTTGTCACGTTAATTGCTCAATTGAGAGTCCCGTTTCTCGGATTCAACTGAAATATTCCAAGTTGAGGACGAACATCGTGTAAGATTAATACATGCCACTCATATCCAACCATAATAAATGAAAAATGTCCAATTTGTGGCGATCTTGTGCAGCAAAAGTGTAAACAGTAGTAACATATATATAGTTGCAATGTCACATATTTTGAAAAATGTCAGAAATCAGGTAGTATAACCTGTTGTATTATGCCACAATAGTGGTATTGAGTTTTAACCCTTTCTATACTGAATGGATTCTCCCATGAGCTATAAAAGTATACATTGTAATGGTCTATTAGTCATTTAGAGGGGTGTTCAGGAAATAAAGGCAGAGCCAGACAGAAAGAACGCTAGCGCAAGTTCAGAGGGAGTTATGTTCATTTATGGGAAATCAGTTCAGATAATCAGCTCATCAATGGTCGTTTGTTTTATATGAACGTTTCTTAATGGAACTACTCGTCAATGACACTTTACTGTGGAGTGGTCTAAGGCAAAACGCTTTAGGCACACTACGATCGTCGGTAATTTGGGATATGTCAGCAGAATTGACGAAGCAGTACTTTTCAAGTTTTATTGATATTTTCTAACTTAATCTTTGAGGCATTTATGATGTTGAAGCGATCCAATATGTGGCTATGATTTGTTTCAAATAATGGTCAATTGCAATATACTTTACAAGCACCCGCCCTACGTGTGCTTGATGTACATAACGATCAGCATTCGACCAGCCAATACGACGTCAGGAAAGCCATTTCTGAGTAAAAATGAACCACCCGCCTCATTTCACATCCCTGTTTTATTCTGGGTGACATATTCTTGGCTCGTTCCTAGTGGGCGCAGCAGTATACCGCTCACTGCACCCCTCCCATTACGTAACTCGACTACATGACACACACAGTATACCCACACAGAGCCGTGTCTTCGCACAGAGATGTAGAGCGAAACGCGAGGCAACACACATGTTGTCAATACCCTACACAATATCCGATAATGCTGGTGGTTTGCATAAAACAATCAAAACAGCAACAGCGCACATCATTCACAGTCTTCGCCTTATATTAGCTTAATGGAGCGCAGTAAAGGCACATATATACCCAGGAGGCCATAACGGATCAGATATCCGCTAGCGACACTGATTGTCCTTCAAAACAAGTACATTTCTTAAAAGACATTCTTAATCAATTAAAGCGAGTAACAGAGAACGCGCGCAGCTCCGATTATTACGGAGTGATCAATAGTACCCACCGTAACCGGAATTGGGTGTGCATAATTACTGCTAGTCCTCGGATAGCAAATAATTTATCAATGTGTTCTTAAATGGAATATGAATCTCGATAAATCAAATATGGTGGTCGATAAGGAAAACTCTCATATCACAGTGATTCTTCTGCCACGTGACCACACGACGTCCGGTTGTATCAATAGGCTGGTAGGCGATCGCTGATAAATACTGCAGAACGAGTGATGAGTGGTTACATAATTAACTCAGTCGGCACAAGTGGTTTAGGAATAAAGGCCCATCGCGGCTCCAAGCCTGAATTCCGATCCGGTCCCGAAGATAAAATATCTCTATAAATACCGGCAATACTTGTATCCGAAATTATCATAGGGCCAGGAACCTACGTCACTAAACCAAGCCTCTAACCCAAAGCGTTTAAATTTCTTTAAAACATATATAAACGTTTGCATGACGGTATAAACTAGTACACACTCCACATTCAATAAATAAGTGATTGTTTAGCTCATATTTATTACTGAAATTTACAAGGAAAATAGTTATCGATTGTGTACCGATTTTTAACATTAAACACACTTCCACCATTTAATATATGTTGTTTGAATTTTCATAACTCCCTTTAATTCGTACGCCCAAAACCTCCTGCAATAAATATATATCTCAACCACTGCGTGAGTTCCTTATAGTAGCTATCCGAAAGTCTGAAGATACGGTTTAGAGATTATAATAGTGACTTATGTTGGTGACACTGTTGTATACACAAGAATGACTTGCTCAGGTCAGAAAACTCAGACAAAATATACAGACAGAGTTTCTTGTTGGTCTAATTCGGATATAGTATGAACAAAGAGCGTTTTGTCTCACTTCTGTGCAAAACACCGAAAACTGCTGAAATATTGCGACCACCCGGGTACGTGGATTTATTTCCCAGAGCATGACCAGCATGTACAATTTGTATCTTAAAGGGCCATATATTCTTCGAAACAATCCGCTGCATTAGGGTATTCAAGGCGGAATACCAAATAATCATGCACAAATAGGTTAGTTTCATACATTTTATATCCAAGTAGGTAGCGTCATTGTTACGAATTACGAATTACATGCAGTGACTTTTGTTGGCGGAATAATTGCCGTAGTGGTTATGACCAATAATTCGTTCCACATAAAGTAGTAGTTATTTGCATATATGCGTAATTCAAACGTTGGCTTCTCTGAAATGGTAAAGTAACTGTGGTCCGAATTTTCTACATATTATTGTATTGCTACATTCTTCCAGTGGAAATAGTGTTTGAATACTAACTTTCCGGTTTTATTTACTGAAGTAAGTCCATAATATGTCTTTCAGTCTCGATTTTCTCGCATTCATAGCAATGAATTAACTACGTCATGGCACATGGCATCGGTGAGCCGGTGAGTGTTAATATTGTGGCATATGGACCAAACATCAGTTCATTCTAACCCCACTTCCCAACAAGTCAAACCATCAAATGCAATGTGTCCCTCCTTCCACATTACACGGAAACAATATCATCAGTGTGTATAGTTTGGAACGAATCCGATAATTAGCTTTGTGAAATTAGCTTTCTGTTGTCAACTGGTAGTCCTCTCGGTAAGTTTGATCGATTATATATATATTTCATGTTGCATATTGCTGAAGTTTACACGACTGTTAACCGTTGTGTTAATATAACACAATTCTAAACCAACAACCCCGTTTTGCATCACACATTGACCCCTCAATGAGTAGAATAATATTTCTGAAAATGTATCTTATATGCTTTATATTCTCTAATCAAATTTGACATGAGAAAACGAAATTATATACAAAAGATAGATAGAACGAAGAAATTTTGAATGTTCAAAATATACAGCGACCTCTCGGGCGTCATAGTCAACATTATCATCATCACCTTCATCATCACCAGTTTCATCCTCAAAATAATAGTCATCATTATCATCATCATCACCACATGTACTCATTGTCGTCGATATCATCTTCGTCATTGTTATCATAGTCAACATGATCATAATATTCATAATATGATCACCACATGCTGACTTCACCGTTGTTATTCAAAAAAAAAATGACAACAGTAGCGACTAAAACAACAACAACAACAACGGATTAATCGCTGTCATCCAACTTAAAGTTAATCAATCGTATAAACGAGCAAAGTCTACGTAAAAAAATTACGTCTTTCAAATTTAGTATGTCGATATTCGACGTTTGATTTTGTCTCAAGTCCGCGACACTGACAAAAGATGAGTTTCGGATGCCGTTAGATCAACGTAGATAAACGGGCATGGCTCATTGGAGCTTCCAAGTTTTGTCTACGTAATTTGGAGAGAGGTATAAGGTAGTATGACAAATACACGACATATTGATATACCGGCTTAATATGCTCTGTGAAATACTTGCCATGTCACCTGTGATCAGAGCCATTATCCATTTTTGTTTTGTATTGATTTATGACTTAATGACTTATGTTACATATAACGCTCGTAGAAAGGTGGTTGAAGTATTTATCGACACACTTTCTACCTAATAATGCTCACATTTGTCGCATTCCGGGAACACACGATGTCGACAAATAAGTGAAATACTGTTATGTGGACTTAATATACATCAGGACTATTAATAGAATCTAGACACATTGGGCCTCGACTTTTGTTCAACATGAAACATGCAATACAGAGAGTTCGTTGTTAGTCTATCAATGATATGGTAAGAATAAGGATCTTCTAACTCGGCGAATAATTGAAAACGGCTGGAAAATTGCTATGACTTTTTCAAGTTTTGTACAGATTATATAATGTCTATAGATCAGTAGTTCGTGTATAGGGACCAATCTTATCACTCCGTTATATGATGTCTGTATATTAGTTGTTGTGTATAAAGACCTAGCTTATCCCTCGGTTATATAGTGCCTGTATATTAGTATTGTGTGTATATATAGATCATAGCTTATCCCTCCGTAATATATCGTATTTATATTAGTATTTCGTGTATATAAATATAGCTGTACACACATCTCATTATTGGCAGACGATAAAATAACGATCTGAGTGACTAACAGTATTATGTTATTTGAGTATTTGAGTACATGTACCAGTTGAGATTTTAAACTTAAGGGGGATGTACATGGTGATTCGCAGTGTTGGCAATTGTCTTCAAATGGTTTGTGCATGTAGAAATTTAACACCCTCAATAAAGGCCTTCTCGCCGGATTCTTGCCCCTATATATACATGTACCGTCTAAATCAATATAAACCAAACGCTAGGTATATATATACCGACAGTGCGTGGTCATTCCGTGTGTGATGCAAATGCGGCAGAATAAAAATTGAGGATCAAGATACACAACCCCTGCATGCGCAAATTCGAACGGATTGTAAACTTCCGTCTCAATGTAGAGCAAATAAAGAGTTCCTTGCATAGCCGTATGTGCGCCCGAATTGTGTACATGGTATATTCATGGTTCTAACACAGATTTGATAGAATATACAATATATATACACATAAATATAACAGAATAGATTCAAATTAACCTTCAGTATGTATAATTCGGGCAGAAATGTGAAAAAATACTATAACTTCCATAATCTCCCCCCCTGAAACACCATTCAATTTGCCCGAATTTAACCGCAAATATCTCCGATTTGCCCGAAAGTTTCACGAATTTTTAGCTTTCAAAACGTTTTGGGTGGGCTGCAGCTCCAAGCCTCTTCGCTCGTAAGGCTACGGAATTTCCTTGCAGAGTTGTAAATTGATCGTCGCAGGAGTGCAGTTGAAAATTTGTTGGACACTCCACACGCCCTCTAGCCACTTCCCGATATCAAACCGTCTAAAGCAAACGCTGGTTAATATCGACGAGTGTGTGGACATTCCGCATGTGATTCAGGCACAGCAGAATAAAAATTGAGAATCAAGAGACATAACCCCTGCGTACATTCGCCGGAACGAACGGCGTTCAGCGTTTAAGTGCGACCCATCGATCAATGGTTTCGATTGGAACATCGAGCGATTCCTGCTTTATTGTCTCATTATACCATAATAAGAAGAACGTTGAACGTACAGCACGGGGCTAGATATCGGGGAATTTAATGACTGCGCCAAACAAGCTGCCGGTAAGAGATAAGACCGGCTCACAAATCATATACGATCCGGAACATACGTATTCCAAATTATATATGTCGGCTGGTAATCAATCAACAAAATGTCCTCACCTCTATTGCGTTACTTTAAAGGCATGGGCGGCGTTCGTTGCAGAACTATCTATATTTGTTCAAATCGCCATCAACAGAAGGAACACCGAAATATATACAGTTCCGCTCGTATGCCAAACATAATCAACGCGTAAATAGTATATTGTCGTCAATACGTACGATGGTGTAAGTAAACAAGAGCCTACTCGTGTTACAAAAGTTGTGCTTCTGTTTACATAACACAGCGCAATTATGTTGGTTAATCACACAAAAATGATATAAACGCTCTTTATTATTTCCATATCAGGAAAACAGTAACAAATAACGCTCTTTATGTTACCACATCCGGATCTAAACAAAAGCCAGGAAACGTAACGTTTTTAGCTTTTGTTTACATAACAAAGGGGGGGGGGGTTTGACAATAACATACTGTTTATGCCATATTTCTGAGTGGCATAAGAACAAGGTCTTTCTATATCTTACTATTCCTTCTGATTATGGAGGTTTTTGACGGAGGTGAATATTTTAACAGCATACCCACCGCCAACGCCGCCCGTATCTTTAAATGCCTTTATGCTATACCGCGGTGTTACTTTAAATGTTCCTGGAGTCGCCTACTACATGTATCGTATCTCTTGGGTTCAATGTTCTCGAATAGTGGATAGTAGACGTATGTCCTTAATAGAGTTATCCATCTTGATAGTTCCGAGTTGATCGACATATATTTGCTTTACAAACAAGCATGGCTACTAACATCGTTATATTTTACGTAAACCGCGCGAATGAATACACACGGGATAGGGACAGGACATGTTGTCTTAATAGAGTTGTCCATCTTGATATAAATGAAGTCTCTTTATAGCACAATAAGAGGAAGTACATTGAACGTACAGCACGGGGCTAGATATCGGGGAATTTAATGACTGCGCCAAAAAGCTGCCGGTAGGAGATAAGGCCGGCTCACAAATCGTATATGATCCGGAACATACGTATTCCAAATTATATATGTCGGCTCTTGGGTTCAATGTTCTCGAATAGTGGATAACAGACGTATGGCCTTAATATAGTTATACATCTTGATAGTTTCGAGTTGGTCGTCATGTATTTGCTTTACAAAAAGCTTACTAACATCGTTATATTTTACGTAAACCGCTAGAAAGAATACATGTGGGATCGGGGGAAGACATGTTGTCTTAATAGAGTTGTCCATCTTGATATAAATGAAGTCTCATTATACCATAATAAGAGTAAGTACGTTGAGCGTACGGCACGGGGCTGGATATCGGTGTATATACGCGGAATTATTTGTCCTTGTCCGCACCGGGCAGCATAACATATCCCATGATTCCACAAAATTCCTAGTCGATCACTTCCACAAGCGACACCAATCGAGTCGTGAGACTTGTCCTCCTTGGAACCATCTTTCTATTTTGAGGAACATTTTGAGTAACACAATCTTAAATCCATTATAATGACATTGAATGACTCAAATATAGATATAAAAATGTGATTTGGACAAATCCATACTTAGCTGGAAAAAAGAGCTTTAGGTTACAGTGAAGTAATTATTTCCCATTGGCCTCCATACTAACGTTCAAAACTAACTGGTGTCAATATATACCATAAGTGTGGAAGGCATATATAATATGAAAGACTGTCATCTGTGCAAAAAAATTGATATCGCCTGGCATGACTTTTACATTTAAATTTCGTGTTTTTGAAAGTAGCGTCAGGATCGCAGAAAACAACTATTGATATTTACACTAAAAAGTTCAAACATGAAAGCACAACATTGGTCATAAGCCAATGTTTTTTTTATGATTTTTGAAATTCAAGCAGGAATGATTTCCTTCATTCAGGGTCCAGTGTATATTTAGTACTCTCTTCCATCTTGGTCCAGAATCCGTTGGAGGGCACCCTCCCTTGAATTACTTCCCTGTAACCTTTATATGCTGCGATTCTCTAGTAGTCGTGTACTCGGCGTTACTTTAGATGTTCGGTGAGTAGCATCATGCATCGTATATATTGGGTTCAATGTTCTCGAATAGGGTAGTAGACGTGTGGCCTTAATAGAGTTGTCCATCTTGATAGTTTCGACATTTATTTAGATACTAAAGCATCATGGCCACTAACATCATTATATTTTACTTAAACCATCAGAAAGAATACACATGGGATCTGGGCAGGATATGTTGTCTTAATAGAGTTGTCCACCTTGATATAAATGAAGTTCTGAGTAGCTCTACATATGTATATGGCTCACACAACATCGTGGTCACTAAGATCCTTAAAGTTTACGTAGACCATCAGATAGAATACACATGGGATCGGAGAACATGTTATTATAATTATACTCGCTGATGAGTAGTCACATTATTTCTAATGATTCTTGCGTAGTGGTGTTAGGCTAGCAAGTTCAACAAACAGTTTTATAGTTTATAGGCTCTGACACCATTAAATCACCCCTGGGCAAGTCGTCCTGCTGATGTGCTATGATGCTGTTGGGAAAATGAAGCCGTTACTAAAAATTACCCCGTTATCTTTTCCAAAGTTGTCATTATCGCGGTGTTTGGAAAATCCGAGCGATTTGAGAAAAAGCCAGTGTCTACGTGAAACATTCAAGAGCATATAATACATATATTTTAAAAATTAAGAATGTTTGCAAAGTGATCTCTTTGCCCTAACATCATCATCATAGCAATTCAGCAGGACCAACAACCATCATAGCAGATTACCACGACCACCTGGCCAGGTGCACTTCTATACAAATGAATCACCATCGGAGTGTTTTCTCTGCCCGTTACCTGTTTATAGTTTTGGACGCGTGCCTACCAACGAAGAAATTATCTCCCGCTTCACCGTGAAGATAGGGCCTCTGTTGGGTACTGACTCTGAGTTGACCATTATTGATGAACAGCATGTAAGAAATATGTCATTCGTCACGATATATGACCTTAAACTAGGTATACGTCATATATTAGTATGTACATTGGACACTGTTCGTATAATGACTACTTCTGATAAGAATTAATTATAGCAACTATAGTAGTCTTTAAGGGTTTCGGGCGATCCATACCTTCCCAGAATCGACGACTTCGACTCCATTAGAGCCGTTCAAACTTCTTGTCACTCACAGTACGGTTTGTGGTTCTGTTTGCCGTGATTAATTTGTACTTTATCATGTTGTTATATGGATACAGTCAGTGGTATATAGGCTCGATGATTGGACACAAAGCTCGCGTGACCGTGCTGAATGATTGATTGATTGATTGGGGTGTAATGTCGCTTTCACCACTAAGGCCATATCAGAACATTGCCAGTTTTAGTGGTGGAGGAAATCCGCACACTTACGTCTAATCTTACAGTGATTTCAATGGCCGATAAACTCGTCGACCAAGTGCGGCAAACCACCGGCCATCGGCGAGTCACTGGCAACTCCACCAGATAATGATATCGAGTTACAAAGTCCACGATGGAAACTTGTAGATTTGAACCATCATCGCCAGCGCTGGAGTGCGAGACGACTTGGAGTTGTACCCCTAACCATCTGAGCAATCGAGGCTCTCTGGCTTCTCGAAATCGTAATTGTAACTATGGGTATGGTAACACGACAACTGTTGGAAGGAACACAAATGCTAGTGACGTAGTACTCTATACGCAACTCTTAGAAGTAGTTCGTTATGCAAAAGGTACCTAGTATACCAATGACTGAAGATTCCTGAAATGTTGCCAAAACCCTGTGCCAATTCATTCTCCGATAGGGAGCCTCGCATATATATAATAGAATGCATTGACCTAACAATATTTACCTAGACCTTGTAAGCCAGTGTATTCTCATAAATATACTCGCATATATAAGAGAATGCACTGACACAGGATCTTTATTGGCCAACCCATGCACCCACTAGAATTATTAATATGCAATGCAACCTTTTAATGAATGGAATCGGCTACGTGAGCCTTCTATATGTATACACACATATATTACTAACATATCAATTGTACCAACTGTGCATGAATGACGAATGCGCGCGATAAAACGGATCGAATATATCAAATTCATATACATCTTACAACAATCGCTGGCCTGCTCGTTATCGGACCTAGGTCAGATGCACACAAACAGGACCATTGTCCTGCAGTCATAACTGACAAATATAACACGTTGCTTGTTTCGCGCGTTTACAATTGTGTATTGTACTTCATGTATAGCCACCCGATATAATGGTAGCTAAATGCGTTTACGCTGCAAGAAATGAAGCGACCGTGGACATATCGCCATCTGGGTCAATACGGACGCTGTGACACACATCAAGGACCCATGCACCATAAAATGCTGCACTTGAATATCTCATTTAAATGGCGCCTTTGTTTTGGCTCATTCCGTTAAATGTAAGACACCGGCCCGGTGTTCACTTTGATAATAAGCTTAATATTAACATATTTGTGACCTGCCATATCAAATCCAGTCGTAATTCGGGATTTTGTTTACCCTGTGCCAATGCATTCTCTTATATATGCGAGTCGACCATAGGTCGCCTCGCATATATAAGAGAATGCATTGGCCTAACAATTTTTTACAATTTTGATAATGTTTTCTTGTATTCTTTAAAATTTTTATAATTTCACCCATACAGAGCCCCAGACAACATGAGCAGACGACACTCTTCTATATGCTTATATATATGTGTGGGGCTCCCTGCAGGGTAATGGATGTTTTTTATGTTATGTCCTAAAAATTGTAAGAAACATTTATTTAAAAAAAATGATAAAAAGTTGTTAGGCCAATGCATTCTCTTATATATGCGAGGCGACCTATGGTCGACTCGCATATATAAGAGAATTCATTGGCACAGGGTAAAAAATAAATCCCGACTTACGACTGGATTTGATATGGCGGGTCACATTTGCATAACGAAATAGGTTCAATATGAACGTATCTCAAAACGAACTAAAGGCCCAATTAATGTTCGAGTCACCGATTATTTGTTATAGTGCCTTGATATACGGTTTTAATAGCAACCCATGCCATACAATATTATTAAAATACTAAAATTAATCACCATTTGAAACGTCTGTGTATCAGAAGATGCCCATTAAGAAATAGAAAACAGCTGAAATCATAAAAAAGATCCACCCCGTGTTGGCTCCCAGAATGCAACATAATTCAAACTAAAATCTTTACTCAAACTCAATCTTTAAACTATAGAGTTATTCCCCCTTCAATGAGAAAAATACACTTTGCACAATAAAACCACATGAAACTCAAGCGCAAAAAAACACGTCGGTAACTCAACAAAAACAACATGTTCACAGTTTATTACACCGGATAAGTTGATAATACTATGTTTTGGAGCTTCCTCTTTCAAATGGAATATACTATGGCATATATTTTATATATGTGATGTGGGGTTCGAAAATTAAGTGGGCCTTTAAGTCCAATATGGCAATATTTGAGCAATAGGTTCAACAAGCCTATTTATCGTGGTATTGTGTGTCCACTGTGCCGTTCAACGAAATGTAACGGGTAAAAGTTAAAGCTTATGTCAGTGTCAAATGCGTTAAATATTAACCTATGCAGGGGGGAGTCTGGAAACAAATTGCGCATATAGGGCCCAAAAAGGTTTTTTTCCACCACCCCATTTTTGCAAACAAAATATTTTTTTCCTCCAAAATTTTGGGGATCCACCCCCACTTTCTCATGTTTTTATCAAAATTTCAGAGGTTTTTTTAGCCGTTCTTCAATAACTGTGTTAACTGCCTTTCAATCCCATTCCACTATCCTTTTTTGGTGCAAACTCTTGCTGTGTACCATTAAGACTCAAGCAATAACATGCTTAATTGGTAAACACAGATCAGAAAAACGAAAAATAAACTGTATTTCCAGGTGTTTCCTGGTGTTTTCAGTATCTAACAACATTAATAAAGCATTGTGTAGCTACACTATATGTCACAAATCGCCCTAGACCCCATTATAGCCTTAATATATCGAGTGTGTTGTGTCTGACAGAGAACACTGGGCAGTGTAAATAGTGGTAAACAGGTCAGGGGTGGCACAATTATTTGTGCATGACTAAAGAACTCTTTAGTCTTATCCACCGGGGTGGGGTGGGGGAGGGGAATTGTTTTGGTTTGGTATACATCTAGATATATGGTTATTATACCCCCCGATATTAGTCGGCGGGTATATAGTTGACGTCTCGAGCCGTCCGTGCGTCCGTCCGTACAAACATTTTGTATTATAACGCAAGATTCGGTTGTCATATTTTGATGCCCTATGGCGTGGTGACGGATCAGAAATGGGGAACGAATATGCATAATATCACGGGTTGTGACCAGCAATGCCTACCAGAGTTATGGGCCCTGCTCGACTTTATTAAATTCAGTCCGTATACAAAGTTTTTGCAATATAAGTTAAGTGTCGGTTGTCGAATTTTGATGTGGTTTGGTATGGTGACCAGAATGATAGGGGAAGGATGTATGCACATATTACTGCATATCACAGGTTTCGCATATCAATGCATACCACAGTTACCGGCCTTGTTCCATCCGTAAACACGTTTTGCATTATTATAACTCAACCATGGGTTAAGTTTCCTGAACGCTATTACGGTGGTCCACTGTGAAGTTGGCCGAGATCCTGTGAAATCCAGAATGTTGCTAAATCGGAGGCTAAAGAGTCACTATAGCTGCATATATAGCCATATACCAACAAGCATGGTACTAACATGCTTACAAACAACATTACATGGTCAGTACACATAAATTGTTTGAAGAAAAAAAACATTTTGGAAACAATTTACAAGCACGATTTATATACGGAATTTTTTTGCAGACTCCCCCTGACCTATGTGTATATTTAGGCACAATATGAACCTACATGTATTTGCATGACAATAATTATGTTGAAGAAACGTTATCTAGTTGCTTCGTTGTAGTTTATTGTCAGATCATTATGTTGTCCAGCATCTTCTGCACGTTATCGTCTTATTAGAATTAGTTTTAGGTTTATAATCGGCGCAAAATCGCCTCATTTGAGTCAATAACGAACTGAAAATGAGAGTGTTTTAGTGCCATTTTCGACGCATAATAACTAGTGACGTATGCTTGTCAATTTTGTCTGCCACGGACTTGCCAAAAAAATGGAAAATGGCAACCTAGTGACCAACTGTTAGACATAATACGCAACCAGGCGAATGCATATCCCCAATAAGACGAATAAGACCAAACTACATATAAATATATATTGCTACCATAATATGTATGACATATTGTGAGACGATCACAAATTAACTTCATGTATACATACACGTCCTTCTACTACATTGTTATATATGATGTAACTATACACTTGACCATAGTTGGTGTAAAAATATAATAAATTGATTGATAATAACTTATTATAAGTTAACTGTGGGCGAACAATAACATGAATAAACTAACCCACGCCTATCAGATTCACGTTCTTTAACCCTTTGAGGTCCGATTTTTGTATCAACCCATATACCCTGTGCCAATGCATTATCTTATATATGCGAGTCGACCATAGGTCGCCTCGCATATATAAGAGAATGCATTGGCCTAACAATTTTTCATCTTTTGTTATTATTTTTTACAATTTTTTACAATTTTAATAATTTTTTCTTATATTCTTTAACAGGTATATTTAGTAGGTTTAGTGCCAGGGAATCTTATGTTTTTTATGGGCATCAAAATTATTACTATGAATACTTGGTGATAGTTTTGAGTTATATCATGCCCCTAAGGTTTTATCCAGTTTGTTTTTAAATTCGCTATGGCATGCTTAAGCATACCCGAATAAAAAATTTAACCCAAAACAAAGTAAAATTAAAAAAAAAAAATTATTTGTTATTTTTTTATGGCCGCTTTTACACACCGTAAATTAGGGCCGATGAGATCGGCCCCTGGCACTCAAAGGGTTAAAATGTGTTTTCACTGTCGCCCACTCCATAAAACGGAATAGCGTAAAAAGTCCACTACGGGCGTATTTCAGAATCAAATAATCCAATATAAACCTATGTTAATAGTATAGGTTGACTATGAACCTATTTGTGAGGGGTTATGTTGCAGCGTCACGCAGATTTATTCAACATATCCCAGCGCTGTTGAAACCAATTATATGCAATATAAGGAAAACATAGTTTAGCGCTACAACATTCCGACAGAAGGTAATGCTGAATATCTGGAATATATATCCCCATTGAAGGGTCAATTGGACCAGAATTTGTATACAATACTCAGCCGCCTTACCTGGTCCGGGGCCTATCCCCTTCCCCGAAACACTGCCTATTTGACTGCCGGTTTTCGATATATTATATTTTTGTCCGCCGCCCCTGTACGCAACCACTCCTGTCACAATGCAACATCAATACGTCCCTGTTGACCCGAACATACTTTAATTTGGTCCGGGGCTAGCCCCCTTCCCCGAAATACTCCCTATTTGATTGCCGGTTTTTGATAAAGGATATTTTTGTCCGCCGCCCCTGTACGCAACCACCCCTGTCACAATACAACATCAATACGTCCCTGTTGACCCGAACATACCTTCATTTAGTCCGACAATTTCGACCAATTTTCCCGGCAACAGCGACCGGTACATACAACAAATATATATGACAACCGTTTACGCACTGTCATATATTGATGCAATGTGGTCATCTATATATGCACAAATGGAATACAATGGTGTGCCGACAATTTATATCTGCAAAACAATTTATGCAGTTTTTGAACAAATATTACAGTCTACAGACTTTACATGCCCAATGTGTTCTATATTATCCAATACATAGTGTTGTATATTTGAACAAAGTCAACACACTATTTGATGTTGGTCACATATATATGTTATAGTTTTGAATAAATATATATCACTACTCAATTATTATTGAAACTATATACGACATCGACTTGTACACGGGAACTGGGTGTTCGATGTTTTGAACATGAATGTGCTATTTTACAATACCAATGTGATACCTTTTACAATAACAATGTGATACCTGTTACAATAACAATGTGATACCTGTTACAATAACAATGTGATACCTTTTACAATAACAATGTGATACCTTTTACAATAACAATGTGATACCTGTTACAATACCATTGTGCATTTTACAATACCAATGTGCATTGGTGATCGATCTTATCGCACAGTGTTGTAAACTTTGCATACGCATGTGTGTATAACCGTTTACGCACTGTCATATATTTATGCAATGTGGTCATCTATATATGCACAAATGGAATACAATGGTGTGCCGACAAGTTATATCTGCAAAACAATTTATGCAGTTTTTGGACAAATGTGACAGTCTACAGACTTTACATGCTCAATGTGTTCTATATTATCCAATACATAGTGTTGTATATTTGAACAAAGTCAACACACTATTTGATGTTGGTCACATATATATGTTATAGATTTGAATAAATATATATCACTACTCAATTATTATTGAAACTATATACGACATCGACTTGTACACGGGAACTGGGTGTTCGATGTTTTGAACATGAATGTGCTATTTTATAATGAACATGTCAGCAGTTTGAACTGCGTGCACTGTGTGTGATACCTGATAGCATTGGTGTTCGATCTTATCACACGGTGTTGTAAACATTGCATATACATGTGTGTATAGTGTTATACATGGTTCGATGTGCTTAGCACATTATGGTTTGCAACGACCAGAATATAGAACCCATACCTGGTATATAATATAGTTACAATGATAATACCATACCTGACCCACTGACCAACATGTACTGTATATGTTCTTTTTTAGTAATATCGATAATCGATCGTATAGACATCTTTCTCGGAAAAATTATGATATACACGAAATATTCGCAAGAAAATAGGACAAACAGTTCATATAAATGGATATGAAGGTAATTAAAATATAGCTGTCATATCAAATATAGCTATCGCGGCAGATCTCAATGTGAACATTGGACAGTGGGATTACGGTATTGCTACTTTTGATTTGCAAGAAATGTGATATGGGCGTTTTGAGTTGAATCATATTGGCAGAAAGAACGTTCGTATACGGCGCGATTCAACCGCTCGCATCGCCCATCGAGATTCCACATTAAGCGGAGATGGCCGACTTCGCGCGCGGCCGACTTCTCCAGATACAGGCTCAATCGAACCTCAAAATTGTATCAACGTAAATTGACAAATACACTAAATTTGATATACAGGATTCATTTGCTCTGAAAAACAATTGTAAAGTCACATACATTTTCCAGCCGTTTTCATTGTTTTTGCCAGAAGTAAGATAAACGCTCTTTATTTTTACCATATCAGGAACAGACTAACACGGAACGCTCTGTTGTGTTCCATGTCGTGCAAATGGTTGTACTTTATATGCGACCCAAACATCGTGTTCATAGTTGTATTGCTTATTACGTCGACGGGTATTTTTATGTTACATAATGCTCGTGGAAAGGGACATGTAGTTTAGATATTTATCGACCTATTTCGATACCGGGGAAAATTCAAAAGCGAATAATATTATGAGTATTTTGGAGCGCAAAGCACCAAGTGGTTTAATCGTTATGGCGAGAAACCGTCACTATTGGGTGACCATGATGTACTGTTTCCGTCATTTAGTGTTTAAGCTTCCTTCGTTTGGGTTTTCCGCTTGCTTCGGTTCCTTCGCGGCGAAGAAAGCCAAATAATATCAATTATTTCGGTTCTTTCGACACGAAGGAACCGAAGGAAGTGAAAAAATCAAACGACGAAAGCGAAACATCATTGTTATTTCGCTTGCTTCGTTTGTTTTTTTCGCTTCCTTTGGTTCCTTCGTGCGAGATTTTGTTGCTTTTTCGCTTTCGGTGGTTCCTTCGTATGCTTCGCGAAGTATCCGAAGCAAGCTAATGAACGCGAAGCCCAACAACAAGAACCATGCAAGAAAAAATAGTTTCTTGGTTTTTGTTGTTGTTGTTGTTGGGTTTCGGCGGTCCTTCTCTTGATTCGGATAGTTCGCGAAGCATACGAAGGAACCGCCGAAAGCGAACAAAACAACAAAATGTCGCACGAAGGAAGCGAAAAAAAACAAACAAACGAAGGAAGCGAACAAAATATGTGGCGGAAACAGGACACCATATAGGTGATCGCCTTGTTTTATCTTTCCTTGTCCATTGCGTTGTAAATTAAAGACCGTTTATAAAATGAATAATATTTTATCCTTGTTCTTTTCGTCTTAGAGCCACATGGCGGTTTGCGTTCCAACATACAACTGATAATATCCGCTTTTGAATTCATCGGAGTTATGGAATCGGAATATATATGTCCAGAAAAGGTATATTGCGTTATCTTAAGGTGGGAGGTCAAGTGACCAATTTTGAATGGGGATTTCCATGCAAATCTGCGGAGCAAAAGCTACAGAGTTGCACATACTTCCGAGTGTGACTTGGTGTGGTATTGGAAACAACAGGTATTTATCTTGTGGGTCCGCTTGGAACTTATTTCATAATAATGTTGGTGTATTTACTGTGGAATTTCACATTGATTTTTCAAATGTAGGTCATGTGATGTAATTCCGGAAAGAAATTATCAAAAATATATTGATTGCAAACACACCTGCCAGTTAAACATTATGACTGTAACATGAAATGCCTGCTTTGGATTCCGGACAACTGCTTCATATACATAACCTGACCTCCCTGTTAACGTGAAACTATTAAACAGTTCCACTCACTGGTTTCGCTTTGTTTTATTCATCAAAATTATAAACGTTTCAGAGCGACTACAGTTGTCATATTGGTTCCTTCCAGGCACAGAAGATCCAAAAGTTTGTTTCACATAAACAATGATATTTTAATTTGTCTTTTTGCAGATGGAGTAGAATTATTGGATATCAAGCTAGTGTTGGTCTTGTTGGTGAGTATATAATTACACGTAGTTTGCATCAGAGGAATCCAAAAACACTTAGCATGCGAAAATCAAAAATAAACACTGAAATTCAAAACTTGAAAACCAATAAATTATATTGTTTCTTCCCATGTTTTTCATAATGTTTAAAACAAATTGGAAAACTTTGAGATGTAGTTACAATTCAATGGGATCAAATGGCAAATAGCAATACAGCGCTCCGGTGAACAAAATGTGCGACTTGTTTTGTTTCTCATTTATTCCATTCAGATGATTGCTTACCATCGAATCATTTAGGTTAATTTGAACAAAATATTGAGAAAATACATGGTATCATAGCATAATCCGCATGACACACAAACACCAGAGAAATTTACAAGACAGGTTAGTCGGGATGGCTTGGTTTCGAAGACCCAAATGCTCTCAAATTGGCGTCATACATGTACATGTGTATTTAATAAATGAAGAAGCCGTTGGTATCGCTGGTCAGAAGAGATTGTTCGGTTTAATTTACGTGACAGCGTCCGGTGCCTATATGCGTGACCTTTCGATGGTTTTAAGCAGTTTAACAACGCGGTTCCCTCCATTGTCGGTTCTCTAATCGAGTCAGCACTTTAATCATGCAACAACATCCACACGAATCTCCGACAAGGGGCATATCTCAACACGAACCTCCGACAAGGGGCATAACTCTAGGATGAGTGTCGTCAATTATAATAAAAGGATGAAATAACATTTTACAAAATCCAGTCTGGATTTTGGAATTTGTGGACCAAATATAACAGTTTACCCAATATAATAGTTTGGTTTAAATACTAACATTTTTCAATGTTTCATTCACATAAACCTTTTTATTAAAGCCACACAGTGGTTTACGCTCCAAACTACGCCTAATAATTTTCGCTTTTAAATTTTCCCCGGTATCGAAATAGGTCGATAATATTTGAACTACCTTTCTACGAGCATCATAAAGACGTATATAGAAGTCGTACAAATACAACTGTGAACAAGATGATTGGATGCCAATAATAAAACAGCCATTTGTGTTTATCGGAATGACGCAACAAGGCCCAGTCCCACAGACATCATATACATATACACATATAGTTAAATTATCAAATTCAGAACAAGTTAGCAGAACAAGTTAACGGGGTATTGTTTAGATCATGCCATGAATCTCTACTCCAGCTGACGCCCGTGTAGATCATATTCCACCAGTACAAAACCCGGGAACTTTTTTTAAGTTTTGACAGGGAACCTTATAAAGTCGAAAAAATAACGCGGGGAATGCAATTCTTTGTTCATACCTGTTGCTTAATGATTTATTCATCGGTACGTGAAGTTCCCAGCTCGAGATTACATTATTTACGTGACTTTTGAGACCCGATTCCGTGATAAATATTTATTTTATTCCCTGTCATGAAAATTATTGTCGTATGCGACATAATGCGAAAGCAATTCTGGGTCAAGCTCCCCCTGCGTATAACACTCACTCACACAATCCAATGCGACGGTTGTCTCTGTTATCGGGGACACCGCGGGCCGTAGGATACAAGTTTATTCAAGTCAACGGAGACAGATACAAACGATTCATGCACGAAACAATGTTTTATTCCAAATCAATGGCAATATACAGTAGATATTATAGTATGTTTTAATCCAACGCGAGTGTTACGCGGGGGAGCTTGACCAGTTTTGCAACCGGTTCGGTGGCGGGAAGTTATGCTTTCGGACTTAAGTTTCGGTCATCGACGAATCAGAATTGCTTCCGCGTGCGGCCGCTTACGACCTGAATTTGGCGACAGGGAATAAAATAAATATTTATCGCGGAATCGGGTCTCAAAAGTCACGTAAATAATGTAATCTCGAGCTGGGAATAAATCTTTAAGCAACAGGTATGAACAAAGTAGTACATTCCCCGCGTTATTTTTTCGACTTTATGAGGTTCCCTGTCAAAACTTAAAAAAAGTTCCCGGGTTTTGTACTGGTGGAATATGATCTCTATGGGCGTCAGCTGGAGTAGAGATTCATGGCATGATCTAGGTATTATTTAGGTTGAAGCGCCGAATGCACTCAAACCGGATACAACATTAACATGGCGATGTCAGATTATTCGGGTTAATTCACATGACAGCGCCCGGTGCCTACGGGTCGACCTTTCGACGGTTTTAAATAGCTTAACGTCGCTGTTCCCTCCAATGTCGGTTCGCTAATCGAGTCCGCGCTTTAATTATGCAACAACATCCACACGAACCTACGATAAGGGGAGATAATTCTGGGATGAGTGTCGTCAATTCTAATACGGACAGCAGCAAGCGGAGACCGCTCTCATCCCGGGGTCATGACAAATTAATCGAAACACTTCTACGAATTCGTGTGTAATTGATTTAAATTTTCCCGCCGTTTTTTCGCCTCAGGACGAGGCACTGCTGCCAACGTCATTTGCTTTTGACAAGCTCGGCTTCGTGAGTTGAATGGAGCGAATCCAGAGGGAATTCCGCATTTGGGTTGGTGAAATAGTAAAAGTGCACGATTAGCTCTCTTGAAATTCCAAAATTGTGTCTGCGTGAGTAGAGATAGCAAAGGTCGATTAAAACACAAACTCGCCCCAGAACGAGCCGCTGGTTTCCGAATCGTTTGTGTTTGGCAAGCTCCGCGTCGTGAGCAGTCTCTTTAAGAAGATGATACACGTCTCTAGATGTGTCCACTAAATTTCGTTTCCACAACGACGCGGCATTCCCAACATGGCGTAATAAACCATTTCCAAATATGGAGTGCATACATGGCGTAGTAAATGTTTGTGAGAATCGTAGTATTTAGAAATAGTTATTAATACAAAAAGATGCGAAAGAATAATCAGTCACGAATATCGATGACTGATAAAAATTCGAACATGATGTCTCCTATATTGCGATGAGTCAAATGAGATAAAGAGCCAGATATCGCCTGTATTCAGTTTTCCAACAATAGTTGACATTTTACTATGCGTGGGAAACTTATCAACACGTCATTGGCCTCTGATCTGTGAAGTGATCTGTTATGCCATAAACCAGTGAAATCATGTGCGTGCTTCGCCACTCTCCAATGAAATGGAGGGTATCCCATCAATTCCGTAACTGATTATGACTGAGATATCCAGAGACGTAAATATTGTAAAATTGTCGTCGTCCTTTTGAAGAGACTGTTTCGTGAGTTGAATCGAGCGAATCCAGGGAGACTTCAGCATTTGGGTTGTCGAGATAGTAAAAGTTCACGATTCGGTCGTGTTAAATGGACATACAAGTAATTCTATTGAACTTCCAAAATTGTGTATACGCGAGGAGAGATACCATACACTAGGTTGATTAACCCTTTCATTGCAAAATCCGATTTTTATATCAACCCATATTTCCTTGATCATTTTTCAAATTTATTGATTATAATAATGTGATACATTGATGGAAAGAGCTCCATCAATGTATCACATTATTATAATCAATAAATTTGAAAAATGTTCAAGGAAATATGGGTTGATAAAAAAATCGGACTTGGCACTGAATGGGTTAATACACAAACTATCGATATACATGTCTTTATATCCCGACAGTGTTCCAGGTGTTTTCAAGTTTTTCGCTCCTCGACGAGGCGCTAGTGCCCCCGAGTCGTTTTTTGTTTGACATGCTTCGCTTCGTGAGTTGAATCGGTTGAATTCAGATGGACTTCAGCATGTTGGTTGTTGAACTCAGGCGCAGTTTTACAATCCTCAAACGAAACATGCAGTACAAGTGCATGATTGTTAAGTTTGTCATCTGTTTATAGTTCATCACAAATGGTCTTTATTTTCACCATGCCGAAAATACATTAAGAGTTATCGGTCTGCGTTGTCCAAAGCTGACCCTAGCCATCCTTCTCAATGGTCGGGGTCTGAACCACGAATAAATCGTTTCACGCTGCCTATAGGGTAGTATAGGATAAAGTTATACCACACTTGCCTATGCTAGTGTGTGTATAACGCATATTTTGTAAATTTCATCTTTACACCCTAGTGTGGGTATAAATTCTACTGTCGGTGTAAATTTTCAAACGTCATTTCGTGGGTTAACGTTTATACCCATATTAGAACTGCATCGGAGTTTGCAAAATAGTTACATTGATTTAAAATGGGAAGTTGTTATGATATCAATTAGATATGAGGAAAAATGACTGTATTTCATTCAATATGACGTAAACGTATGCATCACTACGCGTGACGCACATTCATTGTAGCGTCGTGTTTGTGTCTCTCGGTGAGAATATATTTTGAAAGCAAACATCGGAGTAGTTGAATTCGCGGATCAAATAAAAAATAATAATTATGGCATAAATAAAATACACGCATAGTAGCCGAGCGTACCAAATTGGTATTGTGGTTTTAACAACTCGCCAAAAGGATGTTGGTTAAAGCACAATTCCACTCGTGGTGAAAATTTGGTATCTCGTCAACTATGGTTGTATACTATGTATTTACAATATACACATGAAAAGTACAAATACAAATAGATATAATATAATATATACGTGTGTATTATCAGGGGTGATATTGTCATAAATGACTGTCTTCCTACCACTACTGAATGTGGTAATATATTATGGGATTTAGACGGCCGAATTAATTGGATTGTTTTTATATGTCCCGCATGTAGCAGTATTTATTCAATCACAGCTGCCATGCACACATTTCAGGCTCTATCGTTTCTTTCTGGTATAAACTCGAGAGCCCTCCCGTTGTTATTCTCGGCCTCCGCCATGATGACCGGAAACAGGAAGTTATTAATGTTTTCAATTGAACTACTCGCCCTTGTAATTCGTATTCGCGAACTATTTAATGGTGATTGATCCTTGAATATGGGCCACTCGATGTGGAGAAAATTGCTCTGTTGTGGAACATACCCTATCATTTTGTCAATTGATTCATTTTGAAATTATGCATCTAATATCCACCCGAGCTTGAAATAATCGATATTGCATGCATGCTCCGTAGCTAGAGCTATCCGGGAAATGAATTGTATAACAGGTGAGTGTGTTTATTTGTGTACTAAATGTACGGGTGGCCTTGGTTGTAGGTTATAATTTAGAAATAAAAGTTACCGAATTATGAAAATTCCACCAAGAATATACTTATATATAGTATAATTATAGAATGGATACGGTATTATCCACAAAATACAGTTGTGCGAGCGGAGCATTTGTTTATATACAGCACAGAAAGAGTGTGATATCAACAAAACACTCAACAACGTGTATTAAAGGCACGTAAGTTATAATCTGCTATATAAAAACTAAATGTTGTGTGTGTGGGTGGGTGCATGTGTCTGTCTGTTAATCTGTCACGCTTTTTGGGCGTTTAAAAATATAAGACGCTCATGTCCGATTGAGGCCAAAAGTTTATCTTAGAACTCGACACGCAAAACCTCAGGCCAATCGGTTTAAGAGGTAATCAAGGCGAGATTTCCCCTTATATCATGACTGTGTCCGAAGGCAATGGCATCGGTCATTACAAAACAACAAAAGCCAAATTCCGGACAAACTCCGCGCACCGTTTGCCGGCTTTCTTGATATCACTATCAGCGGTGATGATATATTCCTGCGTGCTATGTTCACCCCGTCATTTTGACGGGAAAACCCCTAGTGTAGAAATAAAAGTTACTAAATTATGAAAAATTCCCCAAGAATATACATAGTCTAATGATACATGAAGTATTTGTTTATATACAGCACATGAAGAGTGTGACCTAAGCAAAGCACTCAACACCGTGGTGATTGTTTTTGGGAGAGATTGATTCATTGTGACCGATTCAACACCAGAACATTGAGTGGCGATGGTTATCGAGCTCTATAACGGTATGTTGTAAACGACATGGTACAGTTTTAACCAAGGTTCATGTAGTGGGATCTCCCCGGTCTTGAGTGTGTTGCTTATCACACACTCGTTACGTACTGCACTGTAACATAACATGGCATTTGTTCACTAACACCGAGTACGACCTTGACAATAGCATGCTATTTTGCGATATCTATTATTAGTATACGAACAACATATGTCTATATTTTAATATTATTTCTGTTTATGGCTGTTTTAACGGATGTGACTATTTTAACAACAAGAAGGCAATCCGTACTTTAACCATTATGTGCATCGTATGTCTCAATATGGCACTCTCTTCCGGGCAGCAACTGTTGTGGCAAACTCCATGTGGGGTTTACCTCCCTTGATGACTCGGTAAGACCGCTGCTATCGGCGGCATTTTACCCACATTTGGTGTACTTCCGCGATATTAAGATATATACTAAGCGAACAGAGTAACATGCTGCCCTTGTTAAGCATACACAATATCGAACAAAATTCGTGTAAATTTTGAACCTTAAGTTTGAAAAGTCCCACTAAAACCGAAGAACTATATTTCGAAACGGTGTGATTCGGTCTCCGATTATTTTATCAGCACAAAAGTCAAAGCGCACGTGTACGACATTGTCACAACTCGCATTTCTGTCAATATGTTTTAGTGCGGGAATTGTTCTCAAAGCACATAGAAAATTTTACTTTGGAGCGATCGGGTTCGCTATTTTTGCTGGAAAACCCCATGCTAAATATAGAAACACAGACTAGTACCCAGCTGGTGACAGAGTCAGAAATGAAGTATGACTGGTGCGCTCTGGTAGATATTGCTGTTGTGGTTGAGATATACGGGTCCATGTCTATTATTTAACGCGAACTGCAGGTTAGGCATGCGGATCATGTCTGAAGCCAGGAGAACGCAAGAACTCCTGGCCAAACAAGTCGTATATATCCTTTGGTATGGGTGGATTTTCACTACTATGAGGACATTTAATGGATTGTTCAATCGTTATGTTCGGATTTTCCGTTCTAGAGTTAATGCTCGGATCTCAATGAACTTTTTGTATGGATGTTCACTAATATAATAACATTCTATGGAGTGTTCAATAATTTTGTTCAGGTTTTCATAAAAGAAAGATACTAGTAATGGTCGAAAAGCCAACGCATCAGTATTCGGTTACGAGTAAAACTAATTTTGACCATTCTAAAAATATGAATCGGCATGCCATTTTAAGACATAAAAGAACACTTAGAGCAGTTAAAAATTTATGTACATGTAAAAGTAAAACATCTCAATGGCAGCTTTTTGTCCAGTAACTTGTAAACACAGTTTTTGTTTTAACAGGTGCATCCGCACATCACGAAAATATATCAATAACAGCTAGTTGGGATTGAATTTAACCTTCAAGACAACAGCAGATCCCGTAATGACTGTGCGCGATGACTAGGCGACAATATTCTCCTATAGTCGCACATTTTTCGATGAATTTTGACAGCATAATGCATCAAACTGTGTATACTGGACATGCTGGTATCACGACACTTAGTATCCATATCGGTGAGTCAGCCAAAGATAGTTTGATAAGAACATACAACTCCCGGTCCGTAAATTGTCATAATAACTTGGCGATAACATTGCGAATGACGACAATGTCTTATATCCACACGTTTCAATGAAAATTGATGAACACGGGATGAATCGGTCTGTGTAATTGTAATAGTTGTACTTGTAAGTTGGAATATGTGATCATCCGTCACTGCGAGGCATCAGTTCATTGTTTACAGTGCTGTTGTTGACATTGAAGCTCTTGTCAATTACTCTGGCGCGTACAGTATATCCTCTCGTGTAAATGTGCCTGCGTGTACTTTGAAACAATCAGAACACTGTCAACTGGACTGAACAGTTCAAGCGTCAACATTCTAATAGATGCTATGTAAATAATATGTTGTTGTTGATATTGTTGTAACCAGTGGTTGACATCGAAGCTATTGTTAATTGTACCTGTATCATCTTATGTCAGTAAGTGTCAGTGTTTAGATAATCACAGTCCGTCGATTTCTACATTAACACTGAGACGAATGAGGACAAGTCAGTAGACAGCTCGAAGAGGCAGCTCGAAGACAACCCAGTTGTCACAATTTAACGAAAATATCAATGATTAAGTCGGTTTTCACACATTTAGAGCTTGCCTGGTTCACAAAGGGACCGAGGTCAGACCATGTTCACATCAATGCACAAATGTACAGGTCGCATTTTCCCAAACAAAAGTTGTTTGTAGAGCGCCTACGATCAAATACGCAAAATGGCGAAAGGAATTTGGTGAGTGCTAAAAGACACCGGACTTGAGAATAACGTAATTACGTACTTAAGACTGACCGCATAACACAGAATGAATGCTGAATCATTGTATTGAATACAAACAATTAATAATACATATTAAATATCAGCAGAGTCAGATTCATTCATACTGTATGGATTCATTGCCGTATATAATTTGGTCGCCGATAAATATACTATTGAATGTTGACGGCATGAACATTGAATCACGAAATTTGTTAACATAAAACAACGGTAATTTACCGAACAATTGATGAAATGGTATGGGACCGTTGGATTATGACGGTCCGATACTGTCAAACCGACAGTATTTTATAACAGTGTATAAGACGCCCGTAGACGAATCTAATAAAGATTTATCACCCTGCTAAGCCATACTATGTTTTAACTATTATTTAATAAAGATAATCGACATGGCTATGGAAAAAAGACCCCCATGTGGGTCTCGGCACGCCCACGGGCCGACCTGGCGAAGTCCCATGTGCAGATTCTATTTACTCATACATCTGCCCACAGATATGTTCTGCCTGCACACAGCATGTGTGCGCATATAATCAATGTGGTTCAGAATGGTTATGAAGTCTAGAAATCGAGTTTATCTAACACGATACGTAGCCTTGCCTATCGACCTATTGACTCAACTTGAATAGAGCAGTTAGTAAGCGGCCTTTCTTGTGTGCTTATCACGACTCCTCTTTTGTTCGCACGCTCCAGAGAAATCTATTCAAACATGGAGCTTTCAAACCGGGACGAATCCCGCTGGTGGATAAGGATTCTCGCCAATCTTGAGAACCGGCCTTGGACCGTTTTGGAAAGACATATTACGTGTAAATTCTGGTTGTTATTACGTGATTGCCATGCTGGTGTCGCGCGACGGTCTTCCTTCCCAATAGCGACACCATATCGGGGCATATTCTCGTCCTTGTATAGTTCCGACTATACTGATCCGCGCAACTCCGCGACGTACATGTTGTGTGTGCACCGGAGCGTTGTGTCTTAACACAGACGATGCTCACATTCTCTTGGGAAGTTCCTCTCAACCATAAATGAGTCCAGGCTGAGCATAGATACTGAACACAGAGTTACATGAAATAATGAATGCTTTATTTGATTTGAAATGTGTCGTCAAAAAGTATATGTTCCTCTTAATACATTGACAAATATCTGCTAAATTGATCCGATTGCTATGAAGTTTCGCTTAACTGTGTTGACTCAACATTTGGTTTGAGGTATGATTTGATGACCGCCGTTTTTGTGTGGAGAAAATGTCATATTCAACTCAACTTGAATGGACCAGTTATTAAGCGGCCTTTCTTGTGTGCTTATCATCACGACTCCTCTATTGTTCGCACGCTCCAGAGAAATCTATTCAAAAACGGCGCTTTCAAACGAAGACGAATCCATGCGAGTATCTCCGTTATTGCCCCCCCCCCGATGTAATGCATCCTCCGGAGCGCTGCGCCTTGGCGCAGATGACACCATGCGACGGGCTTTTAAACATGTCAATTAGTTGCTATAATAATATGCACATACTATGTAACTTTTTATTCGAGAATAATGTCGGTTTGGTTTACTCAGTTGAATTTGTCGTCATTGTATATAACTGTTCAGTAGCCGAGTGGTTTGAGTACCCCACTTGTAATATTTTTAATACACCGACATGAGTTCGCGCCCACCAGTGGACCATCGTCTCCGCAACATTGGCTTGGTCGCTTTAACAGTTTTGTGAGCTGCAGAGCCGCACGCTGTTAAAATCTCGCACCAGGTTGTGACCCTTGGGCGAAGACACTTGTACTGTGCTCGCTTCATCGTACCCAGACGAGAAATGGGGACATGGTTGTTTGGGTAAGCGTAAGAAGCTGTAGTGATGCGCCTGTAAAATGGTAGCTGGCACACGACTCGGCCTTACTCAACAGCTGGGGTAATAATATTAACCCTTTACCCAACAAACCGGCCAAAACCGGCCAAATAAAGCTTCAACAGCCTAAAATATCTTCGGTCTGTCTCAATAGAACCATACAACTATGGATATCATTGGAACCGGCTCCTTGACCACATCGTGATAGTTACAGTTATGCCCTGTGCCAATGCATTCTCTTATATATGCGAGTCGACCATATGTCGCCTCGCATATATAAGAGAATGCATTGGCCTAATAAAACTCTTTTTTTAACACTTTTTACCATTTTTTTCTTACATTCTTTAACAATTTTATAATTTTTAATGTGTTAAGCCAATGCATTCTCTTATATATGCGAGGCGACCTATGGTCGACTCGCATATATAAGAGAATGCATTGGCACAGGGCCGTTCTGTTGGGTAAAGGGTTAATATCCATATGCCGGTCAAACGAATATATCAGATTTAATGGCGGAGGAAATATCTTGAAGACAGTCAATTTCATTATGAAACCACACCATTCCACATGCACGTCCACATACCAGTTGACCAGGATAAGACACTTACATTACGTTGTTTACCATACATACCAACTCATCCGACTCTGGTTTATGGCCTGATGACCTAAAACAAAATATATAGAAATCAAGAAATGTCATGTGACGTCATATCCGGAAATAGTATTCGTTTAGAAAACAAGATTGCAGTTAGCACCACGCCGACTGGGATAGTCACGTGGTACATGCACATCTGAAATTCAATTTAGGGGGCAATCGAGTTAGGATTAGGGGCAACATTGTCGTGCATTACTTGGGGTTTACAAGGGATCTACCGCGCCCGAGAATGGAAAATCCAATTAAAACAGACGACACTATGCTGTTAGGCAGCTGACAGGAGCGACAAAGGTTCCAATGAACAGTGTGCTAATTACGTGGGAAAGTCGTATTACAGAACCAACTAAACACAAGGTCGTGACGTCATATGGTCAGATATGTGGCATATTGATTAGAGCACAAGTGTGTCTTGCTTTATTTTAAAGCGGCACATAATCTTCAGGTCTCCAACGAGAACCGTTAACCCTTTAATGGGGTGCATGCTGGGAGCTGCGCTGGCGCATCATTAAGATCATGTGCCGGGGCATTCTCTTATATATGCGAGTCCCCCATAGGGAGACTCGCATATATTCTACAACATCGAAAAACCAATTACTATTTCACATAGTATTTCAGGTACCAAACGTTTCACTTAAAATGAAAATTATTCTTAACTATTCACGGCATGGCATGATAACTATATAGGAGAGGATCTTGGGACCGGTAATCACAATTCATCAATCACCAATCACCAGTCAACATCAACATTCATATTTCATCTACAGTTTCTCTGTTATTTCTGCTATCTTGGTTAAATTATTTTCTTGGTGCACTTAATGTTGGCAGATGGGCTACACTAAGTTGATATAACATAGGCTCCATTTCCTTGTAACTTTTGTTAAATAAATACGTTTAAACCAACTTATAATTTACCCGCATAGAAGTTTTATAGTGTCCATCCCTGCTTGTCTATACCGGAAACCGAGGAGGGTTACACCTAATAAAATTATTGGTTCTACATGGGTCACAATGTACTCATAACATAGTGGTACAATAACTGTTGACCACAAACAACGCAATTGTTCTGGTTGTCCACGCAGGTTTCCTTCGTAATGGAATTCATTGAATGTTCGTGGCCCACCTACCAAGCCTGGAACCAATGTGTCTGTCATTTGCAGATTGAGGTTCCCAGAGGGTGAATTTAGTGACGCTATTCCGCACGCCGAGATAGAGTAACTAATTCACCCTCTGGAAACATCATCCTGCTTAGGCCTCAACTGCTATGGTAGACATACAGGTAGGATCATATTTAAGTTCCCCAGTTGATGTTCACCCATTAGTCACATCGATTGTGCATTTTATCTTCTGCAAATTATGGGGTATGAAGAAACATAAGGGAAACATTAACTAAAAACAATGTTAATTGGAGACTATCGATACTTCCCAGAAGATGAAGCCGAAGTAGAATGACGTCCACGGCGGTTGAATTTGGCGATGCTATCCCTCTTTGCTGGTTAGCATAACTAAATTCACCCTCTGTGGACCTCATTCTGCAAATGTCAGACACACTAGTCACAGGCTTGGTCCCTTCTGGTGACCCTGCATCGTGCGTAGTCAGACAAATTTCATTACGCCTAGCTTCTGCTTTGGTTGTACAAATCAGCAACGGAGGTTCGCTATTCTCAGCTGAGATAGAAGTACATGAGCACCTCGCACTGATCCGATTAACACGAAGTCATCTTATCTCCCGTGATGAATGGTCGTGTCATCGGATAATTCCCCTCGTGCACAGGCGCACATGTCTCCAATACGGAACTGCGCCATGCAACATGGACTCGTTCCTTGCGCTCAGCCACATCTACGCTAAGGTGCAGCTCTCCGACGGAAGCATTGCTTCAAACTCCATGCAGCGCCGTCTCCGTTATCGTTGCGATAGATCACTTCCAGAAGGAAGGTACTTTGCGGACCGATACATCGTCTAAACTATATTTACTCACCTATTATCTTATTTTGACCACCAAAACTTTGCAATAATGGTAATTCTTTCGGTATTGATACATGTAAGAACAATTTGAACTGAGACAGACATAGTCGATATAAGAAATAAAAGATCATGTCAAAAATCCTTACAAAATGTCCTTGTGGTAGTGGTATCTCAGCGGAGCGATGGGAGACAACTCTGCCTCTGCCGTCGGTCATGTTATTCGTCACAAGTGAGCACACAAGTAACTGTAAGTTGAACACAACCTTGTTAAGTAGGCCTACAAATTACACACGTATAAACGTAGCTTGTTTCAAGAAATGATCCCATTGACGTAAATGACGTTCGTCTCGTTCATGAAACCGGAACTTTAAATAAAAGCAGCATCACACATGACAATATAAATTACCTATTCTAGGACGTGTGGTATGTAATAAACACAGAACGACTAATGGGTTTGTAGATCCGGCACTTGTGCCATCACGGATGGATAGAACTAGCGGGTGTGCCTGTCGTTCGATGTCCTTCGGCACTTGTTCCATCACGGATGGATAGAACTCGGGGGTGTGCCTGTCGTTCGATGTCCTTCGGCACTTGTTCCATCACGGATGGATAGAACACGCGGGTGTGCCTGTCGTTCGATGTCCTTCGGCAATTGTTCCATCACGGATGGATAGACCTCGTGGGTGTGCCTGTCGTTCGATGTCCTTCGGCACTTGTTCCATCACGGATGGATTGAACACGCGAGTGTGCCTGTCGTTCGATGTCCTTCGGCACTTGTTCTATCGCGGATGGATAGAACACGCGGGTGTGCCTGTCGTTCGATGTCCTTCGACACTTGCACCCGTACCGTATCAACAAACTCATTACGGATCAGGGGATCCCACTTGACATGACCAAAACCACATGTTTACCACGAGAATATGCAACATGGAATTACTTGTTGCAAAATATGTATTTATTTTTAGAAGCAATAATAATTTTTTAGATTCCCTTACCATATCTTTATTTTTATTTGCTGAATGGGTAATAATATTAGTGGAAGAATAGTAAATTTGATAATTATTTGAAAATTTAGTCTAAGCACATGTTTACCGATGTTGCAGTAATTTTCAAGATAAATCTCTTCATTTTGTTATACAATTGCCATCTACGATGCTTTTCTGCATCTTTTGCAAATGGGTCAACTTGTGGGCGATTAATTGTAAATTTTAGATGGACATAAACTGTTTTGATACCAGTTGAGGTCCCCTGACCCTTTACACGCTGGTGTCGTTTTGCGTAAATTCTCGAACAGTGTGGGTTTTTTCTACTTTGGGCGAAAATGTCTTGTGATGTGACTTGCTACATGCGTCTCTCGTTTTGATAATTAAAAGAACATGGCCCATTCGAGTTTCCAAATTTTGTCTACGTAATTTGGAAGGAGGTAAGATAAGATACATTAAAAAACATACACGAAATGTGGATATGCCGGTTCCATATGCTTCGAAAATACTTGCCATGGTCACAGGCATTTTCCGGCCGTTTTATTTTTTCGCATAGAAATGACACAAACGCTATTTATTTCTACCATATCAGGAATAACCAATAGGGAACTTTCTTTTTTGTTCCATGCCGTGCAAATGCAAATGGCCGTTGTTTGTTTGGGACATAAAAACCCTGTTCGAAGTTGTATTTGGTTATGACTTCAAAACTTCTAGCCGAAGAAAGATATAGTTCTAAGTGATCTGTCGACCTATTTCGATACCGGGGGAAATTCAAACGCGAAATTTTGTTGGTGTATTTTGGAGCGCAAACCGCCATGTGGCTTTAAAGATGACCTATTTAACATCATAACATCATGCGCCATTTGGGTCCTACATATCAGACATATTGAGATCATATGATCCCAGTCATGTGAGGTGTTGGAGGTACGGTATCGACTTCAAAAGATGCAGTTTTGACATATGTTGACTTTTTCGCGTTGCCAAAAATATTCAAAACTTGCATATTAAAGAGCGTTTATGCATTAGTTACCCAATAGCTAGTGCATATATTAATGACGGTTCTTAATATCATCATTAGGTTTATTTCAGGTGTGGGCTTCGCGATACTTGTGTGTTACGACAACCACCGACTATACGCATGCAATAACTATTTTAAACGCCCGTTTTTTTAAACTTGACGTATTATGTTTTCCGTTTCTGTTTCGTTTCCAAATGATAACTTTAGTTATACTGAACTTCATGAAATTAACCATCGTTACCCTAGTTACTGTCATTCCTTTGTTGAAATTTTGACTCAATTTTCGTTTCCCGATAATATTAGTTGCTGATTGAATTGAATGGCATTTGATATGCATGTTTATTTATGTGATAGAGTCACTATATTTGATTTATGTGATAGAGTCACTATATTTGATTTATGTGATAGAGTCACTATATTTGAGTTATGTGATAGAGTCACTATATTTGATTTATGTGATAGAGTCACTATATTTGATTTATGTGATAGAGTCACTATGTTTGATTTATGTGATAGAGTCACTATATTTGATTTATGTGATAGAGTCACTATATTTGATTTATGTGATAGAGTCACTATATTTGATTTATGTGATAGAATGACGTTGTACTGGTAATTATGATACAAATGAATTAAAGTATCTGCGTTGAAGAAGTTTATTCGCGGAGTTTTCCCACCACTTTAAAACCATAATATATATACAGAACAAGTTCGAATCCCATTTTACGAATCACGGGCCTTGTTTGACTTTGCAATTCGGGTTTTCTTGGTTTCCGGTTAACTCCAGTGGAGGTTGCTTAGTCACCACCAAACGTGACACGATGTTACATTGGCTCGCCATACAAGCTGTTGTGACTCTGGAATTTGTCTAGAAATTTGCGCCCCGAGTTACGAGTATCTTTTGACTCAGAAAAAAATGTTTCATATGTTTGCAGTTGATAATTCCAACTGTTTATGTATCTTGGAATTCACAGTCCATTGAGCGTATGCTGCCACGCGTGGTGATGCTCTGGTTTTTGTCCGAACATTCGGAGGACTATAGAAATCATGCACCCGTGTCCGTTCGTTCGTCGGCACGTCCGTCCATCCGTCCCATATGGTTTCCAGATAGCTTCAGTTGTATCAATGACATTTTAAAATAATATTTGGTGTGTGTGGTTACTAGTTATCAAGTTTGAATATGTGTGAGATCCGCTCATTTAGCGGAGTTATGGCCCTTGTTGACTTAAAATTTCCCGATTATATTGGTTGCCGGGTGATAAGTTCATAGATGTAGAATTTGCCAATTATTCTCGAGGCTAACAAAATAAAACTAGGCGTGTTATCAACATAGAGAGTTTGGAGGGATTTTTATTGAATGACTGTCCCCCGAATCAATATTTGCATTTCTAACATTCGGGGGACGTGTACGATAGCAACCTATCATTTTACTAACAACATGGGGAATGCACTTGGTTTAAAGCCACTTGGAGGTTTGCGATCCAAAATACGTCTAATAATATTCGCTTTTAAATTTTCTCGGTATCGAGATGGGTCGATAAATACTCGCATTACCCTTACACGAGCATGGTGTATGTCCCAGAAAGACGCGTTGAAGTCATAAAAAATACAACTTTGAACACGATGTTTGTGTCCCAAACGGCACGGCACGGAACAGAAAAGAGCGTTCCGTGTTTATGTATTCCTGGTGTGGTAGAAGTAAAGAGCGTTTTTCTTTCACTTAAAACAGCTGGAAATGGCTGTGACCATGGAAAGTATTTTTTTCAGAGCATATGCTGTCGGCATAATAATAGTTCGTCTATTTGTAAACCTATCTTGGACCTCCTTCCAAATTACGTAAAAAAAATTTAGAAGCTCGAATGAGCCATTTCCGTTTAAAATAAAAAAAAAGGAATATAGTGTAAAATCGGATGTGGCATCTTTAAGGATTGTAGGAAGTAATTGTCTGCGGATATAAGTTTGCAATCTTTGAATTTTCTCAGAACACCCATGGATAACTTCCTGTTCAATCAATGTATGAGTTTGATCAATCAACAGCTGCTTAGAATATTGCCCTCATCCGATCCGAGCGATGAGTTTATATTTTGTTTAGTTGTCCTATAAAATACAATCCGGGCATTGAGCTGAAAATATAAAACCAATGTGGGTTGCATCAATCCGTACCGAGGCTACGGTTAATATGTCTTGGATTTCATTCGTGGCTTTATACCGTTTAAATTAAAGGTACTTAGTGGCTTGATTATCACAATTTTGCACGCTTTTATTACAATGGTCCGGTTCCAGGGATCAACATAGGTCGGTAAATATGTCAACAAGAGCACGCCGTCGGGGCGTGGCATAAAAAATAAAACACAATAACTTCAAGTGTGGTATATTTGACTGAAAAATTCACAGAGCAAATTTGTTATCTATCAGAAACCTCAAAATATAAACATTTGAAATTAATATACCAAGTTACCAGTGAGAAATAACCACATCAACAACCATTCCATCCAATCCAAACAAGTTTGTGGTATATGAATAGTTTACTTCCGAAACACCGCAATGCACATTTTTCTTGTTTGTGAAGATTAAGTCAATATATGAACCTTTAATCTGTAGTGGATTTCGATAAAATATGAAGAAATCCTTTGGCAACAAGACAGTTTTGTAGAGAATGTTTGTCAGCAAAAATATTTATTTTCGGCTATTTTCAGACAAAACAATCCTATAACTTTGGCAAAAATGGTCGGATCTGACTCAAATTCGAACTTGACCTCCAAAATCATGTAGATAACACCCACATTTGAACTTGATCTGTATACCAAATTTTGTTCAGTTCACTCGATTCAATCTAAAGTTATCATCTGGCAACCGCATATCAGGTAAAATTTGAATTGATGTGCTGTTCGTTCCAACGTGCATGTTGGCAAACCGTGAAAGATAAGCCTCTGAACCAGACAGATATAATTTTCAGAATAGCACATGAAAGTTTTATAAAATCAATTATCTTCTTTTGACATGGACGTGGCGACAGGGTGACGGATGGTACCCCCACCCCATTGCGGTCAACACATTTAACCCTTTCAGTGCCAGGGCCGATCTCATCGGCCCTAATTTGCGGTCTGTAGAATCGGCCCTAAAAAATTTTTTTAACATTTTTTTTATTTTTAAGATTGTTGTTTTTTTGGGTTGAATTTTTTTACTTGGTATAGTTTCACTTCGCGAATTTACACAGTATCTTATTCAGCACTTGCAATTTTATAAACCCATAAATGCAACACGAAATATGTTGATTGTATATTTAATCCTCCTTATTGTCTCTATTATACATTTAACAATGATATTTACAAAGAAGTTTTTATATTCTGAATAAATGTCAATTGTATATCTTAAAACACAATTGAAATTCTATATTAATCTAAAATTAAATGTTTTTCTTAATTAAGAATTGTTTTATAATTATCTTTCCTTGGGGAAAATATTCCTACTTAAGAAAATTTGTTTTCCTTACTTAGATTTATTTTCTTGTTTGAGAAAATCTCATTCTAGAAAATATTGGCATCACTTAAAAAAAAAATATCTTAACGATATTTCTAACTATAGAAAATATAATTTCTAGTTCTAGATTAATTGTATAGCTTTCTTAAATTTCTAGCTATTCTCCCAAGATAATCGCAGTATCTTAAACTTATCTTATTTCAAGAAAAATAAACTTATGTGAGAAAAAAACTTTTTCCTACATTAAGAAAAAAAATCTATACTAAGATTTATTTACTAGGATTATCTTACTAAGATTACTGCGTTTTCTTAAAGAGATTTTCTCAGAAAAGAAATTTTCCCACCCTTTTATTTCTTGACCTAGAAAATATGTTGTGCTTATTTTTCTAGCTATTCTCCCAAGATAATTTCTCATTTCAAGTGGTTTTTTTTTCCTGAATTGAGAAAATATTTTAGGCAGTGTAAGAATAGTTTACTTCCGAAACACCGCAATGCACATTTTCCTTGTTTGTGAAGATTAAGTCAATATATGAACCTTTAATCTGTAGTGGATTTCGATAAAATATGATGAAATCCTTTGGCAACAAGACAGTTTTGTAGAGAATGTTTGTCAGCAAAAATATTTATTTTCGGCTATTTTCAGACAAAAAAATCCTATAACTCTGGCAAAAATGGTCGGATCTGACTCAAATTCGAACTTGACCTCCAATATCATGTAGACAACACCCACATTTGAACTTGATCTGTATGCCAAATTCAGTTCAGTTCACTCGATTCAATCTAAAGTTATCATCTGGCAACCGCATATCAGGTAAAATCTAAGTCGAAAAAGGGGGCATAACTCAGTCAAAATCATGCGGACGAAACCCATATTCGAACTTGATCTATATTTTGGTGTGGTAAACTAACATACCAAATTTTGTTCAGTTCGCTTGATTCAATCTAAAGTTATCATCCGGAAACCAAAAGCAGACAGACGACAGACGACGGGCGACGGACGGACAACCCATTTACATAATACGACCGTTTTTTTCAAACGGGCGTATAAAAACATGGATCAACATAGGTCGGTAAATACGTAAAAAACATTCTTATTCGGCCTCTTATTTTATCATAGAAAGATTTGTTTCAAGTGATCGAATTCAGAAAGTTCGCGTCCCGAGCTTTATTCGACATGGAACTATAAGGCGCGTTCCCGGTTAGTCTATTCTTGATACGGTAAAAATAAAGAGCGTTTGTTTCACTTATGTGGGAAACATTTAAAACAGCTGAAAAATAGCTCAGACATAAATGTGACCCGCCATATCAAATCCAGTCGTAAGTCGGGATTTTTTTTACCCTGTGCCAATGCATTCTCTTATATATGCGAGTCGACCATAGGTCGCCTCGCATATATAAGAGAATGCATTGGCCTAACAATTTTTTACAATTTTAATAATTTGTTCTTGTATTCTTTAACAATTTTATAATTGTACCCATAGAGAGCCTCCGACAAACATGAGCAGACGACACTCTTCTATATGCTTCTATATATGTGTGGGGCTCCCTGCAGGGTAATGGATGTTTTTTTATTTTATGTCCTAAAAAATGTAGGAAACATTTATTTAAAAAAAATTGTTAGGCCAATGCATTCTCTTATATATGCGAGGCGACCTATGGTCGACTCGCATATATAAGAGAATGCATTGGCACATGGTAAAAAAAATCCCGACTTACGACTGGATTTGATATGGCAGGTCATAAATGGGTCGACGAATATTTCGAATCAGCCATGTCCATTTAAGTAAATTCCACTTGAATGTTGCATTTGAATGCAATTTGCTGATGCATAATCACTTGAGAAACTAGATATATCATACTATACTGTGTATATAGTTGAGGATGGGCGCATGGAATTAGTCTCATATCGGAATGTTTTAAAAACTGCGTTTTAGGTCCATATAGAGCGTATATTGACGTTACACAATGCCAATATGAGCCTATTTCGCTCATTAAAATACGCCCCGTTATATGCTTAATTTTTTTTAGCACATGCTATTCTTATCCCTCCTTCTAAATTACATGTTTGCATTATACATTATTTTGGTGACATGATACATGTTCGTATAACGCATGTGCACCCGCAGCTCATTCAGAGTTTGTTTTTATGTGCAGACATGCGCACCATGCAAGTTAGTCTCTAAGTCTTGGCATGGGGGCGCCTTAGCAAATTGTATACTAATTCAAGACAATGAAATTAAATTAGCAATTTCAACAGCTCTTTGAAATTTGAGTTGATGTGCTGTTCGTTCCAACGTGCATGTTGGCAAACCGTGAAAGATAAGCCTCTGAACCAGACATTTATTGCTGATAAGTGCTCAATTTACACACCAGATTGGAGTCAAAGGGTGTAGTTTTGGCATGTTCCCTCTTCCTATTTACTAAATACAACTAATTGCATGTCGTTTTGTTTCGGTTTATTTTGGGAAATCGACATGGGCTTATCAGATTTGAACTATAAATTTTAAAGCCGCACATAGTGTTCCTGTTTCGACAATTGTTAGCATTGTCATTTGCATTGCCAGAGAGGAGGTAAAATAACAAACAATGGGACACATGTTTTACAACAAGGCTTTGTTTACAAGACAAATCTATTTAATGTTCAGAATACCCCATGAAAGTTTTATAAAATCAATTATCTTCTTTTGACATAGACGTGGCGACATGGGTGATGTATTGTACCCCCCCCCCCACCCCATTTCGGTCAACACCTTTAACAGTACATGTATGATACAACATTAGTTGGAAATGTAGGCCTGATTATAAGGTGACTGTCATTTGCAGAATGGGGTCCCCAGAGGGTGAAGTTAGTCACGCCATCCCGCATAGCGGGCTAGCATAATTAAATTCACCCTCTGTGGACCTCATTCTGCTCAGACCTCATCTTCTCTGGAAATTTTCTTTATTATCAAATTTCTATAGAAACCTCTTCACGTAGATTCTATTTCTTTTTTATATAAGTTTCTCTATATCCCCAAATTGGCAGACGACACATTGCATAATCGAGGTTCCAACCAGTAATGGTGGGGAAATTGTTGTTTTAGTGTTTTAGACCAACCGCGCCATGTTCCCGGGGAGTCAGGTTGGAAATTTCCAGCATTGGAAAGTTCCAAACCCAAGGGGGTGAGGATGCAACCTGGGAGTTTGGTCCGGTTCTATTGGGGAAGCAGTTGGAAATTTCAAGTTGGACACTACTCCGACACCAACCCCGACCCTATCAACATTTCCCTGCATTTTCAGGATGTGCATGTAAACATACTTCTGTTGACGTGTGATTTGATTTAAGGGGAATGTTATAAACACATCAAAATAAGGAAGTCCCCCTGACATTGCAGTGTATCTCAATAATCATAAGGCTGATTGTCAGGAAATGTTACACGTATAGTACTGATGATCTGATATACCATTGACTTCCCTGAGTGTTTGTTTGTTTGAAGAACATTCATATGGAGGTCGTGGTCAGTTAAAAAGTCACATAACCGTTACGATGGTGCATCGCACATTTAAAGACGCATGTGAAGAACAACTCGGTGATATATGCAGCATTAGCCCTGAATATAACCGCATACCATAGTAAGGACTCCAAGGAGTGAATGTTTTATGCAAGACTGAGTTGACACTGGCAGCAGCAGAGTATTGTCGTAAGGCCACAAAAATATATACCTGTGTTTCTGGTGACATGCAAGAAAAAAATACGACCCCAAGCCTATTTATCTTTGTTTATTTATAATTGACTGTAACAAATAAAACTATTTGTTATAGTCAATTATAATAAAGTAGATTCTATTAGAATAAATAGTGTAATTTATTGTTTTATTGAATAAAACATGGAAAAACATGATGTTTACAATAGAGATCCATATTTGCCATGAAAAAGCTATTAACGTTCCTTCAGAATGTGAAAGGAAAGAACTTCACATTAATCACATACATCTATGTACTGCATACGATAATGGTGATCTTAAAGCCACACGCCAGATTGAGCTCCAAAATACACTTAATAATATATGCTTTTGAATTTTTCCCGGTATTGAAATAGGTCGATAAATACTTGGAACTGCATTTCTACGGACATTATATGTCGCAGAAAGACATATTGAAGTCATACGAAATACAACGTTAAACATGGTGTTTGGATCCCAAACAAACAGCCATGTGCAAGACATTGAACAGAATACAGCATTCCGTGCTAGTATATTCCTGATATGGTAGAAATAATGAGTGTTGTTTCACTTCTGTGGAAAAAGTTGAAAATAGCTGGAAAATGGCTATGGCCATTGTACAGTAATTTTATGTAGCCTTTAAACATTTAGTGTAATTATCCACTCGGGTGTATACAGCTCATTTGGCCCCTTTTGTCCCAGGGTTCGATCTTTCTCTGGCATGGAACAATACAGAACGTGCCTTCTTAGGCTATTCCTGATATGGTAGAAATAGAGAGCGTTCACTTCACTTCTGCGCAAACAATTTAAAACAGCTGAAAATGATATATAGCTGTGGTATTTGCAAGTATTTTCAGAGCAGACGAAGTCGGTATATCAATATTTCGAGTAAGTGTCAACCTGTTTTGTGCTATATTATACATCCTTCCTAATTAAGACGATTCAATTTAGAAGATAGAATGAACCATGGCCGATTAAATCCACACAAACACAAATTAACTCAAATACACGAATCATTATCTCATCGAAAATTAGTCTTGATGACATATGTGACCCGCCATATCAAATCCAGTCGTATGTCTGGATTATTTTTACCCTGTGCCAATGCATTCTCTTATATATGCGAGTCGACCATAGGTCGCCTCGCATATATAAGAGAATGCATTGGCCTAACAAATTTTTTCTCAATTTTTTTAAATATAAATGTTTCTTACAATTTTTAGGACATAAAATAAAAAACATCCATTATCCTGCAGGGAGCCCACACATATATAGAAGCATATATAAGAGTGTCGTCTGCCCGTGTTTGTCTGGGGCTCTGTATGGGTGCAATTATAAAATTGTTAAAGAATACAAGAAAAAATTATTAAAATTGTAAAAAATTGATAGGCCAATGCATTCTCTTATATATGCGAGGCGACCTATGGTCGACTCGCATATATAAGAGAATGCATTGGCACACGGTAAAAAAAATCACGACTCACGACTGGATTTGATACGGCGGGTCACATATTGTTGGCCTCATTAGAGCATGCATTACACGGAGATACAATGATATATCATTACCCGAGTTGCATCATTGAATATATGTAGAGATAGCTCTAGCGTCAGCGCACTGTACATAATTTGAGCCTACAAAATTAATGGCCGCATTACTAATCAGCATTGATTTATTTATTTGTTGCTCAATAACAGTCGGCATTTCCAATAACCACGTATTAATGACCGTTCGAACTCGTAATATGATTCCCGAATCCCAGTTATAACTAACAGGGTTGGTTAATTATGGGATAACAGTGTTGTGTTTGATGATTTGGGAAAGTTTGTGTGCTGATTATATATAATGTGGAAAATTCTGTTAATCAGCGACGATGTAGTCAGAGTCTATTAACGTTTATTTGTCACATTATAATCAGCCTACAACCTTTCTCAAATCACCAAACACAATAATGTTAACCCCATACTAAGTATGTGTACACGAAACACCAGTTTTACCGCATCATATTATTTAAATAGAACTGCAAATGCAACACAACACTGAAAAATTCACCAACTCAGCCTGTGCCTAATATATAGAGCCGAATCACAACCTTACTATATAACATACTAGCAGGGTTACCCGGCGTTGCCCAGGTTAAGGTGATGTGAAACCCTCTGCATGCTGTGGATATTTGGTGGGAATAGAGGATACTCTTGCTCAAAGTGTTACACGTATTCTCATAAATTGTATAACCAAAAAGCATCACAAAACATGATTCTTAAACATGGAATATAAGTAGTGGCTCACCTTGTCGATTGTCATTTTGTTTATCGCGATTAATCCGTTCCACCAATAAAGATGTATTTATTCATATACAACTGCGTATACGTCAACATTATGGCATGAATCATAAACATCATAAACACATTAGTTCGCAAAAATAAAAGACGACAATTAGGTTTTACATATATAGAGATAATATCAAACCAATCTGGTGGGTTAGACTAAGATTTTGAAGACACCTGGCTATATCTCCATGAAGATACATATGTTTTAAAGCAATGCCCAGGTGCTCCTCTGTTCATGGCGCTATAAATTGACGAAATATTCTCAGTTTAAAAGAAATGTTGCTATGCAAGTATATCAGCTACATATGCCCGACACAGAGCGAAATATTTAGTGGTTTCTTGTAATTTTGTGTGTGGAAACTATATTGAATGGAACAGACTCAAATGTGTTATAATATATACATGACCCATTCTAATACGCAATCCTCTGACGGTTCGAGGTCTCACTGTTTGCAAGAATATGTGTATATCTTAAATAAAATGATAAATATACGTTTAATGCTTTCTTCTATCTATCAGTTTTGCTAGCTCATTATACGTTTTTAACCCGCACGATTTTATTCCTCGTATCATTTGAGAAGGACGTGTGTGAATTTGATGGTAATTGGCACTAAACATATTTTATTTATTAGTTTTGATGACCCTCCCGTCACTATTTCAGACTGAAGCGGCGCCACTTTTGTCATTAAACCACACACTTAGACTCATTGTGGAAATCGATATATATATATATATAATTGGTGAAAATTGGCGAGTCTTCAAATTCGTATCAAATTTAGGGCCCCCATACATGTATCTCTCGCCCAAACGGTACCAAGTTGGCGTATCTAAACCATACGATTAGATTCCTCGTATCAGGGAAAAGAATATGTATCAATCTGGTGGAAATTGGCGCTATACATACTGTTTATCTTTGTATTGTGTGTCCCTCTCACACTCTGTGCATTCTTGACTCGAATTGCCCCACTTGTGACATCCTTAAACCACACAATTAGACTCCTGATATCATGGAGCTGATTATTTATAAGTTTGGTGCTAATCGGCGACTAAACGAATTTTGATCACATTTAGTGCCCACCCCATCTCTCACCAAACAGCACCAATATGGTGTCTGTAAATCACACGATTAGACTCCTCGTATCATGGATATGTATGTGTATCACTTTGGTGGAAATTGGCGCTAAAAATATTGCGTATCAATTTTGGTGCCCCTCTGCCTTTCAGTGTACCCCTGACTCGAATGACGCCACTTTTGACAGATTTAAGCCACACCATTAGACTCTCATACCATACCATGGGGATATTTTATAGGTGTGGTGGCAATCGGCGACTGAACTTATACTTATCAAATTTAGTGCCCCCCCCCCCACAATCTTTCATCCAATTAAACGACATCAATTTGGTATCTTTAAATCACATAATTAGATTCCTTGTATCATGGAGAAGAATATATATCAATTTGGTGGAAATCGGCGCTAAAATTAGTTTGATAAATTGTTGTTCCCCTCTCCCCTATGCATCCCTGATGCGAACGGCGCCACTTTTGGCATTTTAAACCACACCATTAGATGCCTCTTATCATGGGAATGATTATATATAAGTTTCGCGGCAATCAACGACAAACTATTTTCTGCCCTCCCCTTTTCTGCCCCTGACAACAACGGCGTCACTTTAGAAATTTCTAACCCACACCATTACATTTCTCGTAAAAAGTCACCCCAAGTAGATCCCTCCGCGTTAAAATTAGTTTTATCAATTTTAATTCCCCTCTCCCCTTCCGTGCATCCCTTACTCGAACGGCGCCACTTTTGACATATTTAAACCACACTATTAGAATCCTTATATCATTGGGATGATTATATATGTTTCGTGGCAATCGGCGACAAAAAATATTTCTGCCCCCCCCCATTTTCTGCCCCTGACAACATCGGCGTCACTTTAGAACATTCTAACCCGCACCATTATCTTTCTCGTAAAAAATGTTACCCCTAGTAGACCCCTTTGGTGCCATCTAGATGCCCCCTCGGCGCTAAAATTAGTGTTATCAATTTTGGTGCACCTCTCCCCTTCCGTGCACCTCTTACACGAACGGCGCTGTTTTGACATATTTAAACCACACTATTATAATCCTTATATCATGGTATGATTATATATAAGTTTCGTTGCAATCGGCGACAAAAATATTTCTGCCCCTCCCCATGTTCTGCCTCTGACAACAACGGCGTCACTTTAGAACATTCTAACCCGCACTATTATCTTTCTCGTAAAAAGTTACCCCTTTGGTGCCATCTAGATGGTCCCCTGTGAATTTCTATAGAACACAGACAGACAGACATTCGCAAATATAGATATCGATAGTTGCGCGACAAACGCCCTACCAAATAAGGGTGGGGAAACATGTAATTAAAAACTCTTCAAATAAATGTCATGTTGCTGTAGATTCAACCTGCCCCATCGACAACGCAAACATGTGCTTCCTTTCGTGCAAATGTTCATTCATAATGAATTCCCTGTTTATTGATATGAAGGACGTAACTAATAGGCCTAAGAGTAATAAAACATTTTCAACAATAACATGGATGTTGTAATTCATGTAATTGGAATCAATGACGTACATGTAACAATGACGGAACGGAAATTACCGACCGATTATTAAATGATTATAGGTGGAAAATAATTGGTCTCAGCCAATCAGATAACAGGATTTTCAATTGACTGAATTATAATTATAACATATAGTTCATGCAGGTTATATGTACCACCATTTTCCTTGGTTAGCCGTTGAGCGGACAAGTCGCAAAGCTTTTCGCTCTGCGTCTTGTCGCTGTTCCGGCTAGCTGAGCCCGGATCGCTTGTGAGTTGTGTGGCCGTTCTGAAAAGAACTTAGCCGCCCGAGCGATTCGGAGTGAACTGTTTGGACTTGGCAGAGGATTATGCAGCTAATCCCCTCTGCCGTGGTCGCGGCCTTGGATAGATTGCGAATTGTGGACACCTTTAGCTGGACTCTAACCCAGGCTAAAGGGGGATTTGTGCATCTGTCCTTGGAGTACCGGATTGCTCCAGCAGTACCCTCTGCTGGCGGTACCTCGGAAGCTGGACCTCACCAGCGACGTACCATCCGGTGCGGAGACTTGGACCTCTGGGACCAGAATCCGAAGAAGAGGCGGAAGAAGAAGACCCCCTCCAGGAAGAGAAGGGACGCCTGCTGTCGTCATCGAGGCAAGCGGAGACAGGGCCGAGGACACCACCCCGATGTTCCTGCCGTCTGCTTCGAAGTGGAGATGGACACTCTACCACCTCGGACACCGGAATTCCATCTAGTCCCGGTGTCCCCCATCTCCACGGGCAGCAGCAACAACAGCACCAGCTCCACCCGTTCCACTGAAGGGTTAATCGCATCGTCCTATAGAATGATAGCAGACGTCGCGGCTGAACGAGAATTACGTAGACAGCACGAAGTTGAGCTCATCACAACAACAACAACAACAACAACAGAAGAAGAAACACTCAAAAGAAGGGAAAACAATAAAAATATGTCTATATCATCTTTTTTCCATTCATTGTTATGTATCACATCACATCACTTCCAAGTGGGTTGTAGGAGAGGGATACCGCCCCTCTCAAATCCTCCCTGGGCCCAGTCCCAAACCTCCCAATAAATAAATAAATAAAATATGTACCACCATGGACACCGGAGTATCACCGCATCCCGGTGTCCTCCATCTCCACCATTACCAACAACAACAGCAGCAGCACCGGCTCCGTGCCCTTGGCGGCGGAGATGCAGGAAATTTGCAGAAGGGCACAAGACGACATGGCCAGATCTCAAGCGAAAATAGAAGCCAGTGACAAACAACAAGAGAAAAATGAACAACTACTAAAGGCTATGGCTATGTCGTCAACAACAACAACAACAACAACAAAAACAAAAACAACAAAAACAGAAACCAGAAGAACCAAAAAACCAAAAAAGAAAAAGAAAACCAAAGTCTAGATCATTTCCACCCATTGTTTCATCAATTTCATGTGTAATGTTATACCATTCCCATGACCCAACAAAAATCTCCGCCCCTTCCAAATCCTCCCGGGTTAGATCCCAAATCCCCAATACATAAATAAATAAAAAATATGTAAACTGGCATTTAGAAAACTAATTCTTCAAATAATAGGAGTATTGCGCCATAGAGATGCAATCCAGCTAAGTGTAATCACCATCGATTCTTAACTCATAATTGCTTCGATTAATTGTGGAATCTGTAATTATATCTATAATGGACACCTTTCCCGTAATGGACTGCGGCAGATAAGAATTACGAATAATGTATTGCGTCACTTAATTTGTATTCTTTCCATTCGTTGTTACGATTACTGTTTCGGATTTTCAATAACACACACATATACATCATATAGTAATATTTTTGCTATCATTTCGCAGCTCCTCGATGTGGGAGATGACTCTGATATTATATCCTTAAATGGTGATCGCCATTTGGCCTTCAGTCTTATTAGCGCGCACCGCGTGTATACTTTTCTCCAACTTGTTTATTTATAGATATTTGTTTTTTTTCCGGTTTAAAAGTCGAACTACGCGACCAGGAGGCCGAGTCCGGTAAAAGGTGTAGTTGGGAATTTCAATTTCGTTTATTGTCCTTTACATTATCATGTCAATAATGTTGATTTTTGGTTTGTGACAAGCTATGTCAATTACCAATAAAAGAAACTTAAAAGATAATTTGTAAGTCTTATATTTCAACTTTTATAGATATTTTTCGTTCTGCAGCCCACTGATGGTTGTGATCGGAGACGGCCGAGTCGGCCACCGGTTCGTTAACTAGGTGCTGTTTGTTATTGTTATTTTAACAGAATTCTGAGTTGGTCATTCGCGAAACCAATATATTTTATATTCTATAATTACAATCATGGGTATATAATATATGATCTTGAGCGCGTTACCATTTCTGACTATGGTTTTCTTGTCTGTAAGACTTTAGTGGCAATCACATCACCAACTGCAATGAAGCCAACTACTAGCACATACAATACCGAACTGAACATAGCGTAACTACTGCCTTAACCCTTTACCCAACAAACCGGCCAAAAACGCCCAAATAAAGCTTCAACAGCCTAAAATATCTTCGGTCTGTCTCAATAACACCATACAAATATGGATATCATTGGAACCGGTTCATCGACCACATTGTGATGGTTACAGTTATGCCCTGTGCCAATACATTCTCTTATATATGCGAGTCGACCATAGGTCGCCTCGCATATATACGAGAATGCATTGGCCGAAAAAAATATATTTTTTTAACACTTTTTACCATTTTTTCTTACATTTGTTAACAATTTTTCTAATATTTTTCTACATTCTTTGACAACTTTATCATTTTTAATATGTGTAAAGCCAATGCATTCTCTTATATATGCGAGTCGACCTATGGTCGACTCGCATATATAAGAGAATGCATTGGCACAGGGCCGTTCTGTTGGGTAAAGGGTTAAAAGTATCTCTGAAAGTTGGGCACAGATATAAATGATAGCATTGCCTGAGTGTGTGTCTCTGTTATGTCATGATTTGAATTTCGGCTTAAATTGACGTAAACACCAATCAAAGAAATAAATAAACATGAAAAACATAGGACTCAATCAACATACTGCCAGTGGTACGAAGTTCGAACGGTACGATTTATCACAGACGGACTCGCAGTCGTCAATTCTGCGGAAACATTTTTGGACAGTATATAAAGGTTAGAGCAACGGATACGTCAGGACGGCGGTTAGGGCAATACGTAATCAAATTATGGGCACTTTATAATCGTAACCGTAATGTCTTAACCGTGCGACGGATAGAGTATCAATTTCTTCGCTGTGTACCCAAAAATCCATTTAAAAATACAGATATTCGGTCAGTTTGTTTTGTTGTGTCGTGCAGCCATCATCTATCAGGCTTTGGACAACCATCCCCAATTGGCCGATTGATAAGAAGATTATCGTTCGCGATGTACATAATATAAATGCTAGATCGTGCGAAGTGGTAACTCACTGCGAACAATTTGCCAGCCATCCATTGCCGCGTGTGCGTGTATTATATCTGATAAATCTGTTCCGTTGGTCGACTTTGGGCGCGAATATATCGGGATATATTCAAACCACACCATGCATCACGTTCTTCGTCTGCAGACATGGAATGGACTAGAGGGCTTCCGTTGTGGGGGGGGGGGGGGGTGGTGTCCACATGGGAATTTCCAACTCCACCCACCCACTTGAACCATACCAAGACTCACACGTTTGCGTAATTCCATTTACACTCCCCCGTAGGCTTTGATTTTCCTGTTCCATCGCATGCAAATAGCGTGTCTGTCATATGCAGAATGAGGTCCCCAGAGGGTGAATTTAGTTACGCTATCCCGGGCTAGCATCACTAAATTCACCCTCTGGGGACCTCATTCTGTTTAGGCCCTCAACTGATATGGCAGACCTAGGATCAGATTGAAGTTCCCCAATTGAAGTTGGTGATGTTCACCCATTGGGCACCTCAATTATGAATTTTATCTTCTGCAAATTAGGGGATATTGAAACATCCTAGAAGGGAAATGTAACTAAAAGCAATCTTGATTTGACTTAATTTGATGCTATAGATACTTCCCAGAAGATGAAGCCTAAGCAGAATGAGGTCTCCAGAGGGTGAATTTGGTGATGCTAGCCCGCTTTGCGGGATAGCATCACTAAATTCACCCCCTGGAGACCTCATTCTGCAAATGACAGACACGCTATTTGCAGGCTTGACTGTTCCATCGCATGCAAGGATGGTAGCCTATTTTGACAGGATTGGTAGTAGGGTGGCTATACTTGAGAACATTTTGAGATGAAAGCCTGAAAATTGCATGGTTCGGTCCGATGCGAGGAGAGTTTGAAATCTGAACATGAAAATTACAAAATCCTATCTAGACAGACCTGAAGCGTTCCAAGTGTAGGAATTTCTAACCTGATATCCCCCCTCAGGTTGGAAAACTTCCAAAAAATGGCCATTTTAGTCTAATATTTTGACTTGAATATGCAAATGTTGGTCTAAAAACAATAATTTCCCAACTAATTAATAGTAGGGAAATCAAACTGCGAGCAGAATATCAACTTGTTGCTGGTGTGAAATTTCCAACGGATCTTGTGTCAGGTACGAAATTTCCAACAGTTGAGACATGTTAACCAAAGTCGTGGTTGATATACCCCCCCCCCCCCCCCCCCCCCCCCGCACAAAAAAAATCCCAACCTTTCTTATCGTGATGTTTCTGTCAACAGTCTACATGACGATATTAGTCCGAACTCATCTGGCGTTTCGTACAATCTCAATCGGTATGTTAAATATCCAAATTGTAGTCGTTATGTTTCGCGAAACGATTTTTGTCTGAAAAAAAAATACGACTATTAATCTATAATCTATTCATTGTTCTTATATATCGTAGTTCATTATGTGTCAGGTGCCCACTGCATACATATGTTCACTTGTACCCATATATTATATTATGACATTTATCAAGATTTCCACAGGAACGTTCTCATCCATTAAGGAACACAATTTAGTAGTTTATGGCTGCAGACTTCTCTATCGAGACTGTATTATCATCATGATCAATACCATTTAAATATGGCATTGTTAATATTATAATAAATGTGCCTTTTTGTCTTTTTGTTATTCATAATAACATATGTCAGATTTTCTCCAAAAGGCATATCACCTCTTAGTAATCCGAATATATACCTGATTCAATATATGCAGACAAAATATTATATATGTAAATTTCTCAATACACCCGCCACCCTGTGTTCACTTGCATGGATGTGCACAATACACAGCTATTGCATCGACAAAATTATTTTCATAAATTCACAATTGAGTCCCTCAATAGCATTTCTGATTATAATTATTATTATATGTAAATAGAGGATCTACAACGAGTCCCCAGCTTATAGCGGAATTTACAAAACGAGTGCAGTAAATTAGGTCTGGACCGAGCCTTTGTAAATTCCGCTATAAGCTGGGGACGAGTTGTAGATTCTATTTATTACATGATCCAAAACCTCGACAAAACAAACTTAAATCAACAAATAGAACGTGGAACTAACATCGGCTTCTAGGAATCAGGGAGCGAAATGTGTTCTAGAGTCGGGGAGCGAGTACACCGTGGAATGCTAAAGGTGAAGGTAACCGAAGAATGACCTTCACCTGATGCATGCGACACGTTATTAAAGGATGACATCGCGTTTATATGATTTGTACATCATATCTAAATAATTTAAACTGGTGAATGAATGGGGGAATGGATTTTTGTGAGCGGGAAATTTATTTAACTAGCTGCTGTAGTTCTGGGTTTTTCCAGATCAAATTTGGCTGTGCGATAGCCCTGTCGTACACTTGCGGTTTTATTTTAAAAAGTAAACACATGACCTATGATTTTTCTTGCATTTTCGTGATCAACTGATGTCAATCTAGCTGGGTAAACATCACTGGTATGCCTGCAGGCTTCAATTCGGTGAATTTGGCCAAAACGTTAACACTGTCGCCTATGGGAAACCATTTAGTTCAGTGATTCCTCTATACGGCATGCGATGACGTTTCACTTGACGATGCGTTGTTTATCCGCGTAAAGAAATAGTCCTAGATAACTAAAGTCTCTTTGACCTATTTTATTTTATAGTATATATTTAATGGCATAACTTTTCAAACTCTTCATTCATTATAGTTTGTTGGACAAATATTGAAGCCATAGTATTTTAGACGTAGTGTACAGAATGTAATCAGACGACAAACCGGAAGTTAAAGGTCATCTGGCACTATTTCCTGTTATTAAACGAACGTTTAATATCACAATTTATAGAATGGGTTTATTGAATGTAATAAATAATAATAATACACTTATTCCTTCCGCATTCTTCCACTCAGTGGAATTCCACAAAAAAACGTTATTATAAATTATCGGCTTGACCGTAAAATACACAATTGATGAAACTCACAGCTGTCGCTGAATTCTTTCACATAATTATATTGATGAACGTGACTGATGTGGTCTAACTATCCTCAAAGTTCTATCGAAATTTGTTTCCAAAGAGCGCGTTTTTTCATGAAACGACCAATGGCTCTCAAGCGATGCACAGGTCATGATACACATTACGTCATCATACAAAATGGCTGCGCCCTTGCCCAATTTACCGGTCGATGGTTTTCGTGATGAAAGCGATGAAATGTACTGAATAATACTTTTAGAATAAAGTTAATTACTTTTCTCGAAATATATTCGGATATGCCGATTTATAGAAGATAAAAAAGGCTGAGAAAAGCCGATTAACCTCAAAAGCTAAAGTATGAAGTGACGCTTATCGTCACAATAATCTCCTGCACAATCACGCAGTGGCCATCAAACAGGGTGGCATTTAAAGAACTGGAAACATTCGATAATAACGTCACAATCTCGTGTCATTTCGGACGAGTATAAATGGCGTCCTCACAACCAATCACAAATTTGACGTCTCGTGGCTATTCCTGGATTTTGATTAACTCTAGCCGCGTCCCCATTAGTCTGACGTATCACGTTATCTGGTCTCAGTGTCAACGGTCCCAATAAGATTCCACCGAACTTGTCATCTTCCATTATGTTCTGTATGACGGCGAATAGAATCTCACATTTAGATCACACAGCGCTACATTTCGCCGTTGGTGTAACTGCAGTAGGAATATTCAACACTTCGTGTGAGATGCGACGAGATGTCATGCATTGCTCGGGCAGTACAATGTTTGACAACTTTCGCAAGTACCAGATATAAAAATAGGCGATATCAACGTAATGTGCGGCCGCCCTTTCTTTTTCATCTATACACATCTTTTAACATAATCATAAAAGTTGGAACATTGATGCCGTTGACACGCGCAGTATAACATATTATTTTATTAGATATCACAGTTTTGCCTTGAGCGACCTATTATCGACCTCGGCTGATATCACTCCAAACTGGCTGATAACCCACTAAACTCGGCTGATAACCCACTAAACTCGGCTGATATCAGTTGTGACGTCACCGAGCGAAGCCTAATGTTTAAACCAAATTCAACAATATAATTTACAAGAAAATAATGACAATAGACTTATATTACATTACTGTGATTGGCAATAAGTTTGAACGGCAATATTTGCTGACAAACGGACTCATAGTAGTCAATTAACCCTTTACCCAACAAACCGGCCAAAAACGCCCAAATAAAGCTTCAACAGTCTAAAATATCTTCGGTCTGTCTCAATAACACCATACAAATATGGATATCATTGGAACCGGTTCATTGACCACATTGTGATGGTTACATTTATGACCTATGGTCGACTCGCATATATAAGAGAATGCATTGGCCTAAAAACATCCTTTTTTTTTAACACTTTTTACCATTTTTTCTTACATTCTTTAACAATTTTATAATTTTTTCTTACATTTTTTAACATTTTTTATAATATTTTTCTACATTCTTTGACAATTTTATCATTTTTAATATGTGTTAAGCCAATGCATTCTCTTATATATGCGAGGCGACCTATGATCGACTCGCATATATAAGAGAATGCATTGGCACAGGGTCGATCTGTTGGGTAAAGGATTAAGACAGATCTACACGAACAGAGCAATGCACTTCTTACATATTATCAATCCTTACAAATTCTTATCGGAATGTCTAAGGAGCTTGTTACCAGGGCCGGGTCAACTCGGCTAGCCGGGATAACTCGGTCACGTTATTACATAAGCCGAGGGCACTCAGTTAGCTGGGACGTGTACAAACCTATACCAAACATATATGCTGTCAATATATTAAGTCAGTCGCCGCATTACGTCATCACTAATGTCGCGTGGTGTGAGCAGTCACTAAGAAACGTTATTCGCATGACGCGGATATTCTATTGGATGACGTCATGTAAAGTCACAACCAATTGTGTTACGTTCCAGACTTTCACCCCGGCTATAGTGACCCGCTATTACATGAGCCGAGTTGTCCCGGCTAGGAGCGACGGGTTTCTCCCGACTTACCGTGTTGGCGCGACACATGTATACGTGTAACAGGCTAACAGCACGCCATATTTTTGTTGGGACAGCACATGAGACCGGGGCAACCGGCAAACCGATTTGTCCTTTCTAACCAAGTTGTCCCGACTGATGTAACTAACACCTGAGAACGAGTCATCCCGGCTAGCCGAGATGAAAACATGGAACGTAACATGACTCGTTGTGACTTGACATGGAAATGTGTGAATAAAATCTTCGCGTTACGCGAGTGACGCTTCTTAGTGATCGTTCATGTGCACCAATTGCGACATTGGTATACCGAGTATTTCTGACATCGTTACGCGGTGATTGACAGACATATTGACATCTTGTTTTATACCACAGGAATGTCACAACGCTCAAGTTGACGTCTCCTTAAAGATTAGCTTGACTTCGTGACTGTTGTTAAATGTCTTCGCCGATAAATACAGTTGGTTGTCCGTTGTTGTTATCTCCATCACACGAAATCATGAAAACAAAGGGCATTGTGAAGATTTAAATGCCAATAATAAGCCACAAGTCATTCTTCGTGTTCATGTCCACCTATTCCCGGTCCCCAGCTATCCGCGGATGTGGTTCGCCTTTATGTTCACCTATTAGGCCGTCATAAACATCCAGCGACAACGGAGATGGTTTTATTTGCAATAAGCGCGATTGTGAACAACACAGATAGTGTAACCCGATTTTAATTTCTGTGTGGGGTTGTTAGGAGAGCGAGCATATTGTTACGATGGCAACGGAGACCAATTCGGTAAGTCAATTGTTAACCGGTGATTGTTGCATGATTTCTGTGAGAACTGAAGCCATTCTCGTGCAGTAAAATTTAACATATGAGTGGACGTTACTCCTCGAATAAACGTACAACGCCCGATACATGTTAGTCCACGACCGATGTATGTTAGGCCTCGCCCGATGCATGTTAGGTTCCGGCGATGCATATTAGGCCACGCCCGATGCATGTTAGGCCACGCCCGATGCATGTTAGGCCACGCCCGATGCATGTTAGGCCACGCCCGATGCATATTAGCATATGACTCGTGCATTTTAGTTCACGCCCGATGTATTCTGGCTACGCCCGATGCATATTAGGTTACGGCCGATGCATATTAGGCCAGGCCATATGCATGTTAGGCTACGCCCGGTGCATATTGGGCCACGACCGATGCATGGTACGCTACGTACGCCCGATGCATGTTTGGCCACGCCATGTGCATGTTCGTCTACGCCCGGTGCATATTAGGCTTTGCCCAATCATTTTAGGCCACGTTCGATGCATGTTAGGCTTTGTCGATCCTTGACCTCAACGGCGCTATCCGCATCAAATCATCATCTGTATTGTCTAACTTCTATATATAAGACAAATTACATAATTATACAATTCATGTATACAGTCACGTGTGCATCATCACCCATAATACGTACATGTTATTAATTTCCGTATTCAATTTAGATCTTTCTACGATGTATTCAGTTTTATAATTTAACTCATTTAACACATTACCCAACAAACCGCCCAAAACCGGCCAAATAAAGCTTCAACAGCCTAAAATATCTTCGGTCTGTCTCAATATAACCATACAAATATGGATATCATTGGAACCGGCTCCTTGACCACATTGTGATAGTTACAGTTATGCCCTGTGCCAATGCATTCTATTGTATATGCGAGTCGACCATAGGTCGCCTCGCATATATAAGAGAATGCATTGGCCTTAACACTTTTTACCATTTTTTCTTACATTCTTTAACAATTTTATAATTTTTAATGTGTTAAGCCAATGCATTCTCTTATATATGCGAGGCGACCTATGGTCGACTCGCATATATAAGAGAATGCATTGGCACAGGGCCGTTCTGTTGGGTAAAGGGTTAATTCCATATAGTATCTATCATCTATTTGGTTGTAATTAAGCGTCCATTTGTATGACAGGACATTTTGCTGGGCTGGTCAAGCGCGCCAGGCATACAGATCGACGCTGTGAAGGCATGGCCAATTCAAGCCCGAACAAAACGAACTGATATCCTCGGGCACATAGCATACACTAACTACAATTGTCATTTAATGATTCTGTCTTCCGAATTAGTTGGCTGTGAATGGGATGTGGTCCCGGCATGTTAAAACATGTACACTGTTCTATATTACTGAAAGTGCGCATCAATTACTGACATAACACCATAACAGAAGTACTACTGTAACTCAGCGCGTCCCCATTGTACATTTAGTATAAAACTAAAGTGGCGCGTCATCATGACCCGCACGTGAAAAGCATGATTCGGTCCACTTACAGTCACGTGACCTATATAGTATCACATATTTGATTTTTCGTCTTTGGCAATGTGCCTGTGTTTATTTATTTCTTCTCGTATATAAATAACGGAACGTTCGTATTGAAAAGAGAATTAAAAAGAGAAGTAGGTAATCCAGTCACAATTTGCTTAGGTATAATCTAGTAAAAGCCCATACTGTGACAAATTAAGGCAACGGGGGTCTATACAAGCACCAACTAGGTAAAAAGGCAACAGCGTACTCTTAGCCGATATATACACAGACAGTACACACCAAACAAAACAAGGCAAGTCACAAATTGCTAGACCACTTCTGGGTGGAGGGACTTTCTGTCGCGGAGACATGCACGCCGTATACGAACGCGCTCCAACGGTATTACAACAGTACCAAAGTACGTTGTATGAATTTTGACTTGAGACTTATTCTATTTGCATAATAATACAACAGGGATCGGGGCTCAAGTTATTTCAACTTATGAAGCCTATCTCCCAATACAAACAATTAAGGATAAAACATGTTTACAAGATGATAGCTGAACATATCTACATGCATGATTGTGTGATGTTATGGAGCTTGGTGTATTGCCTTCCAGCAGGGTTTCCGCTATACCGGCAGGGGGTCCCCTTGACGGCCCTTTCCCCTCACCAAGTTTCCCCCTCCTGCCATACCCCAGGACATACTGCATGTCTATAAAGGTATAAAGATGTTTAAAACTTCTGAATTTTGTTGGAATAGTACTAAGGAATTTTAAAAGGTGAATTTATTTGATATCTTGGGAGTGTACACACTCTAAACGCGTTGTTAAATTGAAACATGAAGTGATCGGAGCTGACATCACTAGAAGCTATGCCTTTGAGGCTGGTTAGTTACATTGCGTTAGTACCCGGTTATGTTATGCAAAAGAACAGTATTTTAATCATACCTGTCATGTTTTATACTCCAAAATATACCATTCACTTTGTAATAGAGCGAGAGAAAAATGTGGGAGTAGCCGCACTGGACATCAAGGCATCTTACCACGCCCACAATGAATACTCGTCGGCCAGATATGTAATCAGCCTTAACATATTCCGATTACGTTATGCATCCAAAATATCTGCTGGGTCTTCAACAGTGAGTCTTTTAACATTAACGAGCATGTTTAACTCAGGATCCAAATTACTGGTGTTCTGTACATGTACTTCGTAAATTAATTTATATCTAATAAATTTACTAGTTTTAAAGTTACAGGTACGTGTATAAGGTTTGATAGCTTGGCACTTGGGCAGAAATGGAACAAAACAATCAGCCATTTCTACTCTCACACGATTCTATTGGCCGATATAACGAAAGTAATTCAACCAGTGCTGAAAGTAAAACAGGTTACTTCTACCTGGATTTCCCCCTTGATGGCTACAGGCCCCATTCCCCTACCCCTAGCGGAAACCCTGCTTCCAGGTCATATTGCTATATGGGTTATGGTTGATTTGTTAGCTATAACATTTGGTGGAGTTTGTGTGATTCTTCGTTCGTTTTAACTAATGTCGGAACAGGGTTTTGCGCAAAGGGGTATTTTCATCATATAAATGTTAGTCAAGTGTTAGTCAGCTACTCTCGAATGCAGTACATACGGTGGATCAATAATAGAGCAATGTTGGTCGAGTGGGGGAGGGGGTCCATAAGTGGGGAGTGAGTATAAGATTATCGAACTGCGTAAGTAGTTTCTATGAGAGAGCCGTCAGTACTTTAACATCCCCTCTTGGCACCAATGTTGACCAAACCCCAAATTACGGATCCAGTATGCTAGGCCAAGCGACTGAAATGAGACTGTACATCAACACAAAGCCCAGCTAAAACAGGATATGTGCCAAATGTGTCAAGGTCGTGGGCAGAATGTTGTTGTCTTTTCACACTGTCCAGGTTGTACTGCAGCCAGATTGTTCATGGCTGACTTATTCCAGAATCATACTTGCCTTCCCATTGCTTTATTGCGTCTGGACTGTACTACAAATCAAATCGAAAATGCCTGACTTTACTTTAAACCTTTGAGTGCCAGGGGCCGATCTCATCGGCCCTAAACCTACAAAATAAGTCTGTTAAAGAATATAAGAATAAATTATTCAAATTGTAAAAAATTGTAAAAAAAAACAATTGTTAGGCCAATGCATTCTCTTATATATGCGAGGCGACCTATGGTCGACTCGCATATATAAGAGAATGCATTGGCACAGGCTATATGGGTTGATACAAAAATCGACCTGGCACTCAAAGGGTTAAACATATATTTTATTTGCATAAGATTCCGGCACAAGTTTATGAGATTTGGAGACCCTCACCCGAAATAATAGTAAGAAATATGAATTAACAAAACGTCAAGATATACGAAATAAACGTACTAGTATTATTTACATTGTGATAGGTTATGAAATGCCATTAACCCTTTACCCAACAGAACGGCCCTGTGCCAATGCATTATCTTATATATGCGAGTCGACCATAGGTCGCCTCGCATATATAAGAGAATGCTTTGGCTTAACACATATTAAAAATTATAAAATTGTCAAAGAATGTAGAAAAATATTATAAAAATTGTTAAAAAATGTAAGAAAATATTATAAAAATTGTTAAAAAATGTAAGAAAAAATTATAAAATTGTTAAAGAATGTAAGAAAAAATGGCCAATGCATTCTCTTATATATGCGAGGCGACCTATGGTCGACTCGCATATATAAGAGAATGCATTGGCACAGGAAAAATAACTGTAACCATCACAATGTGGTCAATGAACCGGTTCCAATGATATCCATATTTGTATGGTGTTATTGAGACAGACCGAAGATATTTTAGGCTTTTGAAGCTTTATTTGGGCGTTTTTTGCCGTTTTGTTGGGTAAAGGGTTAATATTAATATTTTTGTGCATGTTGAGGCCATATATAATTATATACATGTACTAGATATTGGTCTGACTTATGCTCTTGGAGACGATACAAATAGTTAATTAGAATTAGGTTTGGATAGGAAATTTGTTCTGATTTCTTTCAGAATCTTTGTGGCGACTTGCCTCCACAAGCAGTCTGTTATCTTGAAATTAAGTACATAACGGGCTTATTTTAATGAGGGAAAAAAGTTCACATTGGTTATTATTTAACCTCAAAATACGCTTTATATGGACCTAAAACGCGGGTTTTGAACAATCCAATATGGGACTATTTCCATAGTAAATAAGCCCATATTTTCATTATTTAATCTAACTTTCTTCGTTAGTTTAAACATATTTTATTGCCATATAATATATACATGTATATATACATACAACACTTGGGATTGGGACACAAGTGCCGACACTTAGATTTGTCCCGTTCCCAGATAAACAAACAGGGGTTAGAGAGGCACCGACCGAATCGACAAGGCAAATATACATATATTGTTAATGTATTTATAATGTGTATACTATGTTAGAGCGGGTTGAACAATGGCGGGGCGTTGCATGCAGGACAATAATCTACAATGTCATATAGTATATCTTTGGTATATAAATTCAGTGAGATCTTGGTTACTGGTTACTGAGGGGGCGGGCGTGATAAGTACTGGATTAATGGTCTGATGTGTGGTGGGAGTTGTGGCCAGGTCGGGCGGTGCCTCACTAAACAAAGTATAAAGCGGCAAACAAACAAACAAACAAAAATATTTGTTTTTCAGTTAGTGCAACAAAGAAAATGGTATATTGGGTAACTCCCATACATGTATGTAATTTTGTTTTGTATTATGTTTTATAATAAGTAAGAAGTTTTGTAGTAAGACTGATCCAAGTCCACTGGATTCACGAGAATCGTTCTGACAGTGCAATGTATTTATGAACGGCCAAGAACATTTCAGTATTATCGCGGTCACTAATTATGGGGTTTCCTATTACTAGGTTTTCAAGGGTTATATTACCAAATTGTATCAAATTATCGAATAGTTCCTGTCTTATTTGTGTATAATGAACACATTCAAAGAAGTAGTGATAAGCATCTTCGATTGGGCTAACACACGCACACGATGGAGATAAAGCTATATATACATGTATAGTTATTCAATTTGTCGAGATTAAGATCGCTACAGTAGCATCTTATTCTACAATGAAGAATGTTCAGTGTACGTTTACCTGTATTATAGTACCTTGGCGGTCTTGGCATTTTCACCTCAATAGCATTTTTAAAAGGGTCGGTTTTTAAACACCTCTGCTCGGGTTTTAATTGATTCCACTCGTTAACACAGGACGGGAAAAAATGTTGCGCGGAAACTGGGTGCCGCTCGAAAGGGAATACACTTGGTACCGTTCCTCAAGTTATAATCTGTTGAATCTTCTACTTTCAGTGGTAAGGCTTTTAATAAATAATTTGGGGCGTTTCCGGTTGCGATTTTATGAAACAGTGTCATTTTTTTGACGTGTCGGCGTTCAGATAGTGTTTACCAACCCACTTCTGAGAGTAGGCGAACGTTGGGTACGGACCTTGTACAACCAGAAACTATTCGTGCGGCATCACACTGTAAGTTTTCCAATTTTGTGAGGTGAATATCGGCGGCACACGCCCAGGCGGGGCTTGCATATTCTAGGATCGGTCTAATAAACGAGAAGTACATAATTTCTAGAGTGTGGCGATTTAATATGTTCTTTAATTTCCGTAACTGTGATAATCGGGATGATGCTTTCTTGTATATTGATAGTATGTGTATATCCCATTTGAAATTAACTTGTAATTCGACGCCTAAATGTTGGTGTGTTTGGGAAAGGCTCACCGGTGTCCCAGCAAAATCAAGGCAAGGGTGTTGATTGTTTGCTCGGCTGAATAGGAGGGCGTTTGTTTTATCCGGATTGAAATTCACTAGCCACCTAGCGGCCCAGTCATGAAGGGAGTTTAAATCACAATTGAGATTTGTTTCAATATCTTCAGTAATAAGTGCGGTTTGCATTATACACGTGTCATCGGCGAACAGGCGCGTGACCGAAGTAATGGTATCGGCTATGGCATTGATGTATATCAAAAATAGAGTAGGGCCGATAACTGACCCTTGAGGGACACCAGCACCAATTGTTTTGTATGGCGACAAGTCATTGTTAACCCTAACTCTCTGCATACGGATATGGAGATAACTACCGAACCACTTTAATAAGCTGCCAGAAATGCCATAGCGTTCAAGTTTCAGAAGTAGGCCGCGATGCCAAACTTTGTCAAACGCCTTTGAGACATCACAAAAAACGCCACAGGTTGTCAGATGTTTTAATGAGGGAAAAAGTTCACATTGGTTATTATTTAACCTCAAAATACGCTTTATATGGACCTAAAACGCGGGTTTTGAAAAATCCAATATGGAACTATTTCCATAGCAAATAAGCCCATATTTGCATTATTTAATCTAACTTTCTTCGTTGACACGTCTTGTCAGATTTACACTTAATGCGCCATCCAACATAATAACGGGTATTCACTATGTTCACTATGGGCAGGGTGTGGAGCGAACAGGTCGTGATTGCTTCGACCTTATTAGTTCCCCTTTGTCAGAGCGTTGAGCACGGGTGAGTTGTGTGGCCGCGTCCTCGGATGTAGCTGCCCCCGTGCATGACGCCGGTGAGACGGTTTTGGATTAGGATTATGACTTAATCCCAGAAGCCGCGTTGGCCGCAGTGCAAAGGAGTCGGGTAGTGGACATTGCTAACTGGAGTCTCCAGTCTAGTAGGGGCTACCTGACCCTTTGCCTGGAGTTCCGGATTGAAGATGCTGGCATCCAGAGATCGCAGACCCGGGACACCAACTCCAAGACCACCTCCCGTAATTTGAAGTCAGCGAAGGAAAAGAAGAAAAAGAAGACACCCTCCAGAAAGAAAAGGGACGCTGGCAGACGGGCGAAGTGGAAGAGCAGGATAGGGGTGACCGTTGATCGGCCGGTCACCCCTCCCCGTGTGGACCAGCCGTCCAGTGCCGCAGCCGACAGGTCGGAGTTGTCTGAGAGACGCCCAGACGACACGACCTGCATGGAGACCGACATTGTTGCAGCAAGCAGGGACTCCGTGTATCTACCGGAAGTCTCTGCTGTTGTCGTGGCTAGCAGAGAAAGGGAGCAGGACACCACCCCTGCTGTTCCTGTCGCCAGCTTCGATGTGGAGTTGGACAGCTTTCCACCACGGACACCGGAATTCCATCTCATCCCGGTGTCCCCCAGCTCCTCCAAAAGCATCTCCGACACCATCAGGGACAGAAGTCAAGAAGCCATCGACGAATCCAACAAAGCACTAAAATTGGCACAAGAAAGTGAAGAAAAGACCAGGCTCATTCTAAAAGAAGTCCACCTCCTGCATCACCATCACCACCCTCTTCAACAGAGAAACAAAACCCAAAGAAGAAGAGGAAGAAGAAACGTTAAACCCAAGAAAACATCTTAAATTGCTTCTTTTTTTCTGATTCAAATTAAAGGCAAAAACATGAGGGGTTAAGGGGAGTTACCATTCGGTGCTTCCGATAATCCCGGGGCTGCCACCCCAAACCACCCACTCTACTTCACTATGGGCTGATTTCATAATCGAATCTGTCCAATATGAACCAATGTGAATATGTAGGTCCAATGTGAACCCATTTGCACGAGTACAGGTTGCACCAGGACACTATTGCGTCTGCACCAGAAGGTCTGACTTGTTCACAGTGACGTGTCTTCCGATGACTATTGCGACAGGCAAGATCGATCGATGATACCAGACCTTTTAGAATCCTTCTGGTGACTTGCTTCCCCTTGTATCGCATGTTTCCCAGAGCTATACAGTCAGCACCGGCGGGATCCATGAATTTATACCGATAGAGCAATTGCTTGAGATCACGCAACCGTCGGCAAATCGCTTACAGCTCTCAATTACAGCAGCTCGCTTATCTCAATATAATCTCCGTTAAACATCGTAGTCTCGACGGCGAATGTGACGTAGACACGGCGCTTTGGCGCTAAATACTGAAACCTTGCAGCTGTTGCAATTTTATCTCATCGAGTTCGATGGTTTTATCGAAGGTCATATATCATGCCATGAATCTCTACTCTGGTTAACGCCCATAGAGATCATATTCCACCAGTACAAAACCTGGGAACTTTTTTGACGTTTTGACAGGGAACCTTTTAACCCTTTACCCAACAAACCGGCCAAAACCGGCCAAATAAAGCTTCAACAGCCTAAAATATCTTTGGTCTGTCTCAATACAACCATACAAATATGGATATCATTGGAACCGGCTCCTTGACCACATTGTGATAGTTACAGTTATACCCTGTGCCAATGCATTCTCTTATATATGCGAGTCGACCATAGGTCGCCTCGCATATACAAGAGAATGCATTGGCCTAAAAAATATCTTTTTTTAACACTTTTTACCATTTTTTCTTACAATCTTTAACAATTTTATAATTTTTAATGTGTTAAGCCAATGCATTCTCTTATATATGCGAGGCGACCTATGGTCGACTCGCATATATAAGAGAATGCATTGGCACAGGGCCCTTCTGTTGGTTAAAGGGTTAAAGTAGAAAAATTATATATTTCTCAGTTATTACCTGTTCCCTAACAGTGTATTTCACTGTAGGTGAAGGTCACAACTCGAAGCGTCACGATTTAAGTGACTCTGTGAGGGAGTTTGTTTTTGCGTCGCTTACAATTATGGAATTCTCCTGGGTAATTAATTCAATGTTTATTTCGATATCGACTCATTAAAGTCACATAATATCGCATGCAATATCGAGCTGGGACCTTCACCAACAGTGAAGTACATTATTAAGAAACAGATAATAACTAAGAAATATATTCCCCGTGTTATTTGTTCGACTTTATAAGGCTCCCTGTCAAATCTTCAAAAAGTTCCCAGGTTTTGTACTGGTGGAATATGTGCATTAGCCAGAGCAGAGATGCATGGCATGATCTAAGCAATTATTCTGATACACATTCTAAATTAATTAACTGTTATTTTAATAAGTAATGTTTATTACTTGCGGCTATATTCATCGATACCACCAGCTTGTTATTGTCGTAGAGTCTGGGTCGTTATCATCACTCCATGTTGCAAGTAAATGTTCGATGCAGTTCATGCATACATCATATGAACGAAACGATTCGCGGAGGTCCAGTGAACAGCCAGAATTCTGAGTGGCTTATGATTCTGATTGAGGACCATCTCTTTTTCTAAAGTTCTCACATACCATTCATTCCCCTTAATAATGGAATTCCCCAGAAAGTAATATACATCCAAGCAATCAAGACATGTCTTCCGAAATCGTATGAAAACGGATATAATTAATACCTATTCAGCGAACGTTCGATGCAAAAACCGAAGATGCCCTGATTGTATAAACGATACATAATTTTCTGCTAACAAATATCAAACAAACAAAAAAGTATACATGTTAATTAAAATATTCCCAAGACCTCACTCCCATTATTCCTACTCGGTTCCACTGACACATGCATATTCATAGTATGCATGCATTATGTCGACCAAGTATAGGTGCCTTTACATATGAACCACTCTTCGTACCATCACCCTAACCCTTGGAACAAACGTCGCACTATAGCGACGACTCGAATTCAATTAGAATTAGACTCGAGCGTAATTCAAAATTCGTCTGTTGAAACAAACGTCGCATTTAATTCAAGACAAATCTAAATGATTTCTTAAAATGGCATAAAGCGTTCATGAGGGTTTTTTGGTCAAAACGGCTAAAATGTGAAGTTATATATCAATTTAAAACGTAAAATTTAGTGAGAAAATGTGGCTTTTGACTTCCAAGCGATAAAACTAATGTTAATATTATGACGAATGGAAATTATTGGTTATATATCGCTATTCGTAGCTATTTGACACATATTTTAGGTCGGACATGATTCTTTAGGTGGTATTTTGCTCTGAACTTGTCTGAAAGAAATCAGGTCCAGTTTACTTGTTATACGAAAACGTTGTACCTTTTTAACAATTTAATAGCAAGTTGAGATCAACGGGGTATAACACTATATTGCGTCAGTATGCCTATCTAAAACCACGTGGTACAATAAACATGGCGGGAAGGGACGTATAACTAGAGGGTCTCCGTTTGGGGGGGGGGGGGGGGACTAATAAATTTTCGTAATTCAATTTGCAACCCGCTTGGCTGTTCCTTCACATGCCTGGATGATAGCCTATTCTGAATCGATCAGTAGACTTGTGACCATGCACTGGGCGGACCATGGTGCTGCCATTAGAAGAAAAATTAGAGATCTGAACCTGAAAATCCTATCATAGTTGGGCACGGTGGGAGAACAGTTTTGAAATCGGAACATGAAAATCGCAAAAACCTATAGCATCTAGACTGGCCTCAAGCTTTCCAAGTGTTGGAAATTTCCAATCTAACACGCCCCGCGAAGGTTGGAAAATTTCCAACAGATGACCATTTAAGTTCATAATTTTGAACAAAAGCATCGGAAAACAATTAGCAGTTTGTTGGCTGGCCACGGGGGTCATGAGGGACCAGGACACAGGCCATTTCAGTCAAAATGTTGGGACCAAAAGTAGGAAAATATGCAAATGTTGGTCTAAAAACAACAAATTCCCCAATAATTCATTGTTGGAAAATCAAATTACAAGAACAATTTCAACCCACGTTGATGTGAAAATTGCACACGTCCATGCATAGTAGCGGGTATATCCAAACGGAATAATTATTTATTTAGTGCGTCCACTCGCATTTAATTTGAAACAAACGTCGCACTTTCGTCGACTCGAATTTAAATACCACCAAATTACTTCACGTTCGTTGGTGTTTTCCAGTTTAAATTGGAATGCCCTCATTAGGATATCATTATGCAGCTCGTTTGCATTTCTCCGATATAAATTCGAGTCGACGGTGATGCGACGTTTGTTTCAAACACGGATTTCAGACGCATCAGCAATTAGATTCGTGTTGCCAACACGCATACTTCGTCGGTAGTGCGTTTACTCGCATTTATTTGAAACAAATGTCGCACTTTTGTCGACTCGAATTAAAATAATTGAATTCGAGTCGTCGGTAGTGCGACGTTTGTTCCAAGGGTAACAAAGCCTATTAAAAACCCAGTCTGCACACGATGAACGTAACCGAAAAAAAACAATCAAATTCATTCTGCCATCTACATCATATAATCTGTCTCCATATTCATGGGTGATAGGAAGACAGTCAGTCATGACTATATCACCCCTAACAATATACATGTATAATCTATTAATATTATATTTATTTGTAATTGTACTTTCCATGTGTGTATATTGTAAATACAATTATCCTATCCTATCCTATCCGACAGGTTTACTGACATAACAAATGCTCAGAAATTAAAAACAGATCCCTCTCCCATGGCACTTGATGCATTAATATTGTACAACAGTACATCGCTAGTGCTTTCTCAAACTCTTCCCCTATCTCTCTATCTCTCTCTCTCTCTTTCTCACTATCACCTTCCTCTACCTCTATCTCTCTTGGCACAATCTATATCCGATATTATATATCCAATCCAGTCCAGGCTTTAGACGACTGTATGGATGAGCTGTACCCAATGGCTCAGCTATTATTCTGACACGCATACTAAATTGATTAACTGGGAATAGTTCTTTAAAAGTTGGCAATTAATTTTTATCGCTTCCGGTTCAGCCTGTTCTTGTGAACATAAGCACACAACAACGTAGTTTAATGAACGAAATACGATCATATTGGAATTGTTTAACTTCAATATACGCTCTGTGTGGTCATAAAATGCGTTTCTAAAACAGTCCCGATATGAAACTTTTTCAATACGAAATACGCTCACATTAGCGTTAATTAATCTACTTTTTTTAATCGACACGACTCGCCAGATTCACGCTCTTTATAATTTGTTTTCATTGCGGCCCGCGCCATTCAACGAAATAACGGATATACGCTGACTTTGGGCTTAATTCAGAACTAAATCGGTCCAATGTGAACCTGTGTGAATATTAACGTCCAATATATATACCTATCTATGGATATTATGTCCGGTCATATTCACCATCAGCATGGTTAGTGTCGCTGCGCGATGGGTTTTGGGTCATTGTCATCATTCCATGTTGGCCTTGATCGGTATCCAATTGGCATGTCAATTCTCGAATTGCCTGCGGCATACATAACATCCAAAATAAAGCAAGTGAATTGCTTAACCTGTAGCAAACCTTGAACAAACACAATATAAAAATAACATAAGATACAATATGACAACTTAGTACAATCTTGACTCACATATAGGACAATGAAATTAAACGCAGCCACTGGTATTCGTTTCTGCTCGGGAGTTCAATCCACCGCCATATGTTGAACTGCATTGGGGTGTCATCATCAATTTCTCGGTGTCCTTCCTGTTTAAACAAAACTGACACAAGGGTTCGCATGTATAAACGACTTGTTAAGAGCGGCGCCCATGTATATGGCCATTCCACACAAAATTCACCATATCTTCTGCATAATTTTATAACCCCAAATTGTACATACATGTATGTTAACTACATAAATGTTCATAAGTTGTCTACACCGTGTGTGTATCAAACTATATCACACACAATCAGCATTTTGTATATGCATGCTCGTCATATTTGGAGGTTTTTACTACCATCATGGAAATAAGAGTTAACCATGCAACACCGGTTGTTGTTTCTCATAATATTATTGACGGTTTTATTAAAATAGACTAATAAATATCTACTGGTTTGCTCAGCTCAGAAATATTCCAATTCCGGCCACAATACTTTAGTTTATTCCACACAACGTTGACAAATTCATTTTGAATAGTCTAGGCTCCGGTGGAGTAGCCATGTTATGTTTGGCTGCATGAAACCCTTAATAAATCCTGGTCAATTGAGTGAACCGTTTGAAATTTCGTGTCTCAAACGTGAGCTGGTAATGTCAGACGCTATTGTTGTTCTAAAAGTTTAGACTAGGAGTCAATGATCGGCCTAGTTGAAACCCCATCTTTGACCTAAATGTCATATAGTTGAATATTTTTTTTAGCATTAGGATATTTGTCTAAAGCAAACAGGATTGGGCAGACGCAGTTAAGTTTTGAAATCGGATGCGTTTAAGCCTAAACCCTGTGCGGTTTAGGCTTAGTATGTACAAGCCTACGTAAGCCTAAACCCTGTGCGCGAGCTCCAGTGATATATGTATGGTTTGAAACCTTGCCCCTATATAACCCGATGGCCGCTTGAGTTGGCCGCATGTGTTGGCCGCATGCGTCAGTCTCATGTATGTGAAAGCAGATAGACGCATGAGTTGGTCGCATGAGTTGGCCATGAGTTGGCAGCATGTGTCATGCGTCAGTCTCATGTCTGTGAAAGCAGATAGACCCAGGCGTTGGCCGCATGCGCGTCAGCCGCATGTCTGTGAAAGCAGCTTAACGTTCTAACTGTCTGAAAGATTTGTGTTCCAGAACGAAATTTATAGCCAATATGGTTGGTGCAAACATATTTTTTTCTGAGTGGGATTTGATCCACCCCAAGGGAGGGGTGCAGTTGGTAATTTAAATTTAGAACCTTCCCCAAATGATAACCATCTAACAGCATACCTGATAGATCATGTCATGAATCTATATTATAACTACGCCCATGGCATATAGATCATATTCCACCAATACAATACCCGGGATGTTTCTGATGTCATGACATGGAAGTTTATAATATTTAAAAAGCTGTTCCGGTAATATATTTCTTAGTTAATACCTGTTCATTAATAATGTAGTTTACTGCAGGCGAATTATTTAAGGTCCCAACTCGAAATTGTACGATTTAAGTGACTTTGTGGGCAATTTTGCTTTGCATGACTTACACAGTCGACGAAGTGCGGTCATGCGCACTTATCCATATGGCGTGACACCATGTGTGTTACGTCACCTCAGCATGCGGATACATCTCTTTGAATTTGCGATGTCTACTAACTGGTGGCACCTTGTGTGGAATGCTTTATAAAGACGTCAAATTGAGCGTGCACGCGGTGCCGTGTCTATTTTCTCGCGACTTGCAGGAATGCATTTGAATTTATTGCGACTGCATCCGGATAGGTCGCTGTGTTATGATCCTGTTTGTGCTGGTCGTTAGTAGCGGGGATAGGTCGCTGTGTTATTGTCCTGTTTGTGCGGGTCGTTAGTAGCGGGTGAGTGATGCCGTGACAGGTGACCCATTTATCATCTCCATATCCCGACGTCCATTTAACATTCCTGACACTATACGCGTTCGTTGACATACTGCTGTTAAAGACGGTCTATCTCTTTGTAAACATGTGTTATATAATTATTGGGGTATAAAATATTAGATATGAATCGAAGACCCCTGTCCGGAAATTCTTCTATCGATTAATATTGATAATATTTCGAATATGTTCTGGTCTAAAATGTGTGGTTGTTTAACTAACGAACAATAGTGGTTACTGTTAACAGAGACAAGATTTGTGTTATTTTGTCACAAATAAATGTTAATTAGACTCATCGCTTATAAATATGTAATAAAACAATACAAACAATCCATCTGGGACAATTTACGTTCGGAGCATAGCTATGGGATCACCCTAATTATCTCTATCGCTATATGGTATCGCCTGAATGGTCTGTTTAAAAATAGAACAATAAAGTGTCCCATTTAATCATCTTTTTTTTGTTTGTAAAATGTTCGAAATAAAATCAATATTAATTGATAGACGCGTTTTCGGGTCTTCAATTCATATTTATTATTTTATACCCATGAAAATATTTCAAAATTGTTAATTGAAGAGATGATCAAGTTCATAAAAAAAAAACAGAAAAACCTTTCGGCGAGCATTCTGTTACCAAAAAAAGACGCATTGAAGTAATGTAACATACAACTATGAACACGGTGTTTGGGTCACAAACAAACAACAGCCATTTGCACGACATGGAGCAGAAAAGAACATTCCGTGGTAGTCTATTCCTGATATAGTAGTAATAAAGAGCATGTCTTTGACTTCTGCCGAAAAATTGAAAACAGCTCGGAAATGGTTATGACTGAAGGCAAGTGTTTTACAGAGCATATGAAGCCGGTATATCAATAGTTCGTGTATTTGTCCACCTATCGTATCCGTCTCTCTAAACTATATACGTAGACAAAATTGGGAGGTTCGAACCATGTCCGTTTAAAATATGTTTAACGCTTCGCTTTACTAAATACTCATTGACGAGTTGTTCCCATAGGAAATGTACATATGTGACCCGCCATATCAAATCCAGTCGTAAGTCGGGATTTTTTTACCCTCAGGCTGTGCCAATGCATTCTCTTATATATGCGAGTCGACCATAGGTCGCCTCGCATATATAAGAGAATGCATTGGCCTAGCAATTTTTTACAATTTTAATAATTTTTTCTTGTATTCTTTAACAATTTTATAATTTCACACATACAGAGCCCCAGACAAACATGAGCAGACGACACTCTTCTATGTGCTTCTATATATGTGTGGGGCTCCCTGCAGGGTAATGGATGTTTTTTATATTATGTCCTAAAAATTGTAAGAAACATTTATTTAAAAAAAATGATAAAAAAATGTTAGGCCAATGCATTCTCTTATATATGCGAGGCTACCTATGATCGACCCGCATATATAAGAGAATGCATTGGCACAGGGTAAACAAATCCCGACTTACGACTGGATTTGATATGGCGGGTCACATATATAACACAATCAGCAGACGTTTGTTGATTTATTATATCACGATTCCTCTCCCAAAATACATAGGACCCCTTTCTGTACTTCTATTATTTGTCGTCTGCTTGTTTGTCCTGTAAACCCCTCCAATACAATAATAGATCATTCCAGTGTATACATTTATAACAGAATGGGATAATCTAGTTAGTATAAAAAGGGTAAATATAAATAATAGGTTTCAATAAATACAAGCATTCAAAAAATGTTCTCAGCATAGTAGCATTCGTGTCCCAGTTTGTGGAAAATTAGGAATAAAACTTATTTTCTGGTGACAGCAGCTGGTCTCTCTGACTCAAAAATAGTGTGCGCCGATGAATTAATGCAATTCCCAACTCGATCAGTATCCCTGGTTTTTCAAACATCAGCTCAGAATTTCAGAACTGTCGCTCCGATTTGACAACGCTTGAACTCTTGTCAGCGTTGAGACAACGCATATGTTGCAGCGGTTGCATGGCTACCTCATACCGGGGTGCATACAGGACGTTGATAGCTGGTCATTGCCATGGGTCCGCATTATATAATGTCCAGCTGCACTTCCATTGAAGACCAAAATTCACAACACTACGAAACACTCCGTGAGTTGGAATGTTCCAACTGATACCACAAATGAACCTATATATGTCCAATATGAACATATATGTGAATATTTAGCTTCAATGTGGTAAAACATTTCCAATCTTACACCCTTTATGGTTGGAAAATGATGTCAATAAAAAATATGTTTTTCAGAAAGGAAATTGTTCCCAGACTTTGTTTACAAACAATCTTAACATAACTTCGGTCTGATATTTCTAAATGTTGTTGACTTATATGTATACAACCGTACACAATTTCCAACTGTTAAATATTTTTACTAAAGGCTGTGGTTATACACACAAAACCCTGACATCGACGCGCCTCTAGTAATTTTGACCCGATTTCCGATCATATTGCTCGAGCTCGATGCAATTCCTGACAACACAGACAAAACCGCCGTCCAATCATGTTAGTTAATGCACGTACACGCACGCCGGCGTTTTTTTCTCTGATGGCCATCAATCTGAGCTCCAAAAAATCGAGGTCGATTGCGATATAAACCGAATCGCCGTATTGAAATTGATGGGAACACAGAGCTGGTTTTACTTGGTTAAATTCCTAGAAGAAATCCTGACATGGGCTTCTCTGATCAGTTAGAAAACACTGACATTGAATAAAATGTATATGCAATATTATATATAAGGATTAACTGTCATGTGGACTGTTTTTATGGAGATGTAACCGTAAGATAAGTGGACATAACTTGTGTAAATACAAGTTATGACCACTTACCTCACGGTTACATCTCCATAAAAATAGTCCACATGACAGTTAATCCTTATATTTATATACATTTAGCGAAAAAGCCACTTTTGTAAATGTATTTAAATCGAAAAGTGTATCGGGACAAAAACAGCCCAAAATACCCAATAGCACCCTTGGCAAAAGTTAATAGGAACAATTTCTCTTCATATTGAAACCTGATGATGTATTAAGTCAATCCTGCGCGAGTCAAAATGCGCCCAAAACATTACGCGTTCGTCTTTCCAAACCCAATGACGTATCGATGGTGTTATGAGCTTGGTGTTATGAGGCGTTGCGCATTCACCGATAAATAACTGCAACTAGCCACGTGGGCGCCGACCAATCAGAATGCTGGATTTAGTGATGAAAACACTTAGTATGTAAATATACGCATATAAGCATGCCACCTCACCACCGACTTTGTCGTGCATACGCGATATAGCTCTGGACACTTATGATTTTTTTGTTTACACCATTTATGTAAATGTATGTAATTCTATTTAATACCTACAGTTTGTATTTATATATATTCCTTGATTTATGTTCGTTTATTCCAATAAAAAAAACTGAAAAATGATAATCGTACCAACTTTCCTATCGTCATAATATAAAAACATTCTGCACGTTTAAACCACTTGCACCAGGACAAGAAGTGTTAGTAGGATAATCCGTAATGATGAGCACCTGTGCGATGCATCACTCACGCTCGGTTAGGAATGGATGTGTTTATATATCTCTATGTAGGAACACCGCCGTGAATAAATAAACACCTTCTAATGCGAGAGAATATCAATTAATTCGTGTTTATTTTCAAACAACTGCCAGGCTAAGATCAGAAGTGATCTCGCTCACAGCGGTCTACCATCCCTTTCGGCTCTTGGATTTACACATTTAGGAACCACGATGCATCAAAGTGGATAAATGCGGTGTTTCGGTTATCGTCCTCTCAATCCTCACCAACAAATCTGAATTAGGAACCAAGAAAAACACACTGCTGTAGATTAGCCGTTCGATGTATTATTTGACGGCCATTGTAAAGATGGTGTATCACATTCTCGAACTGTCTATCAGTTAGCGGCAGATTGTGTCACGTATAACTACTTTTTCACAAACTGGGAAAAGAATTGAACATTACTATTTTGGAACATTTTAACAATTTTATTGAAAATTCTCGATTTTTATATGTTTTTTTAATGGTAACAATAAACGTTTGGAAATAGAACATGGCCGTCTCATTGTCGGATATTTCTCGGCTGGGTATAGCGATATATAGTCTGTCGATGCCTGAAGTGTGATGTTGGATAGCTTCAGTCCCAACAGTTCAATTATCTGACTTAATTAATTAAAGGCACATGGCGGTGTGCCCTCCAAAATACTCCTAACAATATTCAATTTTGAATTCGTCCCGCGGTATCGAAATAGATCGATAAATACTTGAACTTCTTTCCTATGGACAATGTATGTCCCAGGAAAAAAAAACTCATGTAAGTCATAAAAAAGTACAACTTTTTACACCGTGTTTGGATCCAAACAAACAACAGCCATGTGACGGCATGGAACATAAATGATGCACGATAATCCGGCCATTTATGGGACCAAAACTATTCATTTGTTGCAAATATTATGTTGAGTATAAAAGGAGATGGCCCCTAAGATTAAATAGCCTGATTTTGTGTATAGTCCCCTTTTAAGGAAGTGATCTCACCCACCACGGCGGTCTGCCATCGCTTTCGGCTCTTTGATTTACAAATTTAGAACCCACAATGCATCAACATCGATAAATGCTGCGCTTCGATTTAGAGAGAAATAATACACATACCAAAGAGAGAAATAATACACATACCAAAGAGAGAAATAAGACACATACCAAAGAGAGAAATAATACACATACCAAAGAGAGAAATAATACACATACCAAAGAGAGAAATAATACACATACCAAAGAGAGAAATAATACACACACCAAAGAGAGAAATAATACACATACCAAAGAGAGAAATAATACACATAACAAAGAGAGAAATAATACACATACCAAAGAGAGAAATAATACACATACCAAAGAGAGAAATAATACACATACCAAAGAGAGAAATAATACACATACCAAAGAGAGAAATAATACACATACCAAAGAGAGAAATAATACACATACCAAAGAGAGAAATAATACACATACCAAAGAGAGAAATAATACACATACCAAAGAGAGAAATAATACACATACCAAAGAGAGAAATAATACACATACCAAAGAGAGAAATAATACACATACCAAAGAGAGAAATAATACACATACCAAAGAGAGAAATAATACACATACCAAAGAGAGAAATAATACACATACCAAAGAGAGAAATAATACACATACCAAAGAGAGAAATAATACACATACCAAAGAGAGAAATAATACACATACCAAAGAGAGAAATAATACACATACCAAAGAGAGAAATAATACACATACCAAAGAGAGAAATAATACACATACCAAAGAGAGAAATAATACACATACCAAAGAGAGAAATAATACACATACCAAAGAGAGAAATAATACACATACCAAAGAGAGAAATAATACACATACCAAAGAGAGAAATAATACACATACCAAAGAGAGAAATAATACACATACCAAAGAGAGAAATAATACACATACCAAAGAGAGAAATAATACACATACCAAAGAGAGAAATAATACACATACCAAAGAGAGAAATAATACACATACCAAAGAGAGAAATAATACACATACCAAAGCAACCTGTTCTCCTGAAAATAAGCTCATATTGAACTTATTTCAAAAGCACAAATAAGCCCATGAAGGCATTGTTTACGTTCTATTAAAAGATTCAGAATCAAATAAGTCCAATTTGAACCTATGTGAATATTTAGGTTTAATATTAACCTATTTGCATAAGGATATGGTGACCGTATATGCAGCATAAACGTAGAACAATGTATTTCTTCTCTGCGATTCGACTGAACTTTTCGGCAATTGTTAATCTATCGTCATCGTTATATTTAGAACGCGCTTGATTCGATTGCTGAATTCAACAAAGAACGTCACCATGAACGTCACTTTAACCCTTCCATGACTGGAGTTTACTGAAATTTTGCGAAAACCCTGTGCCAATGCATTCTCTTATATATGCGAGTCCCCATATGGAACCTCGAACATACATAAGATAATACATTGGCCTAACAATATTTACATTGACTTTGTAAGCCAGTGCAGTCTCTTATATATATGCGAAGCTCCCTATGCGAGACTCACATACATAAGAGAATGCACTGGCACGTGATATTTAATGCTGCACAAACGCATCTCCTGTCATGAAATGGATAAGTGAAAGCGACTTTAAAATTTGACAAACATTATGCCACTTGAAAATAACCGACTACGCTTCGAAATTATAACATTGTGTGATAACTCTGCATATAGAAGCAACAATTTGTTACCCTGTGCCAGTGCATTCTCTTATATATGCGAGTCGACCATAGGTCGCCTCGCATATATAAGAGAATGTATTGGCCTAACAATATTTTATCATTTGTTTTAAATAAATGTTTCTTACAATTTTTAGGACATAACATAAAAAACATCCATTATCCTGCAGGGAGCCCCACACATATATATAAGCATATAGAAGAGTGTCGTCTGCTCATGTTTGTCTGGGGCTCTGTATGGGTGAAATTATTAAATTGTTAAAGAATACAAGAAAAAATTATTAAAATTGTAAAAAATTGTTAGGCCAATGCATTCTCTTATATATGCGAGGCGACCTATGGTCGACTCGCATATATAAGAGAATGCATTGGCACAGGGTAAAAAATGTGGCGTCGTGACTTAGACCCTATGAGATAACGGTGCTGGGAGATACAAATCATTCCCTCTGACCTGAACATGTTTTCTTCGCGGAGAAAGCAATTTTATTCATTATCGAGCTATTGTGCCAATCTGTGAACACGCGATTTATTTCGTGTCCAGATGTAAATGGGAACTGTGTTACTGTGAGTTATTATACAAACGGACCATCATGTATAATGTATGAGAGGAAAGTCTCCCACGAGACGCACAAGAAGAAATTCGATTCCCAACTACGAGAGAAAACCTACAGGAAATATGACCAGAATGTCAGTTTTCATTTGGTATTCCCTGCCTGGAGTTTTCCCAACTGACGGCCTTGTGCATATTCACGAATGTGATATCCCTGGTCTTATTTCAAAACAAGACCAATGGTATAGATTAGTATTATTTCAGTTTGGTCGAAAGCATAATTCAGAAAAAATACTTCTATATGAAATTAACGACGTATTCATTGTTTAAATATGTATAATCTTTATCTCAGTAAAAGTAAGAAAAGTTTGCTTAAAGCGACAAATTATTCCCAATATTGACTTTATATCTAAAATGCGTTCGTTGTAGGTGTCTTTAGAAACACGAAGATATGATCAACATATATCAATGAAACTTACATTTCAAAATGGTGTCTAACCTCTTAACCCTTTCTACACTAAATACTTATTGATGGATGAAACTTAAGAAATTATCAGATAATAAATTCGGTGAACGACCGTTTGTTGAACTTATTATCTGTTTGATTGAGAGTTTAACGTCGTTTTATCCGCTATGCCATATCACGACCGAGAGCAGAATGATTTATCAAAAAAGTTCGTAGCGAAGCAACTGTGTAGATACATCAGACAATGGATTAGATTATTAAAACAGTGAGCTATTTACAAGTAAAACACCCAAAAGGCATGTTTCAACTTGGGAGTCAGGAATATAACTTCAAGAAGTGACTAGTGTGCAATCATACTATAAGCGTATAAAAGTAGTACAAGAATAGATAACAAATAGCAAACAAATAACAGGACATTATCATACCAAGGAGCCACATTGAAATATGTAAAGTAGCTTTTAAAATCAGATTTTGCAGTGATAAGGTATTTATAATAGTTTATGAATCGCGCATGAACCTTTATCAATGGGTCAAGTTGATGGTCAGGTGAGTAAGACAGAATGTCATCCTTCAACCAACCGACAATAATCAATCATGTAGTAAAAGTTTGATATATCAAGGTAGTACCTAGTATCGATTATTGATCTTGCTTTTAAGTTGAACGATGACTGTTAAAATTGTCCTAACACATAGTGTGGCTTTAAATATTTTCTAATTGCATGTCACAGGTAAGAAAGTAGGCCAGGGCATGGAAGAGTGAAACTCTTCCATGTTTTGGACAGAGAGCATGAATGAGTGAATGTATTTTGTCTTTTTCTTTTGTTATTATTCTTCTTTATCAATAAAAAAATTATAAAAAAAAAAAAAAAAAAAAGTTTGAAGCTCAAAGATGTACCTCTCTTTTTGAGAGTCGAAACGTTTGCGTGACTTTGGCGATCTTCGTTTCGAAGCAACAGGCGATTTTTCTTTTGGAACAATAGGATCAAGTTGCATAGATTGTTTCGGAGGACATGTTCCAACGACAGAAGCTGTATCATAGACTGCTCTACAGGTTTTGAAACAGGAATACTATCAGTCTCCTCCACTTGTGTTGCTACATGTAGTGATATACTGACGAGTTTGGTTTGACTTTGTGTCTGAGTGTTGGCATCAACACACTTTTTGTAGACACGATTGCCGAGTATGTGACCTGTGGAATGGATGGTCGAGGACTAACTATTTTCTTAGCATTTATATATGACAGATGCTTCTCGGCTCTACATCGTTGAATCTTGAATTCATAGTCCCAAATGGGAAATGAATGACCCATTGCAGCAGGTGAACCTTGACAGTTTGAGCATTTCTTAAGATTCGTAAAATCCTTATGATCATGACCAGAAATAGAACATCGTGCACATATGTATTCTTTACTTTTATAATGTTCCTGGCCATGGCCATACCCCTGACATTTAAAACATCGTAATTGGTTTGGAACATATGCACTTAAATCCATCTTCATATATCCAACCTTCAATGTCGGTGGATGTTCGCACCGGTTGAAGGTCAGAAGATAACTGTTCAACGGAACGTTTTGACCATGAAATGTCTTCGTAGATCTTCGGACTTCTGTAACTCCCTGTGGTGCTAACTCAGTTAATATCTCTGACTCAGAAGAATCAGCTATATCGCGAGGTCTCAACACAGCTCTGCTACTGTGCAATGTCTTGTGATGAGTAACTAACACTGTTTGTGAAATAGATGTTAAATGCACAAGAGCGTCAGCTTGCATTTTTCTTGTACATTCGATCAGAAGAGAGCCACTGAGTGGCCCAGTCCTGATCGGTTTGACATATTTTAATTGTCCGACTATGCTTTAGAGCGTTTTATCAATCACAAATACAGAAGGTCTCTTGACATTTGGATCAAAAACCAAGTACCAAATACTGAGGATAGAACTCAGCATCAGTTGAACTTTGCGGGTGGTCAATCTTATATTTTTTGTTATGGGTTGCCGTATGAAAAGCAAATAATCGACAACTAGCCCAGCAACAGTATTGGACTACCCTTCGAATTATGGTCGGGCCAAAGACTGGTACATAGCTCAAGCGGTGACCCGTTTAGCCACTGCATATAGCAGCCTCTCGGTACGTCACCACAGTGAGGCAGGCGTGAACAGTACAACATTGAAACATTTAACAGTGATGAAGACGAAATGGAAACAGACATGTCACGAAAGAAACATACATGAGGGACAGAAGACACAACTAGCAACAAGAAATAAAATAGAGCAGACGGCAGAACTGTAATCTGAAACACTGTGGAGGGGAGAGGGGAGCTGATTTATTGAGCCGGGTCAACTCAACACCCGTCTTGAAGAGATGTAGGATCAAAGAAGACTATGAGCTAAGCCGTAATCGCAGTTCGATGCCTCACGCGATAGGGCCGTCCTAGTACTAATATAGCTGATAGTTTCATGCAACACCGTTTATAAGCGCTATGTGAAATCAGAAGTATATGCGGAATTCGTTTTGAAATAGCACTTAGCATTAATTCCAGTCAATTATATGTTATTCTGGTCATCATATAGTGACTATATAGAAATGATATACATATAGATATATGCATGTAGAAGTGTTATAATATAATAGAATATGTATATGAAAATTAGAGTGCTATTTATGCTTGTTACTCATAGATGGTAGTAATAATAATAGTAACAGTAATAGAATTATTATATGTGGTCAAGTTGCATGTAGTGGGGTTTATGTCATTAATACTGCTCAGCCTCAAGAGGACTTAATTAAGTCTAAGACATGTCTATATAAGAGCAGTCTGACAACTGGATGATATTTTCCCGTCTCGGATACAGATAATTATAGCAACCACAAGCTTATACCTTAGGCGCAGGTGTAATTTTTTCTATATTTTCTATAGCGATGAGCCAATTTCCGCTGGCGTGTACGATTTTTTGTGAAATTGACACGTGCCTTCCGGTTACCAACTTTGTGGAGATTGTAAAATTGCGGAATCGGAAGTGGACCAACGAGATGAAAATAAAATTGTCAACTTCACAACTTCCGGAGAATTATCATGTGATTTAGGCATATTAGTTTAATTTAGATCAATTTCGTTAGTTGCCTTAAAGAAAACCATGCAAAAAAAAACGTAATGACACGGTTCATGACATCATTTACGCCATGTACGGCTGTGTGGGCCAGAATCCAGACACGATTGCACAGTCCATGACAATACTTGTCATGTCGTCTCCACCGGGGCCATTGCATGCTGTTACATAAATTATTCTTAGCGTTATGTCGCCGATGAAATGCAAATTCGGGGCACAGCGTGTGTGGTTGCTCCACTACGTGTCACGTATGATTCATATTAGTTTCATATGCTAGACTGCATGTCGAAGTTAGAAGTTTTTCATTGTAAAACTGCTCAATGCTGCGTGAATTCGCACACGAGTAAGCCGCTTGCACGTGAGCGCGGCGCGACCGGCGCGGCCGGACGATCGAGTTTGTGCAGTCATGAAGCACGGGACCTTACACATTGGCGCGGCGCGGCCAATTTACGCGCGGCGACATTTTTAATGAGCGTCGCGATTATTTGCAATGGAACCGTGAGCCATTTTGCAGAGCGATCGCGCGACGAATCACTGTCAGATCAAAGCATTCCACGCATAGTCATCGGGTCATGTCGTACTACCTCAAATTTAAGGGAAATCCGCACCCTGCATGTATTCTTTCTTTATATCATCTTCGACGAAGAAAAGTATCCGTGCAAACTGTTTCTTGACGTTCTAAAGTATTGTATAAATGTGTCCTCATCTGAATAGAGTTCACGGTATAAATGATTAAATACACCATGTAAGTATCTCTTCTTATTAATTGGGTGTACCCAAAACCTTCTATTTCTCTTATTTTTCCGTTGTCGATACAAATATGCCAGCGCTATTATAACAAGTGTGTCATCAGACACTGCCTCCATTCTAGAAATCATGTTATGAAACACAATACTTCGGGCGTTTATAATTATTCTGCCGCTGCCATGTGAAAGCGACACACTCACGCGGCGAAGACAAAAAGTTTATTCGCTATATAACCGCGTCGGTCGCGCCGCGCCCATGTGTAACCGGCTTAAGATGCTTGCTGGTATTCTCCTATGTGAACAACTCTCACACATTTAACGATAAAACGATGCTCAATCGCCGAAAGAATAGAAAACATCTGTTGACGACAAGTGGATGCCAGATCAGATTGAGAAAGAATATGTCACAACATCCCTTGAGTATTGTAACTACGACGAGCGAGCTCTGGAAACCGACAACTTAATCGTTCAGATCCTGAGAATTGTTGAGAGTTCCTGACAAGACTTCCCGAACCCTATTGGGAACTGTCAGAACACATTTATCACAACTTAAATATCAAGGTTATATCAGTATAGAATGGTAGCTTATCCTAAAATGCTGGCGCTCACCATTTTTCGTCGTGTGCTGAAGTGAGAATATTAAATAGGTTTATTGAATAATTCTGAATATTCTGCATATATAGCGTGTGAAAAGCGCGTGAATGAATTTTTGTGTGAGTTATTTCATCCTATTATCTCTATGCGAATAAGTAATTCCTATTTTTTTTTTTTTTTAATAAAATATTAAAATTAAAAAAATATATATTTAAAAATATGAATTCGTCTGTTAAAGATACGGGCGGCGTTGGCGGTGGGTATGCTATTAGAATATTCGCCTCCGTCAAAAACCGCCATAAACAAAAAGAATAGTAAAATATAGACAGACTTTGTTCTTATACCAATCCGAAATATGGCATAAACAGTATGTAATTGTCAATTATTTTTCCTTTGTTATTTAAACAATAGCAAAAAAACGTTACGTTACCTGGCTTTTGTTTAGATCCGGATATGGTAAACATAAAGGGTGTTTTTGTTACTGTTTTCCTGATATGGAAATAATAAAGAGCGTTTATATCATTTGTGTGTAATTAACCAATATAATTGCGCTGTGTTATGTAAACAGCAGCAAAACGCCTGTAACACGAACAGGCACGCGTTGACGTACACCATACCAAGCATCGTACGTCTTGACGACAATATACTATTTACGCGCTGATTATGTTTGGCATATGAACAAAACTATATATTTTTTAATATTCCTTCTGTTGATGGCGATTTGATTAAAGATGAATATTTCTGCAATGAACGCCGCCCGTGCCTTTAATAAAATATTAAAATTAACAAAACAAAAATATAAAAAATATGAATTCTTCTGTTAAGCATTATCAGTCTATACAGTTCAGGGTTCGCCTTGCCATTTACCAAATTTGTCAAATGCAAAACAATTATTTCATTTGACAAAAAAATAATTAATTTGACAAAAGTTTTGGCAATTAAGTTTCAACTATAACGATCTACATACTAGACTATTCCTCGCTGTGTGGGAAGAGATCTTGTTCAATTGCAGTTCAACTATAGTATGTTGATAAACTCTGCATAACACCGAGTGTGAATTGTTGTCTATAGTGTGTTACATTAAATTTTGGTGTCTCATTGGCAACTAGACCGCTGTGAGATTTACACATAGTTCGTTTGGAAATACATTTAGCGCATAGCTGCCCTCACAGCTGAATATTTTACCGTCTCAGACACAGCTAATTATAGTACGTTATGCTATATGTCCGGGTGAAGTTAGACGTTTTTCAATCTAAACCACCCCAATTCTGCGTGAATTCATACACTATAGTAAGACTCTCGCTGATAGTCTCCGTTACCATCATATATGTAACGGTAATAGCTAGGACGCTCAATCGCCGAAAGAATTGAAAACATCTGTTGACGACAAGTGGATGCCAGATTCGATTAAGAAAGAATATGTCAAATTCCCTTGAGTATTGTCACCGCGACGAGCGAGCTTTGGAAACTGACAACTTATTCGTCCGGATCCTGAGAATTGTTGAAGGGTCCTCCTGACGTAACTTCCCGAACCATATTGGGAACTGCCATGTCACATTTGTCAGAACTTAAAAATCACGGTAATATCAGCTGGTCCTAAAATGTTGGCGCTATCCGTGATTCGTCGTGTACCGAAGTTAGAATATTCATTGGAATCGTATACGTTTGCCCATTTTTTAAAAAGACGCATGACGGTTTGCGCTCCAAACTCCACATAATAATAGTCGCTTTTGAATTATTCCCGGTATCGATATAGGTCAATAAATACCTGAACTACCCTTCTACGTGCACTGTATGTCACAGAAATACGCATTGAAGTAATCAAAAATACAACTTTGACCATGGTGTGCAGGTCCCCAACAAACAACAGTCATGTGCACGGCATGAAAGCCAAAATACAGCGTTCCGCGTTAGTCAATTCCTGATATTGTATAAATAAAGAGCGTTTGTTTCACATATGTGCGAAAATTGAAAATAGCTGGAAAATGGCTGTGACCATGGCAAGTATTTTCAGAGCATATGTGAATAGTTCATATATTTTTCAACCTATCTTATACCTCCTTCCAAATTATATATACATGTAGGTAGTCAATAGTGTCCGTTTAAAACTGTTTTCGGCCCTCGGCTTCGTCTCCGGATTAAACTCTTTCTATACTAACTACTAATTGATGAGTAGTCCCCTTATCGGCAGCGATATAGTTATTAAAACATGTTTTAGACAGCGCATTGTTTTCCGATAGGAATGTCAGTAATGCGGTTCTTTTAATTCGCACGTGTTCTTGTATATCTTCGCTATCGGTTTACATCGGGGTTTAATCTTTTTCTCAAATATTATCAGGGGATATATTTTATATTTAACAATTCATATTTAGATCGTTCATAGATAATCCGTTTAGAGCAGGCCGACTTTGGGAAACTAAGTTTTGTGGAGGGTCGACCGGTACGGTGTAAGAGGTGTTCTTCGGCTCTCAATAAAAACAGGAGCTGGGTTTAAAAACAATTCCATCCGCCATCCCAAGCTTCCTTGCCTGATCATATTGTTCGTATGACTCTCTATTACAAGTAAACTTGGGGGGGGGGCGATAACAGCCGCCCACCAAGGAATTTAGTAGGTATGTCTCCTGTATTTACACCTGTATTAAATTTGTCAACTGATTATCCAACTCATCAATTAAACAGGTGGTACAGTGAGACCTTTCCAAACTCATCTGTGGTTTGTCTTTTTCCCAAAATTCCCTCTGGGCTGATCATAAATAGGACTCCTTCAGTACTTGTATTATCCCTTTACCCAACAGAAGGGCCCTGTGCCAATGCATTCTCTTATATATGCGAGTCGACCATAGGTCGCCTCGCATATATAAGAGAATGCATTGGCTTAACACATTAAAAATTATAAAATTGTTAAAGAATGTAAGAAAAAATGGTAAAAAGTGTTTTTTTAGGCCAATGCATTCTCTTATATATGCGAGGCGACCTATGGTCGACTCGCATATATAAGAGAATGCATTGGCACAGGGCATAACTGTAACCATCACAATGTGGCCAATGAGCCGATTCCAATGATATCCATATTTGTATGGTTTTATTGAGACAGAACCAAGATAATTTAGGCTGTTGCAGCTTTATTTGGCCGTTTTGGCCGGTTTGTTGGGTAAAGGGTTATATGTCGTCTGCTTAGATGAGTAGTACACCATTCCAATGTATATTTGTTATACTTTTACTTTAACATATTTTATTCGTATATAAATATACAAAAGGGATCGGGGCACAAGTTATTTTCAACTTAGGTAGCCCCTCTCTCGTACAAAATTAACAATACATTGTTATAAAATGACAAGAAGGCGATAACAGAAACGTTTGTATACATGGTGAGACAAAAATTTGAGTTTGCTTCATGTCGAATAACATTTTTCAGCGTGTGTGTTTATGGATTACCAATTAGGACGAGCATACATCTATGCATATATCTATTGTGATACTTAAGGAAGATGTGAAATATAGATTTCAAGGCTATGTATGTATCAAACATATGAGTGAAAGGCTAATCTGAATTGGTATATATAGTAGATAATTTGGCGATTGGCCCGATGACGCCCTTGACAGTTACGCTGGAAGAAATTATCGATGTGTACATACAAATGGTGGGTGTGGAGATCCGAATAGGGATGGTGTTTAGCAATGTTTGTGTTTAGTGTATCTTGAGCGATTTGTGGTTGACATTGGACTGTGTCTATATTGGCTATAACTGAGTGGGATACTCCATTTAGAATAGAAAGGATTAATCATTATGAGGCCTGTAAACTTAGCAATGCACTTTTAGTATCTCTTTTGTTTCTCCTGAACACCATGCACTCCGGGTGAGTAATGGCCCATCCCCATCCATTTAGTATAACAAGTGTTAAGCGATGTTCATTGTCGAGACTCGAGACATGATCATTAAGTCAATATTTGGTTACGTGTAAGTTACAAGATCCAATACAATACAATATGTTTATTTCCCATTATACTGTAAAAACAGTGTTTGAGATATAATACATAATATAACAGGCGGGGTATACATTGAAATAGATAATATATACATATTCACGTGTATATACATATTCACAGGGATAACAATTGTGAAGAGGTTACAAAACAAAAGTGGATTATCTCTCCTTTAAGTATTAGTATATAACTTCGACTTACAAGTAATTAACAATAACATTTAGAAATGAACAATATATTTCATTCCATCACGACAGAGTTATTAGTGATAATTTTCAATAACAAGCATATTCATCCACTTTTTGTTTGGATATGGGCAACACATTTTGCTGGTATAATCATAATATCTATACAATTTCTGGTATAATGCGAAAACTTCAGATAACTTATTTTTCCTACTCCATCGTTTTATACTACATATATGTCGTTTTAAAGAGAACAAGGAGAGAGAGACCACATTTTTAGAGTAAATTCATCAATATATAATCACACACACGTAAAAAAAAATTTGAATTCAGTCTTCACAATGAAATATTTACCCCGGGTGAAAAAGTTATCCAGTGTGACGTGGCTAGACTGTCTCAGTTTGGGTTAATGTTTTTTTAACTGGCGCCCCAACTGTTGAAATATTCCAACCGGACTTCCCATAAAGTTGAAAAAGTTTCAATTACTGGCTATTTGAGTTAAAATATTTGACAGAAAGTAGTAAGATATACGATTTTTGTCCCGAACCTGTCTCAACCTGAAAAATCCGACTGCTGTTGTTTGGGTACGAACGCACCAAGGTTTTGTTTTGACTGAGAATTGGGACAACCAACACCCATCACACCCCTGTGGTGAGAGTGGCTAAAATGCAAGCTTGGCGCCAAGCTTGGCAGTTTTTAAGGCAGGTGACTAAAAGACAAGCTTGGCGTTTTCAAATGTTTAAAAAGCCTTTTAAACGCTGTGTTCGGGTGAATTATGCGGGAATAGCACCAGTTAATTACTTATATGGCCCATTTTCGTAAATTAATCGACAATAATGGCAGTAATGTTAATAGGGGGCGTGGTCACAAAATCAAAACATCGTCTTTTTACGCAGATTTCTTGTCGGTTTTTGGTCGATTTCTCTTTTTAAACATCAGTTGGACTAAGTTTTTTATTCGAAACATGTTGAATGGTTATCATTTATCACTCTCATAGTCGAGCTTGGCGGTTTTGAACATTATATGCGAAGAATTTTTGACTTTTAGATGACCGACCACTGAACCGCCAATCTCGAATAAAAAATCAAAATATTAAGCTGAATTTTCGCCGATTTCTGGTTTCTAAAACACGTTCCATCTAGTTTTTATGTAAAATGATTATCATTCTTCACAAATATAATCGGGCTTGGCGGTTTTGAACATTATATACAAAGAATTTTTGAATTTTAGATGACCGACCACCGAACCGCCAAGCTCGAATAAAAAATCAAAATATTAAGCTGAATTTTCACCGATTTCTCGTTTCTAAAACACGTTCCAACTAGTTTTTATGTAAAAACGTGTAAAATGATTATCATTCTTCACAAATATAATCGGGCTTGGCGGTTTTGAACATTATATACAAAGAATTTTTGAATTTTAGATGACCGACCACCGAACCGCCAAGCTCGAATAAAAAATCAAAATATTAAGCTGAATTTTCACCGATTTCTCGTTTCTAAAACACGTTCCATCTAGTTTTTATGTAAAAACGTGTAAAATGATTATCATTCTTCACAATTATAATCGGGCTTGGCGGTTTTGAACATTATATACAAAGAATTTTTGACTTTTAGATGACCGACCACCGAACCGCCAAGCTCGAATTAAAAATCAAAATATTAAGCTGAATTTTCGCCGATTTCTCGTTTCTAAAACACGTTCCATCTAGTTTTTATGTAAAAACGTGTAAAATGATTATCATTCTTCACAAATATAATCGGGCTTGGCGGTTTTGAACATTATATACAAAGAATTTTTGACATTTTGATGACCGACCACCGAACCGCCAAGCTCGAATTAAAAATCAAAATATAAAGCTGAATTTCGGCCGATTTCTCGTTTCGAAAATACGTTCCAGCTAGTTTTCATGTAAAAACATGTAAAATGATTATCATTCTTCACAAATATAATCGAGCTTGGCGGTTTTTAATATTTTATATTAAGAATTTTGGACATTTGATGACCGACCACCGAACCTCCAAGCTCGAATTTTAAATCAAAATATGAAGCTGAATTTCCTGAGATTTCTCGTTTCTAAAACATGTCCCAGCTATTTTTCATGTAAAAATATGTAAAATGATTATCGTTCTTCACATATATACTCGAGCTTTGCGATTTTTAACATTGTGTACTTAGAATTTTCGACTTTTATATGTCCGCTCACCGAACCGCCAAGCCAATGCAAAATGATACCCAGACCAAACCGAGGCAAAATGATACCCACCAAATATTGTCAACGTGTACCCATTAATGATCGTCCATGCAACTAATCAAACTTGTTCAATTATGTTATATTCTTGTTTCGATGTAACATTGTGATTTAAATGGCACGTATATATAAGATAAGTTAGTCGTGTGTGGAACGGTCACAATGATAATATACATGAATTCCAGAGGGCAAACTGTAATATAATTTAATTCTCCATCCACATTAAATTATTATTATTATTATTTGTTTTTTGGGGGGGGGATTTGACCGAGGAGGATTTGAAAGGGCCTGAGACGTCATTTTTTCTTTCTTTTTAGTGTAAACATATTTTTATTTCCAACATAACATAATATACAGATGATACAAAATTAATATGCAAAATAGAAGAGAATCAGAATTCAATTAATCTCAAATCGTCGTACATGTTGACATAACAGAGACATATATATGTCACTCACATCAGTGCTATAATAAATAATATTTAGTAAAATGTCCGAAATGTGATCTCGTAAAGTACAGCAAAATAAACCGACTTGGCACATATTTTTGGTTTAGTGCCATCACAAATGCGGTCAAGACGCATATGCCAAATTTAACAATTCTATTTTGTTGGAATCACATCAAGAGGGATTTCAGATTTCATATCAAACATCATTTAGGGACTCAACCGAAAGAGATCACCGTGTATTTGAATGACCTTGCAGTCATACTTAAATGTAACAATGTTGAGGAATCTACAGAGAGTACAAACAGCGATCTGAAAAATGGAGTGGTGCAGCAAAATCATATTTCGATAAAAATGAAAATTCTTATCTTAAAATATCAGTAAAAACGTAGCATTTTCGATCGCCCCTTTTTTGGCGACCATCTTGGGCATATAAAGGTGGCTTTGCTTCATTTATGACAAGATAACACAAAAATTGCATCAAACTGACTTAACAGAAAATGGCAGCCATCTTGAATTACAAAAAATGCTCAAAGCGGATTTTAGCGAAAATTTTTATATTTTATATATAAATTATTGGACTTAAGTCCAATTCATTTGAACTTAAGTCAAATTAGTGAATTGATTTGGACTCAAGTCCAATTCATTTGGACTTAAGTCCAATTCATCTGGTTTAAAACGATAGTCCCCTTTGTAACGGTATATATTCCTGCAAGTCTTGATTGACAGTCAAACTCCATACAATTGCGTCCCTTTTGCCACGTGGATTGTTTTCGGCATCGTTGAAAATGGTTCGAACCCGAATTGGCATCTTAATAAATGCTAACTGTATGCATGAATGAAGTAACAATAATTCACGATTTGATTCAATTGTTATTTGACAACATATACAGCAAGTGTGTGTGTTTTTTTGTCAGCCATTATTAGAGAGTTCAGAGAATAGTTTATGGGTTTATTTCGTTATGGCAGAAGGCACAACACACACTATTTTAGAGCCTGCATGTGCAACAGAACAGAACGGAGAAAATTGCATGCTGAAACCTGAAATTTGGGTTCAGGCCCATATCTGTATAAACCTAATTATGAAAGTTTCGTATTCATACGACTGCTCTGCAAAATCGGGTGTATGAAAAGAGTGCCATGGTGGCCACCCTACAATTAACACCCTTTGTTTGACATAAATATAAATATTTTCGAATAAGGAATGGAACTTGGAAGTCACATTCGTGTCATGTTTGTGGAGGGGATGGTCACCGAAACTGATAGTGATACAAATATGTTTAGCGCTAGTTTCCACCAAATTCATACGTACGTTTTTCGTCAATGATACGATGAATCAAAGTAATTGGTTATCAGTCTTAACTTGATAGGCTACGTCCCTGTAAGTAGGGAAAGGACCATGCATGCCCATGTGTCAAAATAAATACATTCATGACATGTCCAGATTGGTCATCTAGTTCATACTAAGCATGTAATAACAAATAATTGGACTTAAGTCCAAATGAATTCTCCAATTGGACTAAAGTCAAAATAATTGGCATATAATAATAATTGGACTTTCCAAATAATTTGACTTAAGTCAAACTATTTGGACGTAACTCCGCCATATGAGCAAAATCAGACCTGCTTAATATCTGTTGGGAGTGTTTCTTATACAGTTGAATTGCACTTAAGTGCAAATGAGTTGTACTTAAGTCCAAAATACCACATAATTGTGAATTCGGTGAGGAACTGGCGTCCAAATAGATTAAAATATCAGTATTTACACTTAAGTGTAATTCATTTGCAGTTAAGTACAATTCCTCGCCGAATTCACATTATGTGGTATTTGGATTTAAATCAAATTATTTGGGTTCAGGCCCCTATCTAGCATGTAATACCAATCAATTGGACGTTTAAAATCCAAATAATTTGTGAAAACGAGTTGCCATATATATACTAAAGGTATATATCTCATATATATTTTGAAGACCTCTGTCTGTCTGTCTGTATGTCCTTTATAGAATCGAAAACGGCTGGCTCGATTGAGTTCAAACTTCATATCTAAGGGTAAAATCCCACTGTAAAAGACAAAAGGTCAACGTTAAATACACGTTATTGCAATCATATATTAGTTAAAAGATAAAATATACGATTTGATACCGTAACTAGATCGTACGAATTTTAACGAAGTCTTAACGTTCGAATTGTGTTAGCCTATATATATATAAATTATAATGACCGTCTCATATAAAGAGCATTCACTTTACCGTGACTTCATGTATTTTCTCGTTTTTTTTTTGTAAAGTAAGCTGAACAGTCATTTGATATCGAATAGGACAACGCATATGTGCCATGAAACTACTAAATCGTAGTGCGATACAACAATTAAATTAGTGACAAATAGAATACATTTATGATTTTATTTGTTGTCGTGGAATGATGTCGACATTAACTATAGTGTTTATATTAGGCTTTTCTAATATCACAATTATTTGCATCACCTAAATGTTTTTTCTTCACAATATACTGTAGAAAAAATATATTGGCAGTCAAATTATATAACCATGTATATTGTATAGCCAAATTTTGATGTATTTTTGTTCTCAACTTATTTGTAATGATTTTTTTTTTCTTCTTTGTTTTGTTTATATATATGCTCTTCATTGTATGGAGGAATAAAGATATATATATATATACATATGCAATTGTATATATTACTCACCATTGCCACTATCTTTCTGGAACTGATGTTGTTTTTTTTTAGTGGTTCGGGGGGCTAGCCCGGGATTGTCGAAAGGGTCGAGTGACCCTTTCCTTAATCCCTCATGTTTTTGCCTTTATTTGGTGTTAAAAAAAAGAAGAAAAAAAAAGGTGAGCATTTTGTGATGGTAATCATTTTTTCTTTTCTTCTTTGGATGAGCCTTTTCTGCCGATGATACTGGAGATGGAAGTGATTTCTGTTCTTTTTCTTCTAGAAGTTGGAGTAGTTTTTCTGTTTTTCCCTCGCTTGTTTTGATAAAGCGCTTTCCATCTCAGCATCAATGAGTATTTCTTCAACAGACTTAGTGAGCCTGCGCTGATGTTGTTGTTGCTGGCGGCGGAGCTGGAGGACACCGGGATGTGTTGGTAATCCGGTGTCCGAGGTGTAAAGCTATCCAGTTCCACGTCGAAACTGGCGGCAGGAACATCGGGGGTTGTATCCGCGTCCCTGTCTCCGCTCGTCTCTGTGCCGACAGCAGGGACATCCGTCAGATCTACGGAGTCCCTGCTGTCTGGTCTGATGTCACCTGTCTCCATGCAGGCCGGGTCGTCTGGGCGTCTCTCAGACAACTCCGGCCTACCGGCTGTGACACTGGATGGCTGAACCACACGGGGAGGGGTGACAGGCAGATCAACAGTCACCCCCTTCTTTTTCTTCCATTTCGCCCGTCTGGCTGCGTCCCTTCTCCTTCGAGCTGGCGTCTTTTTCTTAGGAGGCTCCTCTTTCATGGTACGGCTGGTCTTGGCGTTCCTGCTCCGGGTAGAAGATCTCTGGTTACCAGCATCTTCCGTCCGGAATTCAACACAGAGAGTCAAATAACCCCTGTTAGACTGGAGACTCCAGCTAACAACGTCCGCAATTTGAGATTTCTCTATTGCAGCTAACGCGGCGTCAGGGATTAGCTGGGGACGGATGAAAGAAAACTCAAGAAAGCTAAGAAAAATAAACATTATCTCAAGCCTTTCCCATCTGATCGATACCCCTCCCTCACTTATCGGGGAAGTGGCATGTCGCCAAAGAGGAAAAGACTTCATATAAGCCATCGGGCTTGTTGTCTGGTCCTCATTTCCATACATTATCTCTTCTATTTTGCATATTAATTTTGTATCACCTGTACACGTGCATATTATGTTATGTTGGAAATAAAAATATGTTTACACTAAAAAGAAAGAAAAAATGACGTCTCAGGCCCTTTCAAATCCTCCTGGGTCAAATCCCCCCCCCCCCCCCAAAAAAACAAATAATAATAATAATAATTTAATGTGGATGGAGAATTAAATTATATTACAGTTTGCCCTCTGGAATTAATGTATATTATCACTGTGACCGTTCCACACACGACTAACTTATCTTATATATACGTGCCATTTAAATCACAATGCTACATCGAAACAAGAATATAACATAATTGAATAAGTTTGATTAGTTGCATGGACGATCATTAATGGGTACACGTTGACAATATTTTGTGGGTATCTTGTACTTGTTGTGGATTTCCCTCCTTTAAGTGAGGAGCACCCCATTATATTGGGTATCATTTTGCCTCGGTTTGGTCTGGGTATCATTTTGCATTGGCTTGGCGGTTCGGTGAGCGGTCATATAACAGTCGAAAATTCTAAATACACAATGTTAAAAACCGCCAAGCTCGAGTATATATGTGAAGAACGATAATCATTTTACATATTTTTACAAGAAAAATAGCTGGACATGTTTTAGAAACGAGAAATCTCAGGAAATTCAGCTTCATATTTTGATTTAAAATTCGAGCTTGGCGGTTCGGTGGTCGGTCATCAAATGTAAAAAATTCTTAATATAAAATATTCAAAACCGCCAAGCTCGAGTATATTTGTGACGAATGATAATCATTTTACATGTTTTTACATAAAAACTAGCTGGAACTTGTTTTAGAAACGAGAAATCGACGGAAATTCAGCTTTATATTTTGATTTAAAATTCGAGCTTGGCGGTTCGGTGGTCGGTCATCAAAATGTCAAAAATTCTTAATATAAAATATTCAAAACCGCCAAGCTCGAGTATATTTGTGACGAATGATAATCATTTTACATGTTTTTACATAAAAACTAGCTGGAACTTGTTTTAGAAATGAGAAATCGACGGAAATTCAGCTTTATATTTTGATTTAAAATTCGAGCTTGGCGGTTCGGTGGTCGCGGTCATCAAAATGTCAAAAATTCTTTGTATATAATGTTCAAAACCGCCAAGCCCGATTATATTTGTGAAGAATGATAATCATTTTACACGTGTTTACATAAAAACTAGATGGAACGTGTTTTAGAAACGAGAAATCGGAGAAAATTCAGCTTAATATTTTGATTTTTTATTCGAGCTTGGCGGTTCGGTGGTCGGTCATCTAAAAGTCAAAAATTCTTCGCATATAATGTTCAAAACCGCCAAGCTCGACTATGAGAGTGATAAATGATAACCATTCAACATGTTTCGAATAAAAAACTTAGTCCAACTGATGTTTAAAAAGAGAAATCGACAAAAAAAACCGTCAAGAAATCTGCGTAAAAAGACGATGTTTTGATTTTGTGACCACGCCCCCCTATTAACCAACCAATCGGGGACATTACTGCCACTATTATCGATTAATTTACGAAAATGGGCAATATAAGTAATTAACTGGTGCTATTCCCGCATAATTCACCCGAAAACAGCGTTTAAAAGGCTTTTTAAAAATTTGAAAACGCCATGCTTGTCTTTTAGTCACCTGCCTTAAAAACTGCCAAGCTTGCATTTTAGCCACTCTCCCCTGTGGTGCGTTTCCGTGTTGTCAACTATATAAACAACCAAAAGGTGCGCTTTATTTGCAACCGAATCACACCATAACAGTACAGCGCAACAGTTTCTGCGATGCGTTTATGATCGCGTTACCACGTCTGCTGGGCAGTAATGGCTGTCCTGGGTCTCGTCTGGGTTATATCAGTCGGCAGCTCTCACGATGCCCAATGATTTATTAAGTGTCAAATAGAAAACTTGTGTCAAATTATATTGGCAACAATTATAGCCAGACAGTCCCAAGAGGGGTTGTGGTTCCATGATCACGTTTGATCGCGACATCTTTTGAAAATCTAGCAAACGTTCTGTGAAAACTGTACTGCGAGAGTAGATCATGCCATGAATCTCTACTACGGCTAACGCCCGTATAGAGAACTTTTTGAAGTTTTGACAGGGAACCTTGTAATGTTGAAATAATAACGCCGGGAATATATTTCTTAGTTATTACCTGTTCCTTAATAATGTACTTCACTGTAGGCGAAGGTCCCAACTCAAAATTGCATTCTTTTCCGTTACTTTTGTGAGCCGATATCGCAATAAACATTGAATTTATTACCCAGCAGATATTCCATAATAGAAAGCGACGCGAAGCCAAATCGCTCACAAAGTCAATTAAATCGTGAAATTTCGAGTTAGGACCTTCACTTACAGTGAATTACATCATTAAGGAACAGATAACAACTAAGACATATATTCCCTGCAATTATGTTTCGACTTTATTAGGTACCCTGTCAAAACTTCAAAAAGTTTCAAGGTTTTATACTGGTGCATGGAATATGATCTATACGGGCGTTAGCAAGAGCATAGAGATACATGGCATGATCTACTGCGAGAGCACCTTACCGTGCGAGTCTTTATTACGCGCGCCGCGTGCATACTAATGTAGAGATCTATTTTCGCCTGGGCGCATGGGGGTTTTATTCATAGAACTGGGAATTTTTGGGAGGATTAAAAGTCGAACTGCGAACCGGAGGCCGAGTCCGGTAAAAGATGTAGTTGGGAATTTCAATTTCGTTTAATGTCGTTAACATTATGTCAATAATGTTGATTTTTGGTTTGTGATAAGCTATGCCAATTACAAATAAAAGAAATGAAAAAGAAAATTTGTAAGTCTTATATTTCAACTTTTATAGACATTCTTTGTTCTGCAGCCCACTGGGGATTGTGGTCGGAGACGGCCGAGTCGGCCGCCGGTTTGTTAATTAGGTGCTGGTTGTCATTGTTATTTTAACGGAATTCTGAAGTGGTCATTCGCAAAACCAATATATTTTATATTCTATAATTATAATCATGGGTACATAATATATGATCTTGAGCGAGTTACCATTTCTGACATTGGTTTTCTTGTATGTGGTTGTACCACGGCGCGAAGGGGCTTATACCGTCAAAGTGACGTGAAACACTACGCTGAGGTGTGGCGAAGGGAATAACAAATAATGATGCCAAAAATAAGTTATTTTCATAAATGTAATATCCAAATAGTCAGAAAACAACGTTAACGCTGTAAGGGTGCATTTACATTGCTATAGAAATATATACATATCTGTATGAAGTCACGTGTCGCGCATTACTGTGATCACAACATGATTACTAATATTGAACGCGCGCTGATCAGTACTCTGGTAATTGACAATTCACTGCGAGTCGTGTCAGTTTAGGCCAGACATAAACATGTATCAACTATCAGCAGATAACAGCGATTTGGTATGTGCCGCATCTATTTAAAGTGTATCCTTATACCACTTGATAATGGTTCGAAGAAAGAATGACAATCATGCAGTTACCCTACAACACCCTTTATTTGACCAAATGTAGTAAAATTTTCAACTGATGACAATTCCAATGACAATGTTAAGCAATGTAGGACAATATTGTTTTCTTAAATTACATGCAGTTTTTATATATAGCTGTTAGACAATACATATGATGATAATGACTGCCCACGGGGAGGGACCAGGACACAATCTTTCCAAGTGTTGGACATTTCCAACATTACATCCGCCCCTATGATAAGGTTGGAAAATTTCCAGCTGATGGCCATTCCAGTCGAAAATTTTGATAAAAAGTAGGAAATTATGCAAATATTGGTCCGAAAACAATACCCCCCCCCCCCCAAATAAAATGTTTGAAAATCAAACTACAAGATCATTTTTAATCTATTGGTGGTTTGGAAATTACAACTAATGTTGTGTCAGGTATGAAATATCCAACAGTTGAACAAGTTGCCACGTCCCTATCCGTGTTCAATATTCGAAATACACGGGTTGAAATGACAACGAAAACATTCGCCAAGCCCGAGTAACAATTAATCAACACTGATTTGCCTGTCGCAATATATGGGCGTTGACCGTGACGTGTAGCGGTCACGATTTTTGCTCACACGAACTACATGTAATACCGTTTTCTTTCTGTGTGCATTTCTATATCAACCCGTTTACACTGTCTGCGTGTAGATCTGTGTACATTTATATAGCAATGTAAATGCACCCTTAAACGAATAACACGCAGTGACTATTATTGACGCAATCATTGCCGTCATGTTTATACCAAATAATTCATCACGAATTAAGTAGTAAATAATTACATTCGTACGTAGTGCAATCGTTGTAGTACAGTGGATGGTTGCTACGCTCATTGCTACGTTCTTGAAATGGGGATAGTGGTTGGATACGAACTGGTTGGTTTTATTCAATGAAATAAGTCCACAATACGTCTTTACAAATTAGAGTTAAATTTAAAAACTCAAATTAATACGAACGCGCTACTAATGTCTTCACTTCTAACGGCCTTAATTCACAAACGCCTGTCCCTTGCTGGAATAAAGATTCTATTTTAAAATTTGTTACACCATTCCAGATTAAACGCATAGCACAGACAATAAATAAAGTATTCACGCAGAGCAACTGCCAGGGGACAGACTGTTCTACTGGAGAAAACACGATGTCAATACATGTACAAACACAAAGTTGCCGATAAAAAGCCCCGCATTTTGTACAAAAACTCTACGTGTATCGACAGATCTAATGTCAATCTGCTCAAATTTGTCGCATAGTTGGTCTCCGCTCATTTCCAATATTTAGGCAATAATTTCAAATTATTTGTGCACTGAAATGTACTCATTGACCTGCTGACGATCAGACACTGAGCCATTTAAGCGTTGATTTGTTAAGTAGATATAGCATGCCCAGCGAAATCACTTCTTAGCTATTTCATAAATATATAAAAGGTTCTCCTTTGTCTCATTACTATGATCGAAGACTATTCTCCCTGTACTACATTATAGTGCGGTTAGGTCAGTCTGTCTGTTCGCGATAACAATCAGTATTCGCTAGACTCCGGGATGAATTCACGTGGATTTTTATTCTATTTAACCTAAGAGCTCTTTCCATCAATGTATCACATTATTATAATCAATAAATTTGAAAAATGATCAAGGAAATATGGGTTGATACAAAAAACGTACTCTTGGCACTGAAAGGGTTAAAGAACTGCATGCATAAGTATTACTCCTGGTTAGTAATTCAATATCCACGTGGGAACTGTTAACAATTCCACATCGCTATGGGGATTGGCAATTTTGGTGATTAATATGTCGTTCTCGGTGAATCCACTTACGACACAGGTTCCGTCTCCGTTCCGTATTTTTACCCTGATCCGAGGATTTACGGATATCAAGCTGGTCGCTATTAATTAAATTGAGTATAGGAAATTAATTACGTTGCAGCCGTGATTGGGATGACAAATTGGTGGGCTTATAAGATTTCACCACGGACAAACTTCCGTTAAGGCAGCATGTGGAATGGTGATGGCGACAAGAAGTATATGGTGCTGGGGTTTCAGTATTCAAAGAAAAGCATTATTCCAACCGATTTTAACAGGTTTACATTGAAGGAAACTTGGAATACCGAAAGGAGGGTTTCAGTTGCTGTTTGAAGTTGCCCTGTCGGATATGATACAATATATACAGCCACCAACTGTATGTTTTCTATATATATACCGGTAAATAATTAGAGCTAATCAATACGCACATTAAGAGCACATGCCCCTTCGGTAGCCTACTAAAATACCAGTATGGACTATACCAGTGACCTGCGGAAAATACTAAAATACCAGAATAGACTATACCAGTGATCTGGGGAAAATACTAAAATTTCAATATAGATTGTAATTCAATTGAGTATGTGTCACTAAAAACAAGCATTCTGACTGGCCGAGAGCGGCTAACTTTAGTTTTCGATTCACCGACATCGGCCGCTTCAGCGTGCATCAAATCTGAATGTAGCACGGTAAAATTTCATCGGCGCAGAACGGAGTAGCGAAACGAACATACCCGCCACACGGGAAATTGTTACGGAGCAGTGTTCCGAGTAACAAAATGAACAAACCCAACGATTTGTGTACGGTGACAACGGCAAAATGAAAGTCTCGATTCGTGTCATGAAAATGACTAAATGATACTTTTTATACAGTTTTTTTTGCAAATTCCTTGCTAGATTGAATTACAATGGAGATAAACGTACCCTGTTTCGTTGTACGTTCATGCTCGAATCCCAGATTGTACGAATGAAACAGGGTACGTTTATCTCCTATAAATATACCAATGAAATTATTGTTATGAGCGAAGACATGTAATTGTCATACTTGTTAACCCTTTACCCAACAGAACGGCCCTGTGCCAATGCATTCTCTTATATATGCGAGTCGACCATAGGTCGCCACGCATATATAAGAGAATGCATTGGCTTAACACATATTAAAAATGATAAAATTGTCAAAGAATGTGGAAAAATATTATAAAAATTGTTAAAAAATATAAGAAAAAATTATAAAATTGTTAAAGAATGTAAGAAAAAATGGCCAATGCATTCTCTTATATATGCGAGGCGACCTATGATCGACTCGCATATATAAGAGAATGCATTGGCACAGGGCATAACTGTAACCATCACAATGTGGTCAATGAACCGGTTCCAATGATATCCATATGTGTATGGTGTTATTGAGACAGACCGAAGATATTTTAGGCTGTTGAAGCTTTATTTGGGCGTTTTTGGCCGTTTTGTTGGGTAAAAGGTTAATAGTTCATTACTGATTTATATATAATCATACCTATGTGTTCGTATATGGAATGAACAATGATGAACGTGATGACCGAAATTTGGTACATATTGTACATAAGTTTTGCTTGTTTTGCTGTTATATGTGACTTTGCAATAAAGCAACCAACCGTGGTACCGTACCAATAATTTACTGACATATCTGTTCTCTCCGCAGAGTTGTGTTAATGGACAAGACTGATGATAACCGCGCGAACATTGCAAGAGCACGCTATATGTAAGTTAATAATGTATTACAAAACTATAGGCCATTTGATCCAATTGCTAATATATGACACGCCATATCAAATCCAGTCGTAAGTCGGGATTTTTTTACCCTGTGCCAATGCATGCTCTTATATATGCGAGTCGACCATAGGTCGCCTCGCATATATAAGAGAATGCATTGGCCTAACAATATTTTATCATTTTTTTAAAATAAATGTTTCTTACATTTTTTAGGACATACAATAAAAAAAACATCCATTACCCTGCAGGGAGCCCCACAAATATATATAAGCATATAGAAGAGTGTCGTCTGCTCATGTTTGTCTGGGGCTCTGTATGGATGAAATTATAAAATTGTTAAAGAATACAAGAAAAAATTATTAAAATTGTAAAAAATTGTTAGGCCAATGCATTCTCTTATATATGCGAGGCGACCTATGATCGACTCGCATATATAAGAGAATGCATTGGCACAGGGTAAAAAAAATCCCGACTTACGACTTGATATGGATTTGATATGGCGGGTCACATATATATTAATATATTCTCACCAAATCGGTGCTTTGAGGAACGAAACTCGAGAAAATTCAAAATCAACAGTATCGTTCAATATTGTTCTTTTATGCAAACAAGAGTTATGCTGAAACTAAATGTGTAATATTGGCATCATTGCTCTTTCGAGTACATTGCTATGGTACCTGGTAAGTATGGATGAAAAATCGTGTGTTTTCCCTATTGTAACATACGTTACCGGTGAACACACATCGGTTGGGGGTGGTTTACATCGATATTGAACCATTTAATGGTATCATATTTCCCTCATAACAATTTTGTAAGATGGGCAGCAGCCAGAAAATCAAAACATAATTAAGTGACAAGCATACACGGTTACACATGGTTAGGATCAAAACGCTATACAAAGTAATAATTACATACATTTTCTAATAATTACGTAGCCTATTTTATTTCTTCATAATTCGTTTCCTTTCATTTGATCATATGTATGATTTGTGCCAAATGTTTTCTTCCACGGTATATTCGAAGATTCATTCTTTCAAGTAACAATGAGAAATCGATTTATTCGCGGATTCTTCTTCCAAAATTAAGCTGCCGTCACACACATACCATGGTAACGTATGTTACGAACTGAAACATCACTATAATACAATACCAGAAGCAAATAACATATGTTTTAGAACGAAATTTGGATATTTTTCCGATCAGATAGAAGGCAGCCATCTATAACAAATAACTAATCTCACTCGACCTCAGTGAGATATTCAAAACATATGGTAACGTATGTTACAGGCTTAAAACAAACCATCATATTCGGCGACATTCAGACGTTCCAGTGCATCATCGCTTATGCATTTCGAGAAACTCACATATCGTTCGTATAAAGTCGATGGACAGCTAACAATTAGTGCGTTTTATGCATGTTATAAACCAAATAGTATTCGTGTGGTATCATTTTTATATTCGGTAACGTATGTTACACGGATATGGCGACAGCTGCTTCTGGTGCTATATTTGTCTTGGTCATGATCGTAAATGGTCTTAATGACGTACAACGAAGACAACAAACACTCGCTCAGCTCCAACAGGAATACTGGCATCGGTCGTCCGACATTATACCTTTTGTGAGCGATTCTTCGTAGAATATTGGCTCGGCGACAGTAACGTATGTTACATTTGCGCATACATAGGAGCAGCTCCCGGCAGAAATAATCCACAACCTGTTTACGTGTGTAGTGTTCCAGTTGCGCGGGGATAAGGTCTTCCCGCATACGGCATTTTTGTATCTCTGTCGTCGGTATTCTAACGGAAAACCACCGGCGACACGCATGCACGGTTTTGCTGAGAATGGACACATATTAATATAGCGCTTATCCTCTTGCTGGGACTTAAGCGATTCACATGATAAATTGACATCACAGGTATAAGCAACAACCGATGAGATACAAACATGTATCCTTTGCTTTATTCTTCGGATACCTGCTTTTAAATAGGTGTCTTTTAATCTTTAATTTTGAAATATGGCAATGAACTAGAGTCCCAAATAGTCTTCGATAGCGAATTCCAGATGTTAGGACATGCAACTTTAAAAGCCCGGTCATCGACAATTATAAATAGAATATACGCATAGTGTTTCTGAATAACAAATTTAATCCACGAGTGGGGTTGGCGATTTACACCACGAGCTTCAGCGAGTGGTGTAAATCGCCAATTCCACGAGTGGATTAAATTTGTTATTCAGAAACACTATGCGTATATTTGTTTATGCCACGATCTTTACAATGCGATGGATACACACTTTTCCGTTCAAATTGTATGGAGAAAGTTTTATCCACTCTGCGAAGTTTATGCCACGATCTTTACAATGCGATGGATAAACACTCTTCCGTTCAAATTGTATGGAGAAAGTTTAATCCACTCGGCGAAGTTTAATCAACAGTAGGCACGTTTAATCAACGGGTGTTATTTATTATTGTTATTAGAGGTGTAATTTAAACAGATGGCTTTATTTATATAGTAAGATAGACGATCGTGGTATAAATAAGTTTAGCGCATTGGGGCGTGAAAAGGTCTGCTCTCTTAGAACGCACATTACGACAAGGAACGTACGGGTAAATGAGCTCGGCCATGTACGAAATTATGGTGGAATGGTGCCCGAGTTCTGCTTCCTTCTGTTTGCGAATGTTGTGATTTTGAAGGAAAGCCGATATATAATAGGCAGCCAATATAACTATGATTTCATATTAACTACACTGTTAGATCATGCCATGAATCTCTACTCTGGCTAACGCCCGTAGAGATCATATTCAACTAGTACAAAACCTTGGAACTTTTTGAGGTTATGACAGGGAACCTTATAAAGTCGAAATAATAACTCGGGGAATATATTTCTTCGTTCTTATCTGTTTCTTAACCCTTTACCCAACAGAACGGCCCTGTGCCAATGCATTCTCTTATATATGCGAGTCGACCATAGGTCGCCTCGCATATATAAGAGAATGCATTGGCTTAACACATTACAAATTGTAAAATTGTTAAAGAATGTAAGAAAAAATGGTAAAAAGTGTAAAAAAAAGTTTTTTTTTAGGCCAATGCATTCTCTTATATATGCGAGGCGACCTATGGTCGACTCGCATATATAAGAGAATGCATTGGCACAGGGCATAACTGTAAATATCACAATGTGGTCAAGGAGCCGGTTCCAATGATATCCATATTTGTATGGTTCTATTGAGACAGACCGAAGATATTTTAGGCTGTTGAATCTTTATTTGGCCGGTTTGGGCCGGTTTGTTGGGTAAAGGGTTAATAGTGTACTTCACTGTAGGTGAAGGTCCCAACTCGAAATGTCACGATTTAAGTGAATTTGTGTGAGCGATTTTGCGTTGAGTCGCTTACAATTATGGCATTTCTCCTGGGTAATTAATTCACTGTTTATTGCGATATCGGATCTCAAAAGTAAGAGAAAGGCATGCTATTTAGAGTTAGGACATTCACCTACAGTGAAGTACATTATTAAGGAACAATTAAAAAGTAAGAAATATATTCCACACGTTAAGGTTCCCAGTCAAAACTTCCAAGTTCCAAGGTTTTGTACTGGTGGAAAAAGATCTACGGGCGTTAACCGGAGTAGAGATTCATGGCATGATCTACTATACTATTTATCTTTTCTGCCTCAATGGAACGGGCGGCGTTCGTTGCAGAAATGTTCATATTTGTTCAAATCGCCATAAACAGAAGGAATATTAAAATATATATAGTTTTGTTCATATGCCAAACATAATCAGCGCGTAAATAGTATATTGTCGTCAACACGTACGATGGTGTACGTAAACAAGAGCCTGCTCGTGTTACAGAAGTTGTGCTTCTGTTTTCAAAACACAGTGCAATTCTATTGGTTAATCACACACACACACACACACACATGATATAAACGCTCTTTATTATTTCTATATCAGGAAAACAGTAACAAATAACGCTCTGTATGTTTACCATAACCGGATCTAAACAAAAGCCATGACACGTAACGTTTTTCTCTTTTGTTTACATAACGAAGGGAAAATAATTTACAATAACATACTGTTTATGCCATATTTCTGATTGGTATAAGAACAAGGTCTGTCTATATTTTACTATTATTTCTGTTTATGGCGGTTTTTGACGGAGGTGAATATTTTAACAGCATACCCACCGCCAACGCGGCCCGTATCTTTAATGCAATTATGGCCCCATACAGACGCAGCCTTGTATACGTTGTATTCCATGCTCGTTAGTATAATGAGACAGGTAACATGCAATCAGTTGCGTCATTAAACTGAAAGATGAGCCCACAGCTATCGTATAATAACCTAGCGCCTCATAGGTAATCCGTTGTTGCGTCATTCTTGATGATGATATGATAGTGTGTGGAAGCCTGTTAGGATAGTGTGGCTAATATCCGGTCGGACCCGCCCAAATCGCTCCTGCATTGACATCTGGTGCATTGGGGGGTTCCGTTGACAAGGAGGTACGGACGAACCAAGAAAACCCAATCATGGTAAGACATTCACCGCTGACGCACACAAGTGTAGTTGTTTATTATATTCTTTAACAACGACACCTCTGAAATCGCACAAACAATAAAACCTATTTGTAATAGTGTGTGGAAGCATAGATATAAGAACTCTCTTATTACGATAAATTACGATAACAGAAACCCATAAATAATGAACTCAATATAAAGAGCGTTTATATTCAACTCGCTTGGAACTCAATAGCTTTAGTGCTTTATATATCATCCATACGTATATATATACTGAATTTTTACTGTTATGGAAGAGACAACACCAATACAATTTGGGAAATGTATAACTTATCTATAAATGTGTGTACCATTAATTCAGGTACGAGATATATGGTTAACTCGGTACCCAATATACCGAAGGACGTGGGGATTTCTTGCTTATTTTATTTCAACTTTCTGACTTACGATGAAAATGGCTATACAGCAGGGTGCTCTGCCTATTATTAGCTTATGTCAGCTCCCGGTTGGCAAGACACCTTTTGTGGACTCAAGTGTCATTGGGTATCCCCCTTTACTCACATTTGTGGGTCAAACAAAGCTATGTGCATCGGAGGGCTCCGTTAACAAGGCGGTACGGACGAACCAAGAACACCCATGCAATCACGATAAGACAGTAATCGCTGACGCACACACGTGTCGTTGTTAACTCATGTCTTTATATTGAAAATAATCGAGGTCTATCGAGGATTAATTCAGAATGGATGGCCTTTCACATGTTCTGAGGAATCTTGAATATTCTACAAGGGTGACCCCCATGCGGTTGAAGTAGTCGGCAGTTTTTGTTGTTAAATTCTTCTGGCGGACAATATGTATGTCTGTTGAATTCTCCGTTTGAAACATTGAATAAACTCACAGTATGTCCACAACATGTGCATTTTTATTATATGACGATCCGGTGTATTATCTTTATTTGGATCTACATGAAATAGGTCGCGCAGCCATTAATTAGTGTAATATTTTCAAGACAATTACAATTTAATGTAGCCGTGCACTCCAGCTGCAGATGGTGGAGTTTTCTGGAATAGCTTGGCTTATAAATCAAAGCCATAAATGAGAAAGTTTCACGGAAAGTATGACGATGACGGTGATACTGACTATGATGTTGTTGTTGATACATGACGATGACAACGAGAATGATGATGGTGATGATGACGACGAGGATGACGAAGACAACGACAAGGATGATGGTTATGATTATGATTATGGCCATGATGATGATGGCGACGATTACTATGACGACGACGATGATGATGACGACGACGTCGACGATGACGAGGGACAATTAGTGACCACGACCTCCAAACACAACGGTCATGCCAATACTTTGTACATAGCTCTGTATATACGTTTTCACTCTGTATTTCATTTTTAACAATTATGATTTAGTGAATAAAGCAATTCAACTCAAACAGCATTGAATATTTAATGCAGTACCAATTTACTGGGCTGGGTTTACTGCTGTTTCGGTATGTGTTGTCTGTCATTACTCACCATCCATCAGCCGCCCGCTTATCGTGAACTATTATAAAACTAGGTTCATAATCGACCTATTATATTCACATAGGTTCATATTGGATTATATGATTCTAAAATAAGCCCATAGTTAACTTATAATAAGTCATTATGAGTCGGTAATGGCACCAAAACACTCTCATATTCAGTTCGTTATGGACACAAAATGAGGCGAGTCTAAGCCGACTATGGACCTAAAACTAATCCTATTATATGTGACCCGCCATATCAAATCCAGTCGGAATGTTTTTACCCTGCGCCAATGCATTCTCTTATATAATTATGCGAGTCGACCATAGGTCGCCTCGCATATATAAGAGAATGCATTGGCCTAACAATTTTTTATCATTATTTTAAAATAAATGTTTCTTACAATTTTTAGGACATAAAATAAAAAAAACATCCATTACCCTGCAGGGAGCCCCACACATATATAGAAGCGTATAGAAGAGTGTCGTCTGCTCATGTTTGTCTGGGGCTCTGAATGGGTGAAATTATAAAATTGTTAAAGAATATAAGAACAAATTATTAAAATTGTAAAAAATTGTTAGGCCAATGCATTCTCTTATATATGCGAGGCGACCTATGGTCGACTCGCATATATAAGAGAATGCATTGGCACAGGGTAAAAAATCATGACTTACGACTGGATTTGATATGGCGGGTCACATAATTATGCCCATAACGTGCTGATTTTCGGGAAAACAGCCTGATTGTACTCCATCTACTATAACCTTCGAGGGCCACTTCATTGTTACCATTGTTGCAATAATCACTGCGCGTAGATAGATTCAAAACTTATCGTCTGCGTTGCTTATAACGGAGTACCAAACTGGCTGTAATTAACATGCCAATCCGACGAACAGACGAATACAATAATCATGAATGGAGGATAATTCCGTTCCAGTTGGACCAAGCATCCCAAGTACAATACTGGGGAGGCCCTTGTGTTCGATTTGGTAGTTTTTCCGTCTGACTCTATGGCTGATCATTGGTACTTGATATGTCCAATCGTAGTCTAAATTGGCGTGCAATCAAACGACTACTCCCTTTGTCTGACGGCGTGTGCCCCACGTGTGTATGTGTCCGTGATCAACTACAGGGGCGCCGGAAGAGGGGGGCAGAGGGGGGCAGCTGACCCCCCTGCCCTTGACCAAGGGGGGCGAGCGGGGGCAGTACTTGCCCTTTTTCTGGAGACAGGAAATGTTTTTTGTGTGTTTAATCTCGTGTTTTTATAGCAAAATGTGACTTTTTTGGTCCAAATACCACCAATTTCACAAGGAATATTATTTTTTTGTCAATTTTATCACAAAACGGCCATAAAAACCGACAAATACCATTAAAATAGGGATTTTTGCCACAATGAATTTATGGTTATTTTCCCGAGTTTGCGGAGAAAATGCCCTTTTTTGCGGAAAAGTGCCATTTTTGTAGGCTCTGCCCCCCCCCTGCCCTTGGATGCTTCCGGCGCCCCTGTTCAACTATACATATTTCGAGGGGGAGTTCAAGTCTAAAGAAGAAGCAATGGACCTTTCGTCCTTTCCACAGCTGTAAATCAAATAATTATTAGCAAATATTTCCCAACAATCATCGACTGAGCCGGTCGCTTGCTGCATAGAAAATTCTTTGTTCACCCTATTTTTATATCCGCCCATACTTTCAGTGTTAAATCGCCTACATCCAATCTACCTTTTTGTTGTCAAAACATAATTTACTGAAATGTCGATTTGTGTTATATATACTGTTGGAAATGTACTAATGATTATAACAATGTTTATTTTTCTTCTCGTTTTGCTTGTCAATCGTCATATATTTAACAATCGATGACACAACGAACGTATGATTGCATATCGGCAGCGCGGTAAAACTAACTAAACGCGTTCTGTATGCGCCTTGTATCATAGCAACCGTAAGCTCCTCCCACTAACGCATATACAGGGAAATATCCATTGGAAATTATCGGCGGAAAATGTATTTGTTCTTAATGTATAAACCAATGCCAAAAATGGCAACGTTTTCACAAGCATTGCAGCTTTAAAGATGGATTATCTCTTTAAATAACAAATTTGAAATAGTTGCGTGGGTATAAAATAATAAATATGAACTGAAGACCCCTGTCCGGAAAGGCTTCTATCAATGAATATTGATTTTATTTCGAATATTTTATTGGGCCCATTTATTTGG